>OZ008368.1:338422638-339022638 GCA_963931995.1 Phaonia tiefii
GCAATCGAAAAAAATCTTGAAATATTTACTTGGTATTTTTATATAGTCCGTCTAGGGTATTTTAAAATCACAAGTCGCATTTATTTGCATGTTAAACCGCTAATGGACGCATTCAGACGGACAGACATAGAAATCAGACGTACACAGTTTTAACAGTTCAAGAGAATTCAAATGAAAATTAACATAAATTTGTTAAAAAAAACAAAAGCGAAACACAAAAACAGTTTAAAAATATTGTTTGTTTTTGTTTTTTTGTTATTACTTGCAAGTTTTCTTAAGAAGTGAATTGTATACTTAAACATCGTCAGCATGATCATCACCCGCCGCCGTAGCATCGTTTAATCATCCATCCACCCGACGACGTATTAAATCTCGCTGGTCACAAGTTTTTGCTTTCAGATGAGGAAGGGAGGAGGTAGATACTGACATCGGATCGAATGTATCAACAAATCTGAATGTAGATATGTATATGTACTCTAGTATCATGAGCTTTTTTCCCCTTATGATTTTTGGTCATTACTACTTAATTAAAATTAAAACACACGTTGTTGTGCAATGTGCACTGAGCCGTGTATTAAATCGAATGAGAGAAACGTAACGCAACGACGATCACGCCGCGACGCGACGCGACGCTACGCCACGATCTCTCATATCATGGGAATCACATCGCAATTAATCCAACACCCAACACAAACAACAAATACTCGTACTGGGCTATATAACATTTTCAAATATTCTCAATGAATGATTGCATTTTTTGTTTTAGTTTATTAATATTCCGAAAGATTAAAAACGAAAACCGATACGTCAAATTGTAACGAATTTTTGCAGTTCCTGTAAGGGATAATAATTTCAAGTACGAAAATGTACTTTTCTACCAGATGGACGGTACTAAAAAAGTGTTAACTAAATGAAATTTTTAACGTTTGTGCTTGCACCAGAGTTTGACAGCTTTGCAGCCGCTCGATTCTACAGGCGCAATTTTGTTCGCTTTTCAAGTTACTGTTTTCATTTGATGAGTTTTAAATTTCAATTGATGTTATATTTTTAATTTGAACTTGTCTTTTACATTTCAATTTATGTCCTTTAAATTCCAATTAATGTTTTTTAAAATTTGAATTAAGGTATTTTAAATATCAACTAGAATGTTTAAATTTCAAACATTTCATTTACGTTTCAATTACAATTTGCAAATTTCAATTGATATTTTTCAAAATTAAATTGATACTTTTCAAAATTAAATTGATACTTTTCAAAATTAAATTGATATTTTTTGAATTTCAATTGGAAATGGTGTATGTGTAGTTTAAGATCGTAAAATGTTGTCAAAATAACTGATTATTTCGTTACTAATGAAATGTTAACTACGCGAAACTTTAAACGGTTTGGTCGCATTGAAGTTTGACAGCTTTTCACCCGCTCGATTCTACGGCGTAATTTTCTTCGCTATTCAAGTTACTTTATTCAATTGATGAGTTTTAAATTTCAATTGATGTCTTTTAACTTTCAATTGATGTATTTTTCCAACTGTTATCTTTTAAATTTCAAAAATTTAAAAGGAGTTTAAAAAAATTTAAATCTTCAAAGAATAAAAAATTAAACTCCCTTGCCGATTTAAATTATTCGAGCGAATCGAAAATGAATGGCTGTCCTTACTCTGGTGTTAAATTTTAATTGATGTTATCTTTTTAATTTGAAATTGTCTTTTACATTTAAATTTATGTCCCTTAAATCCAATTAATATTTTTTTTAAATTTTAATTGTTTCAATTTTTTCTTTTAAATTTCAATTAGAATTATTTGCAAATTTCAATTTATATTGTTCAAAATATTTATTTCATTTCAATTGGAAATGGTGTATGTGTAGTTTAACATCGTAAATAGTTGTCAAAAACAAAATTGATTATTTGAATGGATGGCAGTGTATCCCGTAGAATTGTATATGTGGAACGTAATATCATTCAAATAAATATTTTCCCATAACATTCCATGAAGGAGCAGGGGGAACTTCTAACAATCAGTGAACTGTGCGCTTTCTATTGTTACACTCACTGATTGGGACTTCGAGTATTTATTACGCCGTTACCGAACGGGTTTTTGGAGAAGTTTTTTCTTGAGTTGATGGCCGTTGTCGAAGAAAATGTGAGGTGGTCTTAGCACGGAACGAAACCACGTTCTCATGTAAAGGGTTGAGCATACAAAGGTGCCCGGACATAAACCCCACGGACATGATCCCCAAAACTAATCCTCATAATCCCCAAAACTATTGGGGCTTATGCCCACTGCGCTCCTCGCACATAATCCCCAATTTGCATTTGGGATTACGTCCGCGGAGCTTTGCAGTGTGGATAATAAAAAAAATAAATGGTTTCCCATTACATCCCATGAAGGAACCGGGGATAACTTCTCACAATCACTGAGCTGTGCGCTTTCCAGTTTTCACTCACTGATTGGGATGTACAGTTTTGCACCGATTCCGAACGGTATTTTGATAAGCTTTTTCTCATGGCTATATACTCGATAGTGTCGCCGTCACTATGCGAGGTGACCGCCGCCGAAAGAAATTTTTTTGAAGGTGGTCAGAGCAGGGTTCAAACCCAGGATCTCATGTACAAGAGCCGCGCACACTAACCATTGCACTACCGACGGGGATATAATCCCCAAAAATTATTTTCTGAATATTTCTCTGAATATAGGTATTTACATGATTTTAGCAACTGCGAAATTTGATCGCATCCAATGTATTTAGTTCTTTATACAAACTTATAAAAAAAAAATTTTTATGAAAAATCGGTCGATTTCAGTATCCAGCATATTCTAATTCAGTACTTATAATTACAAAGTTATAAAAAAAAATTTGTCCGTACACCAGCCAGTAGGGAATATATTTCAGTGTATCTCAAAAGACGTATGACCGATTTGATTCAAATATTTTTTTTTAAAATTTGAAGCATTGACATTTTTTGAGATACATTGAAATATGTTCTCAAGTGCCTGGTGTACGGACAATTGTTTGATATAGTATATGTAATAATCAAATATTGACGTGTGTGGGCGGCGCCTCGGCCCTTTTTGGCGTCTTGCTTCCAAATAGCCTGTTCGTATCTGTAGGCCAACTGTAACATACTGGCGCCCCCCACTTCCACCCTGGCGGTAATTCATACTGTACCAACAACATACATATGTATATACCAAATTTAATTTTCATACCTCTGATAACCATTTGAATTTCAAATTTTATGGACGGTGCCACACCCCTTTTTCCGATCACTACCAAGTGTAGCCAAGGACTATCAGCATATCATCAGTACCACATAGTGAATTTTTCATAACAATCGGTACATTAGAAAACTCGTCAGACCGATTTTTGAAAAGGAGGCGTGGCACCGATCACTTCCAACCTGGCTGTAATTCATACTGTACCAACAATATATATACCAAATCTCACCTTCTTACCTCTGATAGTTCATCAGATACAGCGATTTTAAATTTCAAGTTGTATGGGCGGCGCCACGCCCCTTTATCCAATAAAGTATAGCCAAGGAATATCAGCAGGTCATGAGTACCTCATTGTACAATTTTCATAACAATCGGTCTATTAGAAAAACCGTCAGCGAGTTTTTGAATTCGATTTGTCTGTAATTCGAACTGTACAAACAACTTATATACCAAATATCATATTCATACCTCTGATAGTTCATGAGATACAGCCGTGCATAGTTTCAAGTTGTATGCCACGCCCACTGATCCGATCCCGCCCATTTAAATTAAGAATTTTGCTGCCAAATGCATCCACACAAATTTTCAAAGCCATTGGTGAAACAGACCTCCAGATATTTCGTTTTCAAAAATATTTATTTTCAACAACGACCACACACAGCTCATTCTGTGAAAATTTCAAAAAGATCGGCCCAACCGTTTTCGAGTCTATACGGTACTAAAAAAATGCAAACAAATAAACCAACAAACACAAACTCATTTATATTTATATAGATATTGTTGCAGGCTCCACCTAGAAAACTTCCCATTAAACAAGAAATTGTTAGTCTAGACACAAACCAAAGCAAAAGTGACCAAAATAGTTGATAATACTGGGTTGTAATAAAGTTGTTAAAAAAAGTTGTTTAATTTTTTTTCATTTAGCCCTCATTCCGCAACGTGCGATAAGGAACTTCGTTCCAAAATATCCCGAATTTGTATGCAAAATTTTTCACCACCTGCCACCTTCCTAATATGTATTACAACATCATTTTAATATTTACTGACTTTTCCTTTCGCATTTGTTCTTATGGCAAATAAGAAACAAAAAACTACAATACATTGACTGCAATATTTTTAAATTTGAAGCCAAACGCTTAACTACCGATGTCGAAAAATCTGTGAGGAATGCTTTACTTTCGGTATTTCCAGAATCAAAATTAAAGGGCTGCTAGTTTCATTTTTGCCAAGCTGTTAGGAGGAAGGCTTCAAAAATGACACAACTGTCAACATTTTTGAAGAATTCGACAGAGGCTAAGCGAATTTTACAAAAAATTCTTGTTCTGTCACTTCTGAAGGCTGCTGAAATTGAGGAAACCTTTAAAATTTGCAACAAATGCAAATGTGTTTGCACCTCTTTTCAACTATTTTGAACTACAGTGGATCAAGAAGATAATATGTTATATCTGGTAAAATAATTGCATTTACATTTGTTAAAATTTTTAATATTCCCCATTGGGGCTTATGCCTAACGACTAGTATCGGACACAAGTTGTCCGGACAAAAAAATTTTGAGGATTATGCCCGTGGGAGTTATGTCACGGCACCTATGTTGGACTTGTCCCCGTTGCACTTGATCCTGTATACAACATTTAGCGTGTCGACTGTGTCGATTCTAGATTTGGTCCTGCTGAAAGTTGGTGCAGAGTGAAGTTGGGCGGACTTAGGTGCCAATTTATATTTCTCGCCGTCGTAAATATTCGAATGTTTAATTCTCTCTCAGAGTCCTAGAACATACGTAATGGACTTATAAATTTTCTCTTAATTTTCATTGTCCATTGTTAATGGGGATTTCAACTGCGCATGTGTCAATAGTTCAAACTGTCCATCCTCAAAATTTCCCGTATTTTCTCTTTATTTTTTGTATGAAATGTCAAATGGCCCCCCTCATCTTCAAAAAAGTAAGGCCCAATCACGCCGCCTGGCAAATTCCGCACCAGACAGTTACTCGTTGTGGGTGCAATAGTTTTTCATGGATTGCAAGAGGATTTTTTGAGACCCTAATTTGACAATTTTGTGTATTCACGAATCCATTCCGATGGAAATGCCCTTCATCGGAGATCACTTTTTTTTCGGAAAATTGGCATTGTCTTCACTTTGCTCCAATACCCATTGAACGAATTGCCGGCCCTTTCCATGGTCTGCTGGTTTGAGCTTTGACAGCTGCCAAATTCCAGAGTTGCTACTTGCACAAAAAACTAAAATTACACTAATTTAAAAAGGGCAATCAATCTACTGAGACACCCTTTCTATTGATTAATCAGAATGCAAGTTAATCGCTTAATTGTAAATATGATTAATTAAAATGTATGATTATTCAATTAACAGGGTGTCGTTAATCAGGTTGCCTGATTAATAAATTAATCGCACGTCCCTATGAAAACCCCAGCACAGGTACTAACGCCAGAATTTATACAATGTTCGTTTGCCAACAAAATGTTGGCATACGTTAGAATGAGATGGGGAAAGAAAATGTTCACAAAATATTTGCTGGGTAAATGACAAATAGGTGGCAACTCTCTGGAATAAAGATTTCCGTTTAGAGATAAGCGTACTACTAAGCAGAACCTGAATATAATATTGCCATATAAAAAACTCTACATAAAAAACAACCTGAATTTCTGAAATGCAAAGAGTCTTTTTTTTTGGCATTTTCTGTCTATTCCAGGGTTGCTTTTCCCCAACCTGCAAAAAAATTAATGGTCTGACATTTGTTTGCTCAAGGAATTTATGACATTTGTAAAAGAAAGTATTGTAAATATTAATTGGGTGTTGTGAACTGGAAAAATGTGCTCACTACTACAAGGTGTTTCAAAAGAAGTCATCCGATGTTGTTTGGCTCTCATTTTTTTTCTAAATGTAAAATTTCGATTCTGCTTTTTGATTATGTTTATTTGAACCTATAGAACTTTATTGGTTAAGTTGACAAGATGATATCGGTTAAATGGCCGCCGTCACAATTGATTACCATACGGGCTCGTTTTATGGCATTTTTCATCACTTCGGCGAGAACTTCGGGCGACAGATTCTCGCACACGTGTCGAATGTTGACCTTGAGGGCTTCCAGGGTCTCGGGCTTGTACACGTAAACACGGGACTTCAAAACAGTCTGGAACGCTTAAATCAGGAGATCTTGCGGGCCAGTGCAAATCGCCAAAACGAGAGATGAGGCGACCCGGGAACGTCGCCTTCAGAATATCGGTTGTGGCTCGCGCAGTGTGTGCCGTTGCTCCGTCCTGTTGGAACCACATGACCTCCAGTCCTAATTGCGGCAGGAAAAACTCAGTTAACATGGCCCTATAGCACGCACCGTCCACTGTTTTCGTTTGACCAGCGGGGATCTCGAAAAAAAGGCCCGATGACTCCTCCAGCGTGAACTGCGCACCATGCAGTCACTTTGAGCGGGTGTAATGGCTCGTCATGCATCACTCGTGGATTTTCGGTGCCCCAGAAGCGATAGTTTTGCTTGTTCACGTACCCACTTAGGTGGAAATGAGCCTCATCGCTCATTATGATTTTGGTGGAAAAATCGTCCACGAGATAGAGGATGGCTTGGGCGTAGGTTATATGCGTTTGGCGGTCGACAGGCAGCAGCTGATGCACGGACTGGACTTTGTATGGGAACATGCGCAGGTCTTTGACCAAAATTCGCCATAGGGACGACCGACTGATGGCTAATTGCGAGGCACGGCGTCTGGTCGATGTTTCCGGCGACAGCTCGGCAACAGCGGCGATATTCTCGGCAGAACGGGCGCTCCGGGGCCGGCCACTCCTGGCAACGTCTCGTGTGGTCCCATACTCTTCAAGTTTAGTGGCCAAACGGCGCAGTGTTTGCGCAGTCGGTGTCGGACGGCCGGGCAATCGGCGACGGTATTCGCGCTGCGCGAATTGTTACACAAAAAAATAGACACGATTATTCCGCGTTCTTGGGAAGTGTATCGCTCCATGGCTTGTTTACTTGTATTCTACATCTGTCTAGTCCACAAATGTCAAAGCAGATTTGACATTGGCGGCCACTTGCAAAAATAAGAGCATCTTCCAATAGGGTGGTCACTTTTGAAACACCCTGTACATATCCTCACCTAAAATGCAAAAGGCCGTAACTAAACTTTTTAGGTTTTTACAGGCGACGGAATAAACGTTATAAATAATTCTTAAAAATTACTTTTTTCCATTAATTTGTTTTTCAGAATCAAATCCGTCTTTGTTTTCTAAGCCTGAATCTAAAAATTTGGTCTTTAATTTGTAACGTTTATTCCTTCTCCTGTAAAAAAAAACTGAAAATTGTAGTTACGGCCTTTTGCATTTTAGGTGACGATATAAAGTCTACATGTTTATTTTTCCATCTATAAATAAATGAATGAAAATTTCTCAACTTCTGCTTCACCTCCGTACTGGGCTATAAATGGAAAATTTTCTTACGAAAACTTCGCAATAACAGGATAAAAATATGTATGAGGATTCTTATTAATAGACATATTTATACGGGTTTTCTTGATGAGAGGGTGTAGGTTATTAATTAGAAACATGAAATGAAAATCTGTAAATGTTGAGTTGTTATGCTGCCCACACACTTTACAACTGGTTGTACCATAGAGCAATAGATAAGAGTCTCCATCCCTCTCTTAGTGGTATTTTGCGTTGGTCGAGTTAGTAGGAAATTTCAGAGACCCGAATAACGAGACTCGGTTCCAAAATGTGAATTTTTATCAAATTTATTATTCTTATAATAAGATATTATACTTAACCTCTCTGGGACAGCAATTTGCTGAGAACCGGTGCAAATACCCGGTTCTTCTCAGAACCGGACTCGACAAAACCGGTTCTTCAAATACACGGAACCGCACATCAGTAATGGATACACCCTGGTTGTACAACCGTTTGCAAGTTCTACATGAATTGAAGTTGGGGTACAGGTTGTATGAAAATCGAAATGTTTTGCTTGTTGCTCTAGGTAGCTAGCATTACACTTTTGTAGTTAGGGTGCGTTATGGTTTTCATGTTGATTGTGTCCTTAGCTATTTCCAAAATTGTCAAAAAAAGCCGTAACCAAACTCACAAAGCAGTAACCAAACTCATGTTCCCATCTTAATGTTTGTGTAGGATTCAGTATTAAGAACCGAGTTTGTTACTGAAACACATTTCAACTTGTCGCCACCCATATTGTTGGTATATTGTTTTCATACTAATGCTACATAATCCACATGTCATCATCGTAATATAATTACCCAGTTGGTAACGTCTTCAAGACATATTCAACAACGGGTACAAGGCCATTACAAATCGCTGACGAGAAATCGACGACACTCCATGCAAATCGTCGACGAAATTTGTCCACAAAATCATACACGACCAAATGAGCGACAATTCGACTATCGCGTCGTTGACGACCCAATGGGCGACATATTGGATACCTTATCAATAACGACAAATCGACGACACTCCATGCAAATCGTCGACGAAATGTTTCATACAAGTGTCCACAAAATCATACACGATCAAATGAGCGACACTTCGACTATCGTGTCGTTGACGACCCAATGGGCGACATATTGGATACCATATCAATAACGACAAAAAAAAATAAAAATTAATTTCTTTCGGCGGCGGTCACCTCGCATAGTGACGGCGACACTATCGAGTATTTAGCCATGAAAAAGCTTCTCAAAATACCGTTCGGAATCGGTGTAAAAAACTGTAGGTCTCAATCAGTGAGTGAAAAATTAGAAAGCGCACAGCTCACTGGTTGCGAGAAGCTCTCCCCAATCCCTTCATGGGATGTAATGGGAAACGGTTTTTTTTTTTTTTTTTTTTTTATCAATAGCGACATCGCTGACGACAAATCGACAACACTCCATGCAACTCGTCGACGAAATGTTTCATACAAGTGTCCACAAAATCATACACGATCAAATGAGCGACACTTGGACTATAGTGTCGTTGACGACCCAATGGACGACATATTGGGTACCTTATCATTAACGACATTTCTGGCGACACCATCGTTCATGTTATCGCCAACAACAATGTGGGCATCAGCAAGACAATCCTGTCTTTGACAACCAGCTGGCCGATATTTTACAAATATGGTCAACGACGATTAGATTAAGACGATTAGGCTACATCCCACCATGTCGCAATAGAGATTACAATTAGAAAAAATTTCGTTCATAAATGTAAATGTAAGTTTTATTTTGAATTATTAACATGCAATTGAAAATAACCTACTCGTTACCATGTTCAAGTGCAACTCTTAATTTTAATTGTCGATTGTTTTCTTTTATTCATATTTCGTGCTGTTTGTTGTTTTTTCTCGCATCATGATGGATGACAACTTAAAGAGAGTATCGCTCACCATGTCGTCAATAGAGTGTGATGGTATTTTGTACGTGAGAAAAAACAAATATTTAACGAAAGTTTCCATTATTACTTCTTCAAAGCAAAAACGAATGTACTAAAGTAGACAATCAAAATTTCTCTTCACTCAAATGCTAAGTAAAGTATTGCATAAATACATTTGTAACACTGTGTATAGTACTGCACTCGTTAAACGGGTACACTGAAGCGAGATTTAGTTAAAAACAAAAAACGGTTCGTTTAATGACGAACACAAGTTTTCACCAACGACTCTACACTGAAGTTCTTGATTCGAGCGAATATATTAAACATAGCTAGAGGGAACTCAGAGAGATGAGAGATTGTCTCGAGAAGTGCGCAGGTTTTCGTTAAGCGGGCAAGTATTCGAAAAGTGAGCAAGTTTTCGAGTAGTTATGATTTGTTCGGTGTATGCATACACACATGATATACAGTTATAATCATAGACTAATACTTATAGTAGACCCACTAGTTCTCCCACCAAATTTATGACATTTGGCCTGGTGTGATATTTACGTTTGATGTTGAAAAGAATTGCTTTACTAATACCAGATAGAGGCAATGGTTCAAAACAACGAACAAAATAACAACAACGGCATTTCGTTTTGTGTGTTAAAATTATTGTGTTAAATACAACACAAATGTATGCTAACAATAACAGTCAATAAAAAAGTTTAAAACACATTTAAATTTCACAGTTTTTCACCAAAATGGCATGAAAAATTAAAGCAAGAAGTTATTGTAATTCCACCTGGTGTATATCACTTTTCGTCAAACATCTCTCTATCACACCGACCTCATCATGAAGAGCGTGAAAGGAAACGTCAGATGAGCCAAATATTCTCTCTAGTCTGAGATTACTCTATGGTTATAATTGTACTAATTTTTTGCTTTGCAAATAGAATAGAATAGTAGAATTTGCTTCTATTAATTGATTTTTTTATTTAAATTAAATTATCAATGTACAATGGTAAATATAAATGAATTTTGAAAGATAAGTATTGAATTTTTTTATAGACATAAAAAGCTAAGGCTAAAGTTAGAAATCATAGGTTTTAATATTCTTTTCAAAGAAAAACGGTGCAAAATAAATGGTTTTTGAAATTAATATTAACTCGTTTGTTTTCTTTGCATTTACTGTCAGACATACTGATCTTGATATACATACATACATATGAACATATTTACATAAATACATTTATTTTTTTCTATTCTCTTTGTTCAACCATAAATTGCTCAATTACTTCACTCGCTGTCTGCTTTAACGGGTACATTCACTGTTTTCGAGTCTGTGGTTCTCGTTTACTTTTATCTTACAAGTCATTTGTCACTTAAATCAAACATTTCAGTGCAGTTGTGTTTGTTTTTCCTCTGATTTGCTCTCAACCAAGAAAGTAGCGGAACTTCAGTTTTCTATTTAAAACACGTTGAGTAAGTGAAGTGAAGTTATTGAATGGGTGTCGCTGTTCTCGAATACCAAAAAACGGTTCCCATGCAATGGTTTAATGCCAACAAACATTTAAACCATTGCATCCATTGAATATTTCAATACACGAGCTGTGTTTTGATTATTGTATATAACTATACAAATTCCAACCATGTTGAAGTAAAACAAAAACGAGAAATGCGTTTGAGTGAATTCCTATCACTTTTTTGTTCTCTTTTACCAGGGTTGCCAAATTGCGCACATCTTCTGGTCGTCTAATTGTAGATCGTCTTTGTAAACTATGCAAGAAGAATGAAATAATAAGATATGACGCGAGAGAGAAATGCAGTTGAGTGAATTGTTACCACTTTTTGGTTTTCCTTTACGAGGGTTGCCAAATTGCTCGCATCTTCTGGTCGCCTACTTATTGATCGTCTTTGATATAGAGAAGAAAAAACTACCGCAATTTGGCAACCCTAGTAGAAAAACACAAAAAAAGTCGAGACGATTCACTCAAACGCATTTCTTTCCCGCGTCATAACTTGATTATGTCATACTTTTTACATACTTTATGTAATTTTATTTAAATATGGTTGGAGTTTCTAAAGTTATATACAATAAACTCATCAGAAAATTGCGCGTTTATTGAAATATTCAACGAAGAGAGTAAGAGAGCGAGCAGAGAAACGACAGGCTTCACTCGTTTTCTTTGTTGGCATTCCACTCCATGAGTAAATATTCTTCACTCAAAGACGATTTAGAATTAGACGACCAGAAGATGTGCGAAACTTGGCAACCCTGGTAAAAGAGAACCAAAAAGTGCTAGGAGTTCACTCAAACGCATTTCTCTCTCGTGTCATATCTTGCTTATTTCACACTTTTAGCATAGTTTATGTAATTTTACTTCAACATGTTCGGAATGTGTATAGTTATATACAATACACTATCAAAAAGCTGCTCGTGTTTTGAAATATTCAATGAAGAGAGTAAGAGAGAGTAGAGAAGTACTAGGGTTTCACTCGTTTTGTTTGCTGGCATTTGAGTGAAGAGAAATTTTGACTGTCTAGTTGTACATCGTTTTTGCTTCACTATACCATAGTTGCTTTATGCTTTGATCAAAGCCAGTTTAAGCGACAAAACTCAAATTGTCTAACAGAAATCATTGACGACTACTTCGTCTAGGACGATTTTGTAGGGTAGTTCTTGAGTAATGACAGTTTTGAGTTGAGTGACTGACCCTTCAAAGGCAAGCCAATATTAACTTCACTGGTGTGAGAAACTCTCCGCTATCCCTCCATGGGATATAATGGTAAAATATTTTTAGTGGTGTATGAGTTAAGTATATAGTCTTTCACTAGATGTATTATTTTCATAGTAAATTTGACATCTGATTTGCTTGTCAAACACTATTGACAGTTGGAACTTGCTTTAAATGCGAATTTTTGCTAATCCTATTTATTGATCTGTCCGCAATATTATGTTATAATCGTCCTTCTTTATTGAACTTTTAACTTAATTGTCTTTTTATAGTTCTAGTTTCTCCAGGAAACCAGAATATGTGCCCAGATCACTTTCATAATTCATGGAACTATGTCTTCCTGTGAATGCCTACCACCTTAAAGCAAACTCAAGATTATCTCGGTACTTTTTAATAAAAGTACTCAAACAACACATGCAGGTACTATCATTCCAAAATTCCATAGCTGAGTTTGACGTCGAAATCGTTTCAGCTTTAGCTGACATTTGTTATTTTATGTTTATTTTTGTTTGTGTTCTGTGCCTATGTGTGTGTATGACTTTTTCACAAACTGTTAGTTCCAGAGTGTTGAACTACAGTAACGAGCAAAATTGTAACAGGGTTGAGATAGATTGGAAATAAATTTGTTTATGTTAAATATTGTTCTCTTGTGAATAAAAGCAATAACAAATTTTAATTCTATGTTGATACACTTATACACAGTGAACAGTAAATATTGTAAAGTTATACAAATGTTACAATTTTGAATTCTGTTTTTTTGTTAATTTATTTGTTTTCTGATTGAAATGTCCAGTAGCCTTTGGCTTTTTTAATAGCTTGTATACGGCGAGTCATAACGTTGCAAATTTTTGCCGTAATTTCCGCTAAAATCACATCCCAAGTTTATTTTACTTTATCCCATAGCTCGTTTACGCCTTTTGGAGCATATGGTTACTTGGCGATCTGAGATTTTGTGTAACTCCATAAGTTTTCGATCGGGTTTAAAAGTTCGATGACTGCGCTGGCCAATCCATGGTTGTAAATTGTTGACTGTTTAACCAGTTTTTAACGATTTTTGCTGAATGTTTTGTTTCATTGTCATGGTGAAAAATCACTCTCTCAGTAGCAAGATGCATTTTTTCTATAGCAGCTGGCAAATGATTTTGAGGAATTGAAAGATATATTTCTTTTTTCATAATTCCTTCAATTTTAACCAGAGGACCAACTCCATTCTTCGTAATACATCCCGATACCATTATGGATCCACCACCATCTTTCATGGTTTGTGTTACTGCATTCGGGTTAGTAGTATTTGGATCTTTGGTCCAGTACCAAGCACGACCATCGGGCACAAATCGATTGATTTTAGTCTCATCTGACCATATAACGTTAAACACAAGGCGTAATTGTATTTTTATTATTTTACCATCACTTTTAATACTTTACCTTCTTCCAGTCAGTCTTTTATTATAAAAATTGCTGCTTTTTCTTATCTGCATCCGTAACACCCAAACTTTTGAGACTTCGACGGTCAGTGTACTCGCTGGCGTCAGTATTTAACGATTTTAGTGACACTGCTGAGGTAATTGAATTCCTACTAATTTTGCCAAATGACGACAAATTCGGTCACCAATATTTCGTTCAGGAGCAGTTGAAGTTTTAATATTGGAACGAAGTTTCTTATCGCCCGTTGCGGGATGGTTGCTAAATGAAGAAAAATTAAACAACTTTTTGATGTGTTAACATCTATAGGCGCAGGTAGGGTCTTAACTCACAAAGTGAACACATCCAAACACAGTTTGTCCGACTGTGATCACACATTGTTTGCCGTTAAACTCCTCCGAAACGGCTTGTATGAAATTTTGTGTGCATATCGGGTTGGTCTCAGAATCGGCCAACATCTGTTTTTCATACCCCTAAATGATAAGGGTGACCCACCCCTATATAGGCCACAGATTTTTCCGACTACGAAACACAGATTGTCAGACTGCGAAAAAAACACACACACTAAGGTAGCGGCAGCGAATGGTTGTCTTGTGTGGGTGCGGAGCACTCTCAGAGCAAAGGGAATAATGGCGTGGCTATACGTATATAAAAATGAGACAGCAAGAGAGCAACGAAAATTGTGTGAACTTGTGTAGCATATGTACGAACATAACAATGTATGTATCCACATGTGTCTGTTGATTTGCATTCTTTTTGTTTTTTGTGGGAATAAAACAAAAAGTATTAAGCAAGAAAATAATGACATATGTGCTTGCACTGGTCTTTAAATAATTTTAAGTATTAATACTATTTAAATGTAACGTCATCATATGATTGAACGCTGTTTTTTATTTTCCAATGTAACATATACTAATGTATTCATAGAAATCGAACAGGTACCGTGTATCAAAAAGGTGTTAACACATCGCCCGTGAGTTCGAACACTCATTGGATCTTTTTTAACACTATTATTCAACAACCCAGTATTATCAACTAAATTGGGTATTTTTGCTTTGGTTTGTGTCTAGACTAACATATGTTGGGAAATTTCTCGTTTAATGGGAAGTTTTCTAGGTGGCGCCTGTAACCAATATTTAGTATATGTATATTGCAGTTTTGAACCCAATAAAAAGGAAATTTGGAAAAGCCAAAGTGAAAGAAGTTTAAAAAACCAAAATTTTCTTAAATAAGTGCCTTTTCTTAAAAAAAGTACATTTTCTTAGAAAAGAATACCTATTCATATTCTTAAACAAAGTACCTTTTCTTAAAACAAAATACCGTATCTTAAAGAAGTACCTTTGCTTTAAAAAAGTACATTTTCTTACAAAAAGTACTTTTACTTAAAAAAAAAGTCTTTTTTCAAAAACTAAATTGTTCGAGCGCGTTTGGTCGTATTTTTAATTAATTTTATTTTAAAATTAGTACCTTTTCTTAAAAGAGTACAATTTCTTACAACAAATTGCCTTTTCTTAAAAAACTACATTTTCTTTAAAAATTACCTTTTTTGTGAAACAAAATAACTTTTCTTGAGATAAGAACCTACTCTTAAACATTTACTTATTCTTGAAAAAAGGACCAATTCTAAAAAAATTACCTTTTCGGGAAAATATACTACATATTCTTTCAAAAAGGACATAAAAATATACTTGTTTTAAAAAATGCTTTCGTTGACAACAAAAAAAAAGTATCTTTTCTTAAAGATCCGTTTAAATTATCGTATTTTTCAACGGGCGTCTTAGGCGTGTTGGAACTAACTAGTACATAATATATAGCGAAAGGAACTTCGTTCCAACCGAGTGTCCTTCCGTTTTATTTTCTGGATCGTCATATGACTTACATCATAAAGTAATACTTAAGAGTTTCCATTACTCTCTTCGATGGCTCTTCATGACGACGAGGTAGAAGGCCATTTTAGAGAGTTTTATTTGCTGCTGTATTTTACCAATTTTACACTTTCGTTGGACATGAAACGGACAGAAATCAAAGGGAATGCGTATTTTCGTTCAATGCAAACAACATAAAACATAATTTAGCTTTCATTAGTATCAATAAACACTATTTAAATTTATTTTCAGTCTTCTTTGGCCTCTCATTCTCCATCATTTCCCTAGTACCTTTTCGATCAGCTGTGCCATAGAATCCCCCTGCTTACATTAAATTTTTTTTGCCACATTCCGAACAGAATTATTATTTTGAAATAATTCCATGATTCCAACTACTTTAGATAATAATAATAAAAAAATAATAGTAAATTTATGACCTACGTTATGGTTATATTTGAGTTTCTAGATCTTTAAAGAGTTGAAGAGAGTGCAATATTGTAACATTGAAGACAGTGCTTAATTGTAACATTGGGGTTTGTTTACGCTCTTTTAAACATATGTATATGTACAATTTTTGTATATTTAAGTGTTCATTATGAAAGAGACCATATCAAAGACAAATTCAAAAAAATGTTTTAGTTCTAAGGTTAAATTTAAGTTTTAAACTTTCATTATGGGAAACCTGTTACAATTTTGCTCGTCACTGTAAGTACTTATGGACAATGAGCTTTGGCTGTTGTGTTGGTTGGTTGGTGGTGGTGGTGGCGTTCCTTATTGAATTTCGTCTGCGCGTGGCTGATTTGTTTACATTTTGTACCCACTTTTCTCATATATGTACATATGTATGTGTTGTTGTTGCTGCTGCTCGTGGGTTCTTTGGAGTTATAATTTTTCATAATTCCTACGTGTGGACTAAATATTGACTCGTTAGATAGGTATGTAGGTAGTAGGTCTTATGTGAAGTCCCCCGATCTGATACCACATAAACCTCTGACATACATATGTACATACATATGGATGAATCAGTTGCCAAAATGATCAACTCCATCAAACAGGAATTGAATAAAAACGATAAAGAAGTTTCTGGTGAATTCTAAAATTCCATGTGTATTATAATTTCGAATGAATATGATTTGTTATTTTACTACGGATGGTGCTGCTACTGTAGTGCAATTCTTAAAGTACAGGATGCAGCATAATTTGAAAAATCATTATATATAACCACAGTTCGTATTTACCCCACACGTGTAAGCCATACACATCGCCGTGGGGAATGTTACCCACAGGGTATGGGGAAAATAATGGGTAGCTACCCACGAAAATGGGGAATTACCCATCATGATTACCCATTACCCACAGGGTAATGGGGAATATAATGGGTAGTTATACACGACAATGGGGAATTACCCTTCACGATTACCCATTCCCCTCAGGGTAATATGGAAAATAGTGGATGGTTACCCACGACGATAGGGCATTACCCATCACGATTACCCATTCCCCTCAGGGTAATATGGAAAATAGTGGCGACGATTAATTTTTGGGGACTTCTAAGGGTTTTTCATAAGTGGTCTAATTCGGTGCGTCCAATCGAAAAAAAATAATAAATTTGTACCTCCAGAGGAGGCTTTAACCAATGGATGTCTCACAGAGCAATACTAAAGAGCCTCCTTACTCTCTTCGATGCCTCTTCATGACGACGATGTAGTAGGCCATTTCATCGAGTTCGAGTTGCTTTGATAATTTACTCTTTGGTTGGCATAATACGGACAAAAATAAAAGGGAATGAGTATTTTCGTTCGATGCAAACATAATTTAGCTGTCATTAGTATCAATCAAACACTTTTAAACTTAGTTTGCTGCATGTAATCTGTATCTGTCTGTAATCTGTATGTCTTCTTTGGTCTCTCATTCTACATCATTTCTGTTGTGGCTTTTCGATCAGCTGTGCCATAGAAAACCCCTGGATGTCTTCAATAGGGCATCACTTTAAAAAAAAAACGCTAAAAGTAAAACGATCATATGTGTAGCGATTTTAAAAAAAAAAATTATCGCATTTTGTAGACATCCATTCTTTAAAGCCTCCTGTGGAGGTAAAAATTATAAACAATTGCCAAATTAAGAAAATCGCTGAAATACATCGATTTTTTTTAAATCGGTAGAAGTTAAAATTTTTCGAATAAAAAATCGATAAATCGCCCTCATGTCTATATCTCGGAACCGGAGATACCAATTTTTTAAAAAACAAAAGTGATGCCATATAGAAGACATCCATTGGTTAAAGCCTGCTATGGAGGCCTTTTTATTTTAGCGACTTTTTTGAATAATACGAATTGGACCACGTTATGAAACCCCCTTAGAAAATGTAAAAAATTGCTTATTTTTTCGATTGGACGGTCCGTTACCGAGATGTTCATATTTTCGATCAAAAATTGGGGATGGGTAACCCATTACACATCGTCGTGGGTAACTACCCATTATTTTCCTCATTACCCTGAGGGTAATTGGTTATCGTGATGGGTAATTCCCGATCGGATTCCCAGCACCCAATCGTGATGGGTAATTCCCCATTTTCGTGGATAACTAATCATTATAATCAAAAGTGGGGAAGGGTAACCCATTACACATCGTCGTGGGTAACTACCCATTATTTTCCTCATTACCCTGAGGGTAATGGGTAATCCTGATGGGTATTTTCCGATCGTCGTGGGTAACTACCCATTATTTTCCCAATTACCCTGAGGGTAGTGGGTAATCGTGGTGGGTAATTCCCCACATTCGTGGATAACCACTCATTATATTCCCCAATACCCTGAAGGTAATGTGTAATCGTAATGGTTAATTCCCCATCGTCGTGGGTAGCTACCCCTTAGTTTCTCCATACCCTGTGGGTAATGGGTAAACGATCGCTACCCATTCCCCACGGCAATAACCCAGGGTAACCCATTACCCACGAAATACGAACCCTGTATATAACACAATTTTTTGCATTATAGTGTAATGGGAGTTACTCAGTTTGGCAACTCAAAAAATTGAATTGCTAAATAATTACATGTTTTATGTAAAACAATATAAATTTCTACACAATGTTATTTTTATATTTCCATTTAACTAGATAAAAAAATAGTTATTGCACTTGTTACATTTATTCTTTAAATATAATTTTTGCAAATATTTTCATTAATGTCGAGTGGAGTTACTCGGATTGGTCAGTGAAAGAAAATATTTATATTCAAGTTATTGGCCAAACTCAAATTTACCACGCAGTTTCACATTAATACAAAAATCCGATATTTTGTTTTTAATAAAAAGTTTTGTTTAATTTAACCCTCTGACGTGGTGCAATGGTTAGTGTGCGCGGCTCTTGTACATGAGATCCTGGGTTCGAACCCTGCTCTGACCACTTTAAAATTTCTTTCGGCGGCGGTCACCTCGCATAGTGACGGCGACACTATCGAGTATATAGCCATGAAAAAGCTTCTAAAAATACCGTTTGGAATCGGTGTAAAACTGTTGGTCCCAATCAGTGAGTGAAGGCGCACAGCTCAGTGATTGTGAGAAGTTCTCCCCTGTCCCTTCATGGGATGTAAGGGGAAACCATTTATTTTTTTAACCCTCTGAGGTTAAAAAAATCAATATTTTGGAAAAACGGAGTTGATCGGTTTGACTTCTCAATGCCTCATATACGTACTTCTGTATTTTTCTTGAGCTTTTCATTGGAATCAAATACGTTTGTATTTAATGGAAACAATCCCAAACGCAAACAAATAAATAGGGAGTTTTATACATATGTATGCCGCAACCTCCCAGCATATAACAGAGAATCATTGTGAGGAAATACACAGGAATATTTTTCGAAGAATCAGTTATTGTAAAGACTCCATGGTCCCCGCGAAATTTGTCAAAGTGCTGATTCGAATTTTTTAATATAACTGAGATTTCATTTTATCTCAAATCATATGGAAAATACCCGCGAGGGAAATCAACAAAAATTGTTTATTTTAAAACTGTAAATGACATCGTACCACAGTTAAAATTTGTCACGTTTTTATAAAATTTTGTTTGATTTTTTTCTAAACCAAATTGAAATCCAAGTCGAAAGTTTATAGCGCGATATTTTCAACATATGTATTTCCAAATACCAATAGAACCAGAGATGCTTTATAGGGCATAATTATGGGTTCTAAAAAAAACAGACAGTAGCAGCAGTTGAACCAAAAATTAAAATACAAAAAAAAAATCATTGAAATCTTCAAATATATTTAATATATATCAATTGAATTTAAAATACATACGTACATCATTTGGAATTTAAAAACAATTAATTTAAGTTTAAAATACATCAATTGAAATTTAAAAAACGTCAAATGCAATTTAGCACGCACCAATTGAAATTTAAAACAAATGTCAATTAAATGTCAACTGATTTTTTTTCAATTTTAACTGGAAATAAATTTCAATTGGTGTCTTTTAAAATTCAATTGATATCTTTTAAATTTAAATTAATATTTTTTTACATTTGAATTTTAATTTAAAGTTCACCAATAGCAATTTAATTCCAATTAGAATTGAAAAAAATCAAAATTCTATTTTAAATTTAAAACCCAGTTGAAATTAAAAATTCTCTTTGGAATTTAAAATACATTATTCGGGTTTTAAAACACATAAATTAAAATTTTAAACTCAGCAACTGAAATTTTAAACTCTTCAATTGAAATTTAAAAAACAATACAATTTAAATTATTAAATTTCTATTGACGTTTCTTAAAATTCAATTGAACACCTGAATTGAAATCTAAAAGATATTAATTGATATTTAAAATATATCAATTGAATTTTAAAAGACATCAAATGAAATTTCCAATTAAAATTGAAAAAAAAATCAATTGACATTTATAAAAATTCTATTTGAAATTTAAAACACAATTGAAATTAAAAATTCTCTTTGGAATTTAAAATACAGCAATCGGGTTTTAAAAAACATCAATGGAAATTGTAAACTCTTCAATTGAAATTTAAAAAAAAACATCAATTACATATTAAAACCTTATTTATAAAATTGGTTAATGATTTTTGAATTTCAATTCATGAAGTTTAGATTTCATTTGGCGTTTTTTAAATTTCAATCGACGTTTCTTAAGTTACAATCGAACACCTGATTTGAAATGTAAAAGATATTAATTGAAATTTAAAAGATATTAAATGAGTTTTACAATACACCAATTGAAATTTATTTCCAATTAAAATTTAAAAAAATATCAATTGACATTTAAAAATTCTATTTGAAATTTAAAACACATTTGAAATTAAAATTCTGTTTTGAATTTGAAATACATCATTCGGGTTTTAAAATACATCAATTGAAATTTAAAACGCATCAGTTGAAATTTAAAACTCTGCAATTGAAATTTGAAAAACATCAATTACAATTTAAAATCTTAATTATACAATGTTTTAATGATTTTTGAATTTCTATTCACGGAGTTTAGATTTCAATTGACGTTTTTTTAAATTTTAATCTACGTTTCTTAAATTTCAATTGACGTTTTTAAAAATTCAATCGACGTTTTTTAAAATTCAATCGACATTTCTTAAATTACAATCGAACACGTGAATTGAAATGTAAAATATATTAATTGAAATTTAAAAGATATCAATTGAATTTTAAAATACACCAATTGAAATTTAGTTTCAATTAAAATTTTAAAAAAAGATCAATTGACATCTAAAAATTCTATTTGAAATTTAAAACACAATTGAAATTAAAAATTCTGTTTTGAATTTGAAATACATCATTCGGGTTTTAAAACACATCATTTGAAATTTAAAACGCATCAATTGAAATTTAAAACTCTTCAATTGAAATTTGAAAAACATCAATTACAATTTAAAACCTTAATTATAATTTTTTTTAATGATTTTTGAATTTCTATTCACGAAGTTTAGATTTCAATTGACGTTTTCTAAATTTCAATCGACGTTTCTTAAATTTGAAACAACGTTTTTTAAAATTCAATCGACGTTTTTTTTTAAATTTCAATTGATGTGTTTTAAATTTCAATTGTTCGCTTTTAAATTCCAATTGACTTCTTGTAAATTCCAATTGATGTCTTTTCGGGTGGGCCAAATGTCACCAAAGTCTGGCCAACTGTTGTTTTTTAACTACAAAATTTAGACGTTGCCGATGATGTGCGGGTTTTAATTCTTGTATCAATTGCACCTTATATGGGAATAAAAGTAATTTTTTTAAAATGCGCCGTAGTGACGTACGAGACATTCCGAGCTGAGCAGAACGCCTTCTGGTGGTTCTTCTTTCAGTTGTGAATCTCCATTATTTATTCTCCAGGTGCTATTTATATAAACTGAAAAAAATGTAAAAACGCAAAAGTTATTACATTTTTAAACCCCATGGTGACTTTAGACCCACCCTGTGTATCAAAAAATAACATTTAAATTTCAATTGATTTATTTCGAATTTCAAAAATTGGAATTCATATTTTGCAAAATTAAATTTAAATTTGACTTATATCCAGCACAGCCCAACCTCTCGTAATAGCACCAAATTACTACAATGGATACAAATTTGTATCCAAGAAAAGTTGAAAATTTTTCTTTTGCCGACGGCCATATTTCCCGGATTACGGGCCCCCCCCAAAGTTTCAACATATAACCTTCAATATCTTCTACATTTTCGGACGGACCGGAACAATATGGGTATGATTGGAAAGCTTTATAAACATGTCTTTAAAACTGCGTATCCACGATTCATTAACCCATTGCGAGCCAATTCATGATATTCGACTTTTATACCCCTACTTTTTCTGAAAAAAGCCTATTATCTCAGAATATTGCCAATGTGAAGGTGCTAACAATGTGCTATGACACATTATTTGTCGTTATAACCCTTTAAAATCCCGAGAAATTAAGAGTAAAAGCGCAGTATTTTTTTTTAAATCACGCGATTTTTCTGATTTTGCCACACATCGACTTAAGGTACAGAGGGAATTTGAACCCCCCGGCTTGAGCCCGGTCGGATAGCCGGGCGACTAGGTGGAATATAAATTTAACGATTTTCTCACATTCTTTACTTTTTATTTAATTTTGGCTTTTTTAAAAATAGATTTTTATATAAAACATCGACCAAACCAATCACTAAAGGCAATTTTCTAAACGTAATACCCCCATATATCCAAACTTTGGAGGTCCATAATACCGAAAATATCGGTTTCCGACTTTTTTTTTAACATTTTAGCTTAAAGAAAAAAAATCGAAATTTTGGGCCCAAATGGACTTGCTACTTAAATTTGCGTTGTTTTGATCCGGGTTATTTATAGAAAGTTGTAATACATTTTAAACTACTGGCACGAGTTCCTAGAAGTGTTTCCATCGTTTGAGTTTCCGTATCCGTACGTGGCACAGTCTACTTTTAGTCCAACTTGTTAAAAAAGGCATCGGTAATTGCTTCTTTCTGATATTTTCCTTATCCTTAATTGATGTATTTTCATCGACGTTTTTCTCCTCTTATGGTAGGGTAGGGTATGCGCCAATTTTAGCAAGAACTCGTGCCAGTAGTTTGGGAAAAATATATTCTGCTGAAATGTGGGAACCTTAAGTTTCAAGGTACCACGTTGTTTAGTATTTTTATAGGAGCCATCAAAATTAAACGATCTCAGTGAATTTGTAAACATGTAACAATTTGGTCACCGTTATGTAATTCAACATATTTAAACCCGAGCTAGATTCTACTCTGGGGGAGTCTGCTACTTCGTTTACGACTGTAAAATATTGGGTAGCACAACTTAAACGAGCCCGTACGAGCTGGCAAGACGAACACCGTAGTGTACGACCAATTTAGGTGTCCACACCAGACACGGTTATGAAAATCCACAAAATGGTATTGGATGATCGTCGGCTTAAGGTGCGTGAGCTAGCTGAAACGATAGGCATTTCAAAAAGTGGTATAGTTCGTATATTGACCGAAGATTTGAACATGAGAAAGCTGTGCGCATGATGGGTGACGCTTGTTTGCTATCAATAGAGCAAAAACGGCGTCATTAGGATGTTTCAGTAGAGTGTTTGACGATGTTTCACCGCAATAAAGCCGAATTTTTGTGTAGATTTATAACCATGGATGAGACATTTGGTCCACCACTTCACACCTGAGACAAAGGAACTGTCAAAGCAGTGGACTAGAATGGGAGAATCGTGTCCAAAGAAGGCAAAGACGGTTCCATCATGACGTCTGTTGTTTCCCCCACCTTTTTTGTGGCTTCTATGTTAGGTCGGCTAGATTTGGGACCGCCCTCGTAAATCCTTTTTTCACAGATCACAATTATTTTCTACTAATCAATTAGTTTTCATCACAACATTCTGAATCGACCAAGCGCATTTGCCACCTCTGTCCGATGAACAGTAGAAATAAAAAACTCTCACCTCATCTGCGAATATCAAACATATTTAGGATTATTTTTGAATCGCTGATTGAAATAATAATGTTAAAATACCGTTACACGCTTACAACGTAGGCTGTGAATAACAGAGAGTAATTCTATAAAGAGAGAAAATTTGTCTCATCTGAAGTTTCCTTTCACACTCTTCGTGGTGCGCTCGGTGTGACAGGACTGGTCGCCTTACACCAGGTGGAGCTATAAGAACTGTTGACTTAACCGTTGTGTCGATCGTAGAGCCCACGGGTACATTTGCAACTTTAATTTTCCTGTATCTTCCAAACGGTTAGTCCGATTGACCTGAAATTTCATGATATCCTCAACCATACACTTTTGCATCATGTGGAAAAGTTTCATCAAGATTGGAGCAGCAGTTTGGAAAATATAACCCAGTTACTAGAAAATGACCTAGCGTCAACAGCTGATGTACGCAGGTACTTCTATGAAAATTCATACAAATATATAGAAATAAATGGCAAAGTTCACTTTATATTGCTATATCTTCCAAGCGGCTGGTCCAATCTTGATGAAACTTCGTATCATAGCTTGGAAATATTTGCCGCACAAAATAAATTTTTAGGTCTTTACACTTCAAAAATCGCACATAAACTGACTTATGCATACAAAACTACTCAAAACGAAACCTGCGCAAAAAATCATGTTTCTGCCTGCAAAACTGGTTGTGCAAGGGTAGGTAGGCAAGATATTCCCAAATACCCTTTTGTTCCTGTTAGTAGACGTGTTTTCCTACACATTCCAAAAAAAAAATGTTTACATTGAACAAATATTTTATGAGTTATAATTATTCTGCGCAGGTACTAAAAATAGCACTATGAGCAAGAGGGGTTGATTTTTAGTTCAAATATAACGGAATTTTGCGAATGAAAATTCAATGTTAATTATTTTTCTTGGTAAAAAGGGATCAAATTACAAGGATTAAAAAAGAATTTGGAAATTGTTAAATTTTTATGGATTTTGGCAATTCCCATTTTTGGTAAAAATGGATTATTTAGGTACCAAATTTTTTTTTTCCCAAATTATGATAAAAGTTTTGTTAACTAGACAATATTTCCAAGAAATAAAAAAAAAAAAAACCAGAAAATTACAAGAATCCAGGTAGTAGTTAATATTTGTATATCAAAAGCAACTATCTGCCATACAAAACGTATGAAGTACCCGGGTACATCTACTGTCGATGTGGATAAAACCCAACAGCTGTTGACACAACGGTTAAATTTGTCATGTCGTTTTGGTTGAGAACCGTGAAATTTAAAAGTAGTTTGGACTTTTTTGTTACGAGGACGGATCAATAAGTCTGCGACTTTTCGAACTTCCCTCGTAGTTATATGAAATGCAACACTACTCCCATCAAGTACCACCTGTAAATGGACTACTGTCAAATTTTGAGCAAGTTCCGTCATTTACTTTGCGTTTAACAGCTGTTCAAATCATACAACCTCGTGCATTTTTTAAAAATGGAAAAAATTGAATTTCGAGTTCTCATTAAACATTATTTTTTGCGAAAAAAAAGGCGTCAATCAAACCAAGGAAACGCTTGATTAATACTATGGGGACTCTGCGCCATCGATTTCAATGGTAAAAAAGTGGTTTACTGACTTTTGTTGTGGTCGCACAAGTACAAATGGCGTGGAACGTTCTGGACGGCCAATTGAGGTCAATACACCCGAAAATTTTGAAAAAATCCACGATATGCTGTTGGCCGATCGAATAGTAAAAGTGCGCGAGATTGTTGATGCCGTAGGCATTTCATATGGCAGTGTGGTTTCGATTTTAAATGACCAGTTGGGTTTAAGAAAGCTGTCTGCAAGATGGGTGCCGCGTTTGCTCTCAATAGACCTTAAACGTAATCGTGTGTCAACTTCAAAGGATTGTTTGGAGTTGTTTAACCGCTATTCGAAGAAGTTTTTGCGGCATTTTGTAACTGTGGATGAAACATGGATCCATTACAGCACTCCGGAGACCAAGCAGCAGTCTAAACAATGGGTTTCTCCGAGTGAACCGATTCCGAAGAAGGCCAAGGTAAGTTTGTCGGCCAATAAGGTGATGGCAACGGTTTTTTTGGGATGCACGCGGGAAAAGCTATAAACGGCGAATATTATGCCAACTTATTGGACCGATTTAACGAGGATTTAAAAAAAACGACCCCATATGGCCAAGAAAAAAGTTCTTTTTCATCAAGATAATGCACGGATGCACTCGTGTGTAGTCTCAATGGCAAAATTCCATGGATTCGGCTACGAATTGGTACCTCATCCGCCATATTCTCCGGATTTAGCCCCCAGTGACTATTTCCTATTTCCAAGCCTAAAGAAATGGCTCGGTGGAAGGAGATTTAGCTCTAACGATGAAATTATTGATCAAACAAATGCCTATTTTATGGAGCTCGAAAAACCCTATTTTTTGGAAGGGATACAAAAATTGGAGAAACGTTGGATTAAGTGTATTTAGCTAAAAGGAGATTATGTTGAAAAATATTTTTTTTTGCAAAAAACTGTGTTTCAATCAAAAAGTCACGGACTTATTGCTCCGCCCTCGTATGTATACATTTGTATAGAGTTTAACACAATAATATTTTCTTGTTGGTTGGTTTGAACGGTTGTCTCTATCTGGTATTATTAATGCAATTCTTTGCAAGATTCAACGTTCATATCACACCAGGCCAAATTTCATAAATTTGCTGAGAGAAATGTTAAGTCTATACATATGTATTAGTCTGTGGTGAATAATCTCTCTTTGCCCCTTTTTATCCTCTCGCTCTCGTACGAGCTTAGCGGCTGATCAGTTTTTGATGTAAACAGTGCAACAATCACAGCTGTATTTGTATCACAAACACCGATATATTTGGGTAACAAACACATATATATTAACATATTAAACCTTATGTCTCCAACATATTTGAATATCAAACACAAGTATACTATATTTGGACACAAGTATACTATTTTTGCGACAAGCTGCAAATACACATTATATTTGCATCCAAACAACAAAAAAAGACTGATTTTTTACCGAGTAAGAATATGCAGAAGTCGCAAACATCGTTTCCAATGTTCTCCACTTTTTGATATACGGAGTTAGATCAATTGATGTCTGTGTAACTCATAAATTTACACTCTCGATTAGATGATTAGAACCACTTAAATTTCTAGTTTTAGTAGGTCATACCTTTTTAAAATTGTTGGCAACAGCTAAAATGTTACTACCATCGGAAAGTGAATTTTCTTAAGATTACAAAAATAACAAAAACAATATCAAAGTTTAATGCAACAGTATTATAAAGGTCCTTTTCCAAACAAAAAAAAACAACAAATGATACACATTTTTCGGTTCATATGATTTAAACCATTTAGTAACTAATTTTAAGTAAAAATGAATTATTTTATAATTTAATAATAAAAAAAATGGTGTCCCATAACATCACATGAAGGGACCAGAAAAACCAGAAATTTTAAGTGGTTCTAATCATCTGATCGAGAGTGTACGGACAGAACTGGTTGTGTTTCTATTTAAAGTAATTTTTTATGTTCGTATTTGTATTCGCAAAAATGTGTTTGAGAATTAAACTCAAACACAAATGTTTCAGAAATTTAAAATCCGTCAACTTAATTTAAATGGAATATACGACAGCAGATGTCAGAAACAGGTGTTTGTTTTAAAAATACATGTTATGAATGTTTGTATTTTTTATGCCCGTATTATTTATGAAATGGTTAATGTTTATGAAATACTCGTCTCATATAAAAGGGTGTCTCAGTAAGAACGCACATTTTAATTTTAAAATAACAGCACGTTTTTTTTTTAAATAGTTGTGATTTTTTATATTGGAGTGTAAAGAAGACATGTTCTGATTAAGTGTGGACTAAAATATACGTCAAATGGCCCCCACGGCTCTGATGACATACAGGCCAATACTCTTTTCATGAAATTTTCCATGACTTTTTCACAGAGATGTGGCTGTATCTCACCGATGACGCCTTGCATCTTGGATTTGAGCTCAGGAATTATTTCTGGTTTATTCGCACGATCCCTAGATTTCACACAACCCCAAAGAAAGAAATCGCACGGCGTTAAATCGCATGATATTGGTGGCCAGTTGACTTCAGAATTTCTTGAGATAACTTGTTCTGGATATCGTTGCAGCAATCAATCGATTGTTTCATGCGCGGTGTGGCATGAGAGCCGTCTTGCTGAAACCACATGTTGTCCAGATCGATGCCGTCCAGTTGAGAATGTCGTTCCAGTAATGAATGTCGTTCACAGTCACTGCAATTTCGTCGTCATCTTTAAAAAGGTAAGGCCCAATCACGACCAAAATCCGCATCAGACAGTTGCTCGTTTTGGGTTCATTTGTTTCTCATGGGTTAAAAAAATAGTTTTCCGTTACATTCCATGAAGGGATTAGAGAGAGCTTCCCACAACCAGTGAGCTGTACCCGTTCTAGTTTTACACTTACTAATTGGGACCTGCAGTTTTACACCGGTTCCGAACGGTATTTTGAGATGATTTTTCATGGCTAAATACTCGATAGTGTTGCCGTCACTACCGGCGTCCACATGGATTGCATGAGGATTTTCTGAGCCTTAAATTCCACAATTTTGTGTATTCACGAAGCCATTCAAATGGAAATGCGCTCCATCGGAGAAGATGACTTTTTTTTTTTTTGAAAAATTGGCACTGATTTCAATTTGCTCCATCGCCCATTGAACGAATTGCTGGTGCTTTCCATGGTCTGCTGGTTTGAGCTCCTGAGTAAGCCGAATTTTGTACGCATGAAGGTTGAGGTCTTTTACCAAAATTCGCTGCGTAGTGCTTCGTGAAATTTGATGCTGTTGAGAACGATGCCGAATTGATGTTTTTCGGCAACACTCTCGTTCGTTTACAGCAGCATTGTTTTAAAGAGACCGACCGGTACGTTGATGCACAAGGACTCCTGTCCATAACCGACACAGTTTCTTAAAATTGTTTGACCACTTTTCGAATGGTTGACACATTAGGTGCACTTTCTCGACTGAAAATTCTTCGAAGCTTACGAGCGGTCTCAGCAATATCCTTCCACATTTTTGTAATAAGTTTTCACAATTATAACGCGTTGTTCTTTTTTAAAGTGCTCCATTTTTAATAATCGGAATAAACATATGTGACAGCTGCCAAATTTCAGAGTTGCCAGTTCCACAAAAAGAAAAATGACACTAAATTTAAAAAGTGCAATCTTAATGAGACACCCTTTAGATAATTTATCTATCTCTTGAGTACTTCAATAAATTACCCGTATTTTGATAATATTCCCCCCTCCAGTTCGGCTGGTGGTTATTGCCCTTTTTCGACATTCATTTCATTGCTGCTTAAGGGCTCCTGTAACATTATCCAGGAACCATGTATATTTTTGGAACATCCATACACTTACGTGCAAGCATTGTTTTCATGAATTGAAGATTTTCTGCTTTTTAGTTTCTTTGTTTTCAGCAAACAAATTCATATTTGGGTTACAAAAATATATATTACAACATATTAATCATTATGTTGCCAACAAGTAATATAGAATAGCAAACAGAATGTGTTTGGACACAAGTATTCTATATATATTGTTACGAATAAGTAAAAGCTTTTGCTTGATCTTAATGCTCATACTAACATTATGTAAATAACAGGGCGGTTAGTGCTGCGCCTGAAAGTATGCATTGTAACAACGTACGAGCTCGCTAAACCAGTAGCATGAATTCGCCTCAGTTAAGATAATTCTCCACCATTCGAGATGATTCTACAAAGATAACTAACTAACCACAACGACTAGAAGGTTCTTGAATTCGCTAGAGATACTACATTTGAGTATGGTGAGTCGGTATAAATAGCGGAGGTCTTTGGAATGGAGAGTTCAGTTTGTGATTAACCGCCGGAAAGTAAGCAACGCGATTTGATAGTAAAATATAGGACTTGTTAAGTGTTATAAATAAAGTAAGTAAATAAAGTAAAAAAACTCTATAAGTAAAATAAAAGGAATTTATACCGTTGTAATTATCGTAATTGAAAACGAACCTTGTTTTACTATTGGGAATAAATCAACGCAAAAAGGACGAATAAGGAAATTCGTAGCAATATTTAAAATTCCCTAGCCCATGGTAAGTTTCTCAAAATATCTTCTTACCGACTCCGAGAAACGTTCAAGTTCTAATCAGTCTTAAAATACAGGATATATCTCTAAGGAGTTCCTCCATTCGATGGGAATTGACAATGTAAAATCAAGTTAAACTGTTATTCTAGACCATTATAACGTTTTCGTGATTCGTGGGTATATGTTTCCTACTTTTGTTTTAGGTGAAGGAGCATATTCCATTCAGCTGAAATAATAGCGCGTATAATTTCGATTCCTAAGAATATTTTAGTGTGAAATTTCTGAGAATATTAAAGCAAGAATGTAGCTTGATTCTAATTAATGATTTCGTTCTTAGAAATTCTAACTCATTTATAATTATTTTATTGATGTTTTAAACCTATGAACAACAAAAACGGGTCCCTACTAATTGACGCTGTGAATCTTATTTGAAATTCACTTTAATTTTCACACCTTTTTTAAAACGAAAAATGTTTGCTCAAGTCAATATTGAATTTTGAATAATAAAATAATCGTGAAATTGTAAAATAAATGCGGTCTCAGCATAGCTTTCCACATTTTTGTAATAAGTTTTCACAATTATAACGCGTTGTTCTTTCGTAAAGTGCTCCATTTTTAATAATCGAAATAAACATATGTATGTGACAGATGCCAGATTTCAGAGTTGCCACTTGCACAAAAAAAATGCCACTAAATTTTTTAAATATGGTGCTTAATATTAAAATTGGAAATACATTAACTAATAAAATTAATTGAACTAATAATTGAATATATATTTTAATTGTAATACATATGATTATTCACTTTGGCGAATATGAATTTTTTTGTTATTCGCTTTCGCAGTTGCCTATTCTGAACCCCGAGCAATGTGACGTATTTCCTACATTCTGATGTAATAGAGTGAACCAAAATGCAGGCCTACGTCAGCTAGGGTACGTTGGTGAACTTAACAAAAGCGGGACATTTTTGGAAGATTGAGGAGAATCATGCGAACCTTGGAAAAAGCTCACGAACGATGTGGTGCTTAGAGTTCTTTCACGTGTACTGCTATCCATATATCATGTAATGCTGTGTGAACTCCCCTTTAGATTCCTAAAGGCAAACAAACTGATACAAATTTGTACATCCCACGAGTAGATGATAATTTTTAACCAAAAATTGCACAATCCTAAACTAATAGTAATAGATTTATCATTTATTAAAATTATTGTATAATTTAAATTATATTTGTTATGGTCGTAATTTTATAACAATCAAAAACGCCCATACTGACATCCCAGTGTACAAAGCCAAGAAGTGATGAATGTAAATCTGAGAATACAACTGTTGATGTAATAAAAAAAAATTAAATGAACAAAAACTAAAACGTTAATCAAATAAATCATATAATAACAGAAACGTACTTGACTCTGGGACTGGGTCTCTAGGTGTCTTGTTTGGTATTATAATTCATCAGACTCGTACAATATTTGTTGACAAAGGTCAATGTCTGAACTCAAGTACATGATATCACACATAATATATGACAACGGATAATGACGATAATGATGTTGATGGCGCTGATGATTATCACCATGATGCACTAAAAATATCAACAAACAGCCATCTTTCCCACCCGTACTGTAGTGTCATTGTGCTGCCTGCTTGCATTCGCCAGGTGTCATTCATCTATCTATTTGATGGACGCGGACTGGGTGCAATTGAATTGGATGGGATTGATAAAATTAAAATCAAAATAAATGACCTTGTGTCGTCGGTCTACTCGTCGTTTTTGATTGAATCACGTCAAATGAAAAAAGCTTTTATTTTTAAATCTGAAACACTATTTGTGATCGAGTGGGTGGGACGGTGCAGCAAAGTCAGTAGTCAGGCCTCGCAATTCCACTGAACTGCAGTTGTATTTTTAGACATTTTCCTTAATTATAACAACGAATGGGAGACAGAAATACACACACAGACTATGTGGATTGTTAATTATAGTGTGCGGAATAAAGTGTAAGGAAGTTCAGTATTTTGTATGCAAATTTTAAAATTATTTTTACGTTATATTTTTTTTATTAATAACCTCACAAACATGAAGGTGCCTCAATTCAATGTCTTGATTCAGTCTTATAAATACGACAAGTCGTTTTTATTTTCCATCAATTTGTGACATTTGCGTTTCGTTTAAAATAATTCAACGGCGACGGGTTCAGTATGTGCAACTTTATTGCCATCGACCAGCCTTACAGTGAGGTTTAAAACAAAACCAAGCTTTTCAATAAATACATTACAATTTACACAGGAAAACACTATTTGAACATGTTTAGTGGTTTGAATATCAAGCTAATTAGACCTATAGGTGTATATTGAAACCCATTTTTGAAAACCAGGATTCAAAAATTATTCCTATTCTAAAAGATTAAGCTAAAATAATATGTGATTCATAGTCTGAAATCCAAAAATCCTTTTTTATCCCAGGAAAATTAAATCCCAATTAATAATCTTCGGGAGACATATAATTTCAATAAAATTATTTCAATAGCTTAACATTGGCCATCGGTGGTCCATTGGTTAGAGTGCGACACTATCGAGTAATTAGCCAGGAGAAAGTTTTTCACAAAAAAAACGGTTCGCAACCGGTGTAAATCTGTAGGTCCCAGTCCAAGCGTACACGCTGAAAAATAATGACCCCAGCAACGTATTGCAGGAACCATGTACATGTTTGCAAGCATGTTATCGTAAATTAAAGAATTGCTGATTTTTGTTTCGCTATTGTATATCATGTCTTTGTTGTCAGCAGTTTTCAACAAACCAAAGCCACATTTGGGTCACAAATACTTATATTATAACCTAATAATCATTGTGTCTCCAACATTTAATATTGAATAGCAAACACAATGTGTTTGGGCACAAATATACTATATTTGCGACAAGCTACAAACACGTTATATTTGCATACAAACAACAAAAAAAGACAAATTTTTCAGCGAGATGCTCTCCCTTATCCCTTCATGCCATGTAATGGGAATATATAAACGGGTTTCCACTAAGAGCGGTTATTTTGGTATTCAAAGAAAAATGTAATTTTTATAAATGATCGGATGTTTATTTCATTATAAAGAGGAAGGTATATCGTTAATAATGAAAAACAACATCAGCCAAATGGCTACCACGACCACGCTTACAGGACCATATCCTTTTCATGAAATTTTCCATAACCAAATCGCAAAGTGGCTGCGGTATGTCCTCGATAGCCACACGAATTCTGTCTTTGAGATCTTGAATCGACGCTGGGCTGTTGGCGTAGACCTTATATTTCACGTGGCCCCAAAGGAAGAAGTCGCAAGGTGTTAAATCACAAGATCTCGGTGGCCAATTGTGATCACCTCTTCGAGAGATAATACGGTCCGGAAACTTTTCCTCATTAATCATCTCTCGATAGCGCAATCCATTCACCGTAACTCTTGATTCAACCTCATTTTCGAAAAAGTAAGGTCCATTGACCCCGTCGGATGGATCCACACGTTGAGGATGGAGAGGCTTCTCAACAATAACTCTTGGGTTTTCCGAGCCCCAGATGCGACAATTTTGCTTGTTGACGTAGCCACCGATGTGGAAATGGGCCTCATCAGTCAAGATGATTTTTCGATTGAATTCAGGATCATTTTCATGCATTACAAGGACCCAATTTTAATAATTGCAATGCGTTGTTGAAGCGTATATCGTTTCATTTTTAGTTTCTACTTGTCAAATGTCAAAGAATAAAAGCTTCAAAAGTGACAGCCGAAATACAGGGTGATTCAAAATAAACCCTTTATATTAATTTATTTTAAACATTTTAATGGGACAATGGGTTGTTGATGGTGTAATGGTAGTGTGCACGGCTCTTGTACATTATAACGTGGGTTCGATCCCTGGTATAATCAACTTACATTTGTTTCAACGGCGGTCACCTCGCTTTGCCATGGCAATACTATCGAGTACTTAGCCATGGAAATGCTTCTCAAAATACCGTTCGGAACCGGTGTAAAATTTGTAGGTCCCAATTAGTGAGTGCAAAACTAGAAAGCGCACAACTCACTCATTGTGAGAAGCTCTCCCCTTTCCCTGGTATGTAACACTGGGATAGTGGAAAAAATGAACTTCGATGAATCCTTTTCGAACTATTAGGGGGGAGTCCCCTGAGTGCGAAAGTACATTTGGAAGTGTCAGATTGGCTCCAGTTTTTGAGAAATCGGTATATATGGATATAGCTAAGTCTGCGCTATTTAAACAAATTTTACCGGCCATAGGCCAATTTTTTTTGGCCTAAAAGGGCTTAAAAAGCTTATTAAAATAGAAAAAACAAATGTTTGCGCTCGGTCCAACTTCTCGAGATATGGGCCTTTAAAGCTTGAGTATATAATTGGTCATATCTCACATATTTATGGTCCGATCTGGTTCCGGTGAATATCATTACAAAGACCATTAAAAACTCTTTAAATCTGCATATAAATATATTACATTTTATTAACCCATTGGGGACAAATTTAAAAAATACGATTTTTTAACCTCACTTTTTTGCTAAAAATCTGATTTTCTCAAAAAACAGCCCTAGTAAACCTATTTTCTACCTAGACTCAGGTTGTAGGCAACACGTCGGGCTTTGTTTTAAGGTATATCACTTCGCATTAACCCTTCTAAGACCGGAGATATTTATGTTCAAAGTTTGAAAAATACGACAATTTAAATGGATCTTTAAGAAAAGATACTTTTTGTAAAATGATAAACTTTTCTTAAGAAAAAATTTTTATATAGAATGAATTTTTCGGTGCTTTTGTAAGAATATGTATTTTATTTTCTTTAAAAGCTTATATTTAAGAAAAGATACTATTTTTAAGAAGAAGACAAAGAGTATGAATTTTTTTTACAAAAAAGTAAACTGTTTTAAGAACAGGTACTTTTTAAAGAAGTTGTACTCTTTATAGGAAAAGGTTATTTTTTTAAGAAAATTTACTTATTTTCAGAAATTGTACTTATCTCAAGAAAAGCAAAGAAAATCTCCCTCATTATGTATGTAGTAGTCGAATTGTGACAACTCTCGTAGTCGAACCCGAATTTACATTTTATTTGTATGTGTAACACTTTAGACGTGTGTTGTAATAGATTGGGGGTGCACATCTTTACAATTTATGTGTCACCCTGCCACCAAAACAGATCAACTGATAGAAAAAAATCAAAGACAAAAAGTTTTTGTAATCGCGGTCGTGTGTTTCTTTAGTAAATTTTAAAACAAATAATAAAAAAATGCTAAGTGTGACTCAGTTTTCATCTTCTAATGAAGAACATGAATGCCAGGGCAGATAAATGCATAAATTATCGGATACAATTATGGTTCCGGTCTAACATATTTACCCTACCAAGTTCCATGTAAGTTTATTGTGCATTCATCTGAGAATTAAAATGTAAGAGTTCTTCTTCAGATTTATTTTTAGATTGAATAAGGGCGCTTTCCGGTACGTGCTAAGAACAATATCACGTAAACTTTCAGAATGGTTGAGGTCAATGCGAGTGAATACGACATTACATGGGAATGCTGGGAATGATTTCAATGTTGGCCTTGCACAACCTAGTCCTAGAAGGAGGGCCAACTGTATTGAGCTTTCGTTTCGGATAAATCCATTTTTCTTTAATCCGTGCTCTCCGTGTTTTTATGGCAGCCCTTTGCGAATAGATTGTTCTCCATCATAAAGTTGACAAGAGTTTAAAATTGTTTGGGTGTAGTTTTTTCACCCTTAAATATGTATTAAAATATTTTTTTATTATATATCTGATATAAAGCTAATAATTTAACTTACATTTTGATATTATACATTTTTTGTTTTAAAATGTAGCGCTCTTTCCGTTTTTTTATATTTTTTGACGTTGTCACTAGTGAAATTTACTACGACTGTTTTCCTCGAATTTCATGGTCATAAACGACATACACAATACCAAAATTGTAATAGATCTACGACAGAGTCGAATTTCGTCATCGGTAATGCCGTATTTAAAAAACGACAAATATTCGCCGTGACTACGACCTGCATAATAAGGGTGAATGTATTATTTTATTTTTAAGAAAAGGTACTTTTAAGAACAGGAATTTTTGTAAGAAAATGTATTTTTTTAAACTAAGTATTTTTTTGAAGAAAAGGTTTTTTTAAGAAATAGGATTTTTTTAGAATTGGTCCTTTTTTCAAGAATAGGTTTTCATGAAAAGTTACTTTTGTTTCACCAAAAGGTACTGTTTAAAGAAAATGTAGTTTTTAAGAAAGGGCAATTTGTTGTAAGAAAATTCAATTTTTTTTTAAAAGGTAGTTACTTAAAAAATCGGTGGTGCAATGGTTAGTGTGCGCGGCTCTTGTACACGAGATCCTGTGTTCGAACCCTGCTCTGACCACCTTCAAAAAAAAAAGAAAATTTCTTTCGGCGGCGGTCCCTCACATAGTCACGGCGACACTATCGAGTATATAGCCATGAAAAAGCTTCTCAAAATACCGTTCGGAATCGTTGTAAAACTGTAGGTCCCAATCAGTGAGTGAAAACTGGAAAGCGCACAGCTCAGTGATTGTGAGAAGTTCTCCCCGGTCCCTTCATGGGATGTAATGGGAAACCATTTATTTTTTTTTTTATTTTAACTTAAAAAATTCATGAGTGTTCGAACTCACGGGCGATGTGTTAACGCCTATTTGTTACACGGTACCTGTTCGATTTCTATGAACACATTAGTAAATGTTACAGTGGAAAATAAAAAAAAATTATAGCTTTTGTGCTGAAGGCTCTTTTGCTATTGCACTTTCTTTTTTCTTACATCTGTTTTAACATTAGATGTATTATTGTTGAAATAAATAAAGCAATATCTAGCTCACTGAAATAATTGTTTTTGTTTTGTCATAAACAGAGCGACGACAAAAAGTATTGAATAGTATAGAGAACTTATTGAATTCTTTTTCTGCTTTCATGTAGAGAGTCTGAGTAAAAGAGCATAATTCTAATTTAGTTGTCTTGATCCTCGTTATGTTTATGTAAGAGATCATGTTTTCTCCAGTTAGTGAAAAAAATGTAAATGCCGCGGGTGGGATTCGAACTCACATTCGCTGGACGATCGTTTCGATGTTTCTGAAGCATCACCTTCAGCAGCGTCTAGCCCGTTAAGCCACTGCGGTGTGTATTTACACAAGTCACTAACCGAAGACATTCTCTTTATAGAATATTTCAATATAAATGCACAAGTTTCGACAATCTTATTACATAAAACAATACAAAAAGCATAAATGTTTCAAAAGGCATTAATGTTTCACATCAAAATTATGAATGAACTAAGTTATGACAAACAAGTAAAAGTGTTAAATTCGGCTGTGCCGAATCTTTGATACCCTCCACCTTAACCAGCAAAATATTAAATTTTAAAAAGGACCTTTTTTAAGAAAATGTACTTTTTTAAAAAAAATAAAAATAAGTTACTTGTTCACAAATGCAATTACTTGTTCACAAATGCTCACAAATGCAGAATGCTCACGAATGCTCACAATGCTCACAAATGCATTGCTCACAATGCTTAAGTACTTAAGAAGAAATGTACTTAAGAAAGAAATGTACTTAAGAAATGTACTTAAGAAATGTACTTAATGAAATGTACTTAAGAAATGTACTTTGAAATGTACTTAATGTACTTTGAAATGTACTTTGAAACGTACTTAAGAAATGTACTTTTTTTTAAGAAAATTTACTTTTAAAAAAAAATAAAAATAAGTTACTTGTTCACAAGTAAAATAAAAAAGCATTTTTTAAAAATAAAAAAGCATTTTTTAAAGAACTGTTTAAAAAAAAACAAAAACAAGCTGCAAAGCATTTTTTAAAAATAAAAAAGCATTTTTTGAAGAACTGTTAAAAAAAAAAAAACAAGCTGGGACGAGAGTTGAACCAACAACCCTCAGACTCCAACGCGCAACCCTTTACACATCAGGCCACAGCGACCTTAGATGAAGCGTGACAATTCATATAAATGTATGAACACATGAAAGTACATCTAAACATTCTAAAGTACTTACCTATTATAAAGAACAACAAAGATTTTCAACATGGAAATTCACCACACGGCAAAAGGAGTAGTTTAGTATAAAACTACAAAAAGTAATGTGAAAATTTTATGAGTTTTTTTACGTTTCCAATCATAAAATTTTTTCCAATGGACCAATTTCGCTGATTTTCAATACCAAACTGCTCAGGAATACGTGGAACATTCTGGCCAAAAACCAAACCGCGTTATCGCCGATTGAAGTCGTGAGAATGTTTTCAACAGACGGACAGACGGACATGGCTATATCGACTCCGGTTGTTATAAGGATCAAGAATATATTTACTTTATGGGGTCGCAAAGCCTTATTTCTATATGTTACAATCAGAATGACAAACTGATATATACCCTCTATCACTTACAGTGGAGGGTATAAAAGAGAGAGTAATACGTTTTGGATCATTCGCCAGATGTCGCCAGTGCTTTTGAGTCATACAATCCGTTCCATGAGTTCCCTATACTATTCAATACTCTTTCGCGACGACGACCTGCCATGTTTGTTCGCTGCCGCTACATCAATACCATCATATACTTATTTTCAGACAGAGACTCCTGCAGAGACGGTCACCTCGCTTAGTTGTGGCGACACTATCGAGTACTTAGCTATGAAAAAGCTTCACAAAATACCGTTCGGAATCGGTGTGAAACTGTAGGTCCCAATCAGTGAGTGTAAAACTACAAAGCGCACATCTCACTGTTTGTGAGAAGCTCTAATCAATCCCTTCATGGGATGTTATGAGGCACCATGTTATGACTATTATTGTACAACAACCACCTATGTGATGCTAACGCTGTGTGTTGTTTGCATGTGTTCACTTTCATAGATTGGTCTACCCGTGCCTATAGATGTTAACACATCAAAAAAAATACTTTTTTTTTAAGAAAATGTACTTTTTGTAAGAAAATTTACTTTTTTTAAGCAGGTACTTTTTTAAGATAAGGTATTTTTTTAAGAAAATATACTTTGTTTAAGAATATGAATAGGTTTTTTTTTGAGAAAATTTACTTTTTTTTAAGAAAAAAGTTTTCTTTTTTTAATTATTTATATTACCTTCACCTGCCTGTATGCATGCATGCCGAAAAAACTTTGGATTGATTTTTAACCCTTTCCCGTGATCCAATCGAGTTGAAAATTCGCAGGCAAAAAAAAGAAGAAAAAAATGTACTTGGTTTAAGAATGTGAATAGGTATTTTTTTGAGAAAATTTACTTTTTTTTAAGGAAATGCACTTATTTCAGAAAATTTTCTTTTTTAAATTATTTATATTAACTTCACCTGCCTGTATGCATGCATAACGAAAAAACTTTGGATTGATTTTTAACCCTTTTCCCGTGAAAAATGAACTATCAAAATATGGGCGGGATTGGACTAAGGGGCGTGGTCATATATAAAGAATTTATAGTCAAAAACTATGTTTTTTACGGGTTGGTTTATTTAAACTTCACTTTGGCTTTTCTAAATTTAATTTTCATTGGGTTCAAAACTACAATATATACTAAATATTGGTTACAGGCTCCACCTAGAAAACTTCCCATTAAACAAGAAATTTCCCAACAAACATACGTTAGTCTAGACACAAACCAAAGCAAAAGTACCCAATATAGTAGTTGATAATACTAGGTTGTAGCATAATAGTGTTAAAAAAAAGTTGTTTAATTTTTTTTTTCATTTATCCCCCATCCCGCAACGTGCGATAAGGAACTTCGTTCCAAAAATTTGTAAATTTTGTAAAGTTCTTTGGAATATTTGTTCATATAAATTAGGGAAATCTTATTTAGAATCGGCATTTTCAACTTCATACCAATCAAATTCTGGCACCTCTCGTTATTTTTTTTGGTATTTTTCCGACCTTTATATTTATTGCTATAGTTTTTATCTTTACTGTGTTCTTGGGTAAATGCGCATTCATTAAAGTCCAAATATCCTTAATGGTCCATTACTGAACTTCCAAAGTCCATGTCATTACCCTTGAAGTGCTGGAAACAAACATAAGATTTGATTTATTTGGTTTATAAGATGTCCCTATCAAGCATGGAGACAACGTCAAGCGGCATCTCAATGAAGAAATCAAACATGGCACATGGTGTGTGATCTACAAGTGTCAAATACTATGTAATGTCAAGTTGATTGGTTACAATATAGTTTGTATTTAACACAACAAGAAAGTTACAAAATCCATAATGTAATATATTACAACTTGTAGATGAATGGCATCACTCGCTCCTCCAGTCCAGACTCCACAACACAACAGCCAATTGTTGTTGGTTGCATTCGCGTGTTGTGTTAAATGGCATTAGTTAATTGTCTCTCTATCTGTAAACGGCAGAATTTTGCAATAATTTTCAATCAAGAACGACGATACGAACTACGTAGTTTGTAAAAAGTAACAATCCATAAGTTACGTTCAGGTCTACTCAATGTGTAAAAATACTGGGCAAATACTAGTATTCTGTTCAGTTCTGGGGCCGACCGTTGAATTTCATTGTATTTATATAAGAAATCAATTGAGGACTAAAAATGGTTCGTCTGAACGTTCGAATGTTTGGTTGTGGTAAATAAATTACCATTAACTTAATTTATGCAATTTCAATGCGAGATAGTAGTAGGTACATTTTTCGCTCTTCTCGTCTCCATTGCCATCGCTTATTCTCTCCCTCAGTGTTGACTTGATTTGCAATGATTTTGCGCATAAATCATTTTAACCTTCGCAAATGACGTTACACTTTTGTTGGTTGTGTTGGTGTTGGATATTGCTGATTGTTACATTGATCGATGATCAAGAGTTTATCTCTCAGTCTATCTTTGCAAGCGGCTCTATTTACTTTTTCCTTCAGTAAGTATCCACTAGTAACTCCGTTCCATTGCAGTGCTGAATTTTAGTTTGCGTAAAATTGGCATGAGGCTGTCACTCACTCAAATCGCAGATTTGCTTTGGCAATCTGTTTGTCTTTCCAAAGTGGTTGGTTGATGTTTGACCAGACGTCAAGTAGATAACTTAGCTGTTTTTTGCCGCTTATTTACGTGTTTCAATGAATGCGAAATGTCGATTTAGGATGAAAACGTGCCAAAAAAAACTCCCATCACCCCACTGCATGATAAGCGGACGTACGATGCCATGGTATTTGTTATTATATCATAAGCGTAGATAAAATTGCGGAAGTTTTATGAGTTTGAAATCAGTTCCGGAATATAAATAATCAACCCTTTCGGGACGGAGTTTGATTTTGAATACATGAATACTGTTGCCAACAATTAATACTATTCTAAATGTTTGGCCTGCAATAGGTGTGTTTTTATTACAAGCTTGGGATTATCGCGAAGAAAACTATATACAAACTTATTTCTCTAACGCATAGTATTTAGTCATTCTTGCAAATATTTGTTTTCTTCTTCTTATCTTTTAATTCACAATATCGATATGTAATGTCGCCTTGCTGAGTTTTCCATACTGGTAACTTTGTGCCTGCTTAAGACAGAAGTACAAGGTGGCGCAAAAGTAATCCTCCTATCAGAAAATGCTATAAATTTTGCGATTGGCCCCTAATGTCAGTTCTGTTTTGACATTTGTGTAGTAAACACATGCGAAATACACGTTAATAAACAATGTTACGCTACACTGCTCCAGAACGCGGAATATTGCTGACTATTTATTTGACCAATAATCGGTCGGTGACTTTGGCACAACGTGAATTTCGTCGCAGATTTACTGGCCGTCCAACGCCTACTGGTGAAACACTGCGAAGTTTAGCCGCTCGCCTCGAAGAGACTGGCACAACACGAGATGCTGCCAGGCGTGGCAGACCCCGGAGTAGCCGTTCTGCAGAGAATATTGCTGCTGTAGCCGAGGATGTCATGGAAGCGCCGTCGATGCCATGGAAGCGCCGTGAGCGCTACAGAGCAATGATCAACGAGTTCTTTTTGCCGCAACTTGATGAATTGGAATTGGAAAACATGTGGTTCCAACAGGACAGTGCAACGGCACACACTGCACGTGCCACAACCGATATGCTGAAGGATGCATTTCCCGGGCGCCTAATCTCCCGTTTTGGCGATTTGCACTGGCCAGCAAGATCGCCTGATTTGACCGCTCCAGACTTCTTTTTGTGGGGCTTTTTGAAGTCGCGGGTTTATGTCAATAAGCCTCAGACTCTTGCAGCTCTTAAAGACAATATCCGTCAAGAATGTGAGAACGTATCGCCGGAAGTTTTGGCCAAAGTGATGGAAAATGCCATAAAAAGGGCTCAAATGACAATCAACTGTGGCGGCGGCCATTTACATGACATCATATTCTCGACTTGATGTAAAAAAAATTAAAAGACCAAATAAAAATAATTCACAAGAAGAATCAAAGTTTTTCATTTTTTTTTAAATTACAGCCAAAAAACATCGGAAGTTTACTTTTGCGCCTCCTGTTATAAGTGGTAATTTCAAGTGCAAATTAATATAGGGGAGGCCCATATGCAAAAAAGCGATTATCTATGTAAGTGGTGTAACTAACATGCCTAATATTGTGTTATAAAAGGTGGGGCAAAAGTAATTGCCCTATTGGAAAACCCTAGATCTTTTGCAAATGGCGCCAAATGTCAATTCGGTTTTGACATTTGTGAAGTAAACAAACTCCAGAATACAAATCGACAAGCCATGAATCTGTTTACTATGCAAGAACGCTGAATACTTGTTTATATTTGTTTTTGCGTCGTGGCCGTCTGTGGTCCAATGGTTAATGTGCGCGCTTCTTGTACATGAGATCCTGGATTCGATTTCTTGGCCGTCCGATACCAACTGGACAAACACTGGGGCGTGGCCACTTGCCTTGAACAGACTTCGACAACAGGACAACACGAGATCTTCCCAAGGCTGGCCGGACCTGAAACACCCGTTCTACTGAGAATATCGCTGCTGTCGTCCAAGATGTCCGGAACACTCGTATCGACCAGACGACGTGCCACGCAATTTTGCATTAGCCGGTGGTCACTACGCAGAATTTTGGTGAAAGATTTGAAGATGTGATGAAGACGAAGAATTTTGGTGAAGGATTTGAAGATGTTCCCTTACAAAGTACAGACAGTGCATCAGATGTTAGCTGTTGACCGCCAAACACGTGTAACCTACGCTCAAGCCATCCTGAAGCTCAACGAAGAAGTGGGTGATTTTTCATCGGAAATTATCATGAGCGATGAGGCTCATTTCCATCTTAGCGATTACGTGAATAAACAAAATAATTGTTTCTGGGCCACCGAAAATGCGTGTATCACCCACGAAGAATCATTACGTCCGTTCAAAATTACAGCGTGGTGTGCTGTTTACGCTGGAGGAGTCATGAGGCCAATTTTTTTTTTAGAACGCCGCGGGCCAAACCACGACTGTGAACGGCGCGGGCTACAGAACCACGATTACCGGATTTTTCTTCTTCCTCAGTTGGATGAATTAGGACTGGAGGACATGTGTTTCCAACAGGACGGTGCAACGGCCGCTACCGATATTCTGAAGGAAGCATTTCCATGTCCCTTAATTTCTCGTTTTGGTGATTTGCACTGGCCCGCCAAATAACCCGATTTAACCGTTCCAAACTGCTTTTTATGGCATTTTTTGAATTCACGGGTTTACGTTAACATGCCTCAGGCTCTTTATGCCCTTAAGGAGAATATTCGCCAAGAATGCGAGAACCTGTCGCCCGAAATTCGGGCAAGAGTGATGGAAAATGGCATAAAACGAATCCGTATTGTCATCAACTCTGGCGGCGGCCACTTGGCCAATATCATTTTCTCAACTTGATGGAATAAATTCTAATAGATTAACTAAATAAGTTTCACAAGCAGAACCAAAGTTTTTCATTAAAAAAAAGTACAGCAAAAGAACATGGGGTGATTACTTTTGCCCCACCTTGTATATACTCAATAATTCTAAAACTCCCTTTTTACCCTGATGCATAAAATCCTGCTGAACACCGATGGGACGGACGTATTGCTCCAGTCGATCCGAGAGGCTTAATCTGCATATATTTTTCGAAGCAATATCCTTTGATTTATATTAAAAACTTACATTATATGTGATTTTATTAAAAATCAAGTGATTATCACTCGATTCCTAACAAACAAAACGCCAGACAAGCGAACATTCCGGAATGTGAAGAGATTCGCGAATCATGTGCGATTTTGAAATCCTGCGATTTATTTGGCCATGTGCTGTAGCTCGCGCGTTTCCGTTACGATTTGAAAAATTAAATCACGTTTTTACCAAAAACCAAAAAGAATAAGAAATAGCTGATTAAAAACTGATACTAATTCTTCCATTCCATTGGGCGTACCAGAGCAGGCGGAAGAAAAAACAACATAAAAAATTTAACGCGAAAAAAAAAGAAATTGGAAAATTTATAGTATTATATACACAAATCCAAACGTCGGGCAGCACCATATTTTCGAAAATAAATTAAATCAGCTGTGTTTTATTAAATAGCCAGTGTATCAGAATTCAAATGAGGAAGATTGGTAATAACATTTTTGGAGCAAATTTCTTTTAGCAGCAAAATTTGATTTTTTTCAAGTTGTAATTTCCTTTAAGGCTAAGAAATCATGTTTTCTCCGACTAGTGAAAAAAATGTAAATGCCGCGGGTGGACGATCGTTTCGATGTTTGTGAAGCATCATCTTTAGCAGCGTCTAGTGTCGTTTTTTTTGCCTGGTAGAGCATTAAATGCGGATTTAAAAAAAAAGTTTGCGGAAGTCAATATTTTCCAAAATATAGGTCTCCAAAGCTTGAATGTATAATCGCGCATACCTCTGTCATTTATTATCCGATCCTGATGAAATAAATTTCATAAATCGATAAATTTATATTCCACCTAGGGTTCAAATTTCCTCTGTACCTTAAGTCGATGTGTGACAAAATTAGAAAAATCGCGCGAGTTTTTAGAAATAATATTTTTACTTTGGTAAAAACTACAACAAAGGGCAACAGAAATAAAAGACAACAAAAACAACGACATAAGACAACAACACCAAAAGACAAGAACAACAAGTTGATTTAACCAAAAAAGTGAGGTTAAAAAACATTTTTTAAATGAGCTGTCAATGGGTTAATAAAAGAAAATATATTTATATACAGAGTTATAGAGTTTCACAAGGGCTTTGTACTAATACATATTTCAAGAACATCCGATGATAAATACCTGAGATATGACCAATTATATACTTAAGCTTTAAAGGCCTACATCTCAAGAAGTTGGACCTAGCGCGAAAAAAAAAACTTATTTTTCAACTCAGCGCAAAAGCCTTTACTGTTGGTGAAATTTTGGTGCAGATCTGATTTTGCTGCTAAAATAGTTTTATGCCACATTTTTAAACTAATGTATCGTATGAAAATTTTTGCTAAACATTATGAATTTTTATCAAAAATTATGACAAACATGCTACATTTTATTTGTGCATCATTGTGTTGCCTCTTTGGTGCTCCGTTCCGTTTAAGATAACTACATCAGTTCACCTCGGTGTGAGCTTGTGATTTGAATTCACCAGATGTTTGGCGATCGCGAACAACATCACACCTATTATGCGATTTGAAATCGTAATCGCAAATGTCATACGAAATTGTGTACAAAGTGTCAAAAAAAGTGTTGGGCAATAGTAGTCATCTGCGTTTCTTAGTTACATTGTAGGTAGACTTTATATTACCTTCTTCATTCAGTATATCGTCGACTTATTATTGGTTTGTCGTAAACGCCAATTGTTTGAAACGGAGATACCAATATTCGCAACTATACCACTATTACCAAGTAGCAATTTTTAAGGATATACTCACCAATTAGGGTAAACATCACAGTAATGGCAACATAACGGGTTTTTCAACAGAGACGCTACAAAAGTAAATCGATAGGGACAGCAAACGATGCCATATTTTTCCCCGCTCTTTTGACATTTCTATTCAGCAAGGTTTGCCATTTCATCATGGAAAGATATACGAGCCAACAACGAGTCGAAATTATTAAAATTTACTACCTATTTACGTCCAATTTATGGTCCGCATAATCGTCCTACCAGATCAACAATTGAGCGTCTAGTGGAAAAATTTAAATCCACAGGCACAGTACAAAATGTTCCCGTGCCAGTGAGACAAAGAAGTGCCCGTATTATCGAGAATATTGCTGCCGCTGAGGCTTCAATTCAAGAAAGCCCAAATGTCTCTCACACGTCGTTCTCAAGCGTTGGGCATCTCTGTGATGACATTGTGGCGAATTTTGCGAAAAGATCTTGGCCTACAACCTGACAAGATCAAATTGACGCAAGAACTGAAGCCGCTTGACCACCATAAGCGTCGTATGTTCGTGAATTGGGCTGAGCAACAACTTGAAAATGATTCGGATTTTCATCGGAAAATCATCTTCAGCGATGATGCCCATGTCTGGCTGAATGGCTTCGTCAATAAGCAAAACATGCGTTATTGGTCAGACAGCAATCCACACGTAATCCATGAGTCATCATTGCATCCTGAAAAAATTACGGTTTGGTGCGGTTTATGGGCCGGCGGCGTCATTGGGCCGTACTTCTTCCGTGATGATCAAGACCGCCACATTACTGTGAATGCGAATCGCTACCGTTCAATGATAACCGAATATTTTTTACCCCAATTGGATAATATGGACTTGGAGGACATGTGGTTCCAACAGGACGGCGCCACAAGCCACACAGCGAATGCCACAATCAATTTATTGGAAACCAAGTTTGGTGAACGTGTTGCCTCACGAAATGGCCCAGTCGAATGGCCGCCTCGGTCGTGCGATTTAACGCCGTTAGATTATTTCCTGTGGGGCTACGTCGAGTCTATGGTCTATGCCAACAAGCCAGCGACGATTGATGAACTTCGTACGAATATCGAACGTGATATTGCAGCAGTATCGGCCGATTTATGCTTGAAAACCGTCGAAAATTGGGTTCAGCGTCTGGACTTCTGCAAGCGTGCCCGTGGCGGCCATGCAAAAGAAATCGAGTTCCATACATAATGGCATCGAACGTACTTTCACAGGAATAAAGAATTTCATTGGTATCTAAACCCGGTTTTGTTTTATTTACATACTTTTGTAGCGCTCTTATTGAAAAACCCTTTATATCAAAAGATTCGGAAAGAGAACGCACAAAAACCTGTAGACACAACATCACCTCGAAAAAAGCATAAATGGTGGATCCGACAAAACAATAATCTACCGACGATATGCTTAACAATGTTTTAACCACCCAAAATTGACTGGTTAACCTATAGTCAGAAACATATGATTTTGACAACAGCTTTTTCATTGTCAAAAAGAGAAATGGAAGGTTATATAACAACCATGTTTGTGTTTTGCATATTTTAATATATATTTTGCCACTACATTGTTTATTTTTTGCCCCTGCAAAGTTTTCGGTGTGTATTTGTTCAATTATGTCGTCGTTATGCATTTATCTGTTATTTTATATAATTACCCTTTGGTTGTTCTTCTTTGTTATTTTGGTATTTAATAATGAATATGTTTTTTTCCAATAAAATTGCAAGAGTTGCCATACTAGTAACTAACATGACGGCTCATATTAACCCACCACTAGAAAACAAAATTCAAATATAAGCTCTAATTAACTTTCAATTCTAATTAAGTAATCCGATAGTTAACTACACTAACTACACAGAAAGAAATATTGGCCTGTAAATTTCAATTAAAAATATAATTGAATTTTTTTAAAAAATTCAATTAATAAATTAATAGAATCAATTAAATTTTTAATCATATTTTCAATTCACTTTTGAGTTTACAACAGAACTAGGAGTTGGCAAGGCGCAAATCTACGGCGCTAAAAATGTTTAATTTTTGAGTGCATTATCGAATTTTTGCTGTGAATCTTTCTAAATTAATATAAATATGCATGATGCGTTCTTAACAAACCTTAGTGTAAATAATTTTTGTGAACAAAAATTGTTGTGATAAAGGATTTTACAGAAAGTTGAATTTTACATCGCCGTTGGGAGGCAATATGTGTGGCGGCTGAGTCACCAGCCGTCGTCGTCACTTTTCGTACGGCTCTAGTCTTTCATATACAACACTGTTGTTATTTGTAATTCGTTTATTGTTGATTGAAAGATTTTTTGTGAACTTAAAGAATAATAGTGTTAAATTGTCTTGTTTCGTGATTAAAACTTCGGTTTTTGTAATAATTATAATTATTAACAATTATTGTGTTTAATTGGCAAGTGTTTTTGAATAAATTTTATTTGAAATGAGTGTTTGCATTGAGTGTTTTGATTGCAATGAAAAATGTGCCTGTCCCCAAACATTTTTTATGCACTTGAACATACAATACAATTTTTTACACGAAAATTTCTTTCAGAAATTTCACATAAAAAGAAACATCTTACACATTTTGAACGTGTAAAACAAGAGTGCCCTAAATTGGATAAAAGCCAATACATTTCTCCAACAAAGCTGTAAATATGCGACAATGGAGTCACTGTTGCTGCGGAAGGAGCAGATAAATTGAATGTTTCTCCAGAACCACCAGAGCAATTCCACTCTTTCAGTTACAAAAACAAAATGGATATAATTTATGACAACGCAATGGAATTTATTGTTGAATTACATTCCCTCAATCAGAATTTATTCGAACTGTTTTTGTGATGTATTTATTTTGTATTCAATACAAACCGTTTAAATATTAAATGTTTAATATATAATTATAGTTTAAGAGAACCCGATATTAGTTCCGATTATGAATCCAAATTCTAAACAATTTAATTTATCTGTGAAACATTGAATAAAATCGCTTTAAAAATAGAACATTTTAGTTTTTTCTAGTGACGTCGCAGGGGGTGGGGGTTTTATGCTGAAAAAAAGCAATAACGGTTTTAATTGATTTAATTCAAAATTTAATCAAAAATCGCAAAAAAAAATCAATAATATTTTAATTAACTCGATTACATACTTAATCAATATTTGTGAAAAAATTCAATAAATTCAAATTTACATTTACAAATTTTTTAATTGAAGTTTTTTTTGACAAATTTACAAATACCTTTAATTAATATTATCATTTTCGTGATTACACCAAAATCAATTAAAAAATTAATCAAATAAACAAATTTTTTAATTGAAATTGATTTTTATTTTTTTCTGTGTAGATTCGTCTTGCTCGAACGCACTGTAGTCTTTTTGCATTTTAATTCGCTACAAATGATATCCAACATTATTGTGTTGAATTTCTCGGAGTGGCAACTTTGTGCCTCCTTAAGATCCATATTCAGTTCCAGTTCATGCGAAATTTTCGTAAGCAATTGCGTTGCAGAGAGTTAGCAACGAAAAATCCCGTATAGACAAAATCAAAATCCACCTATCTCTGATTTAAAATATTTTCCAATTGCATCCCACTAACACTCATTTTCTCAGATTTACCCTGGAAATAAATAGGGTGATTCAATAAAAAAAAATTTGAAAGTTTTTAGTACGGAGATTTTTCTGATTTAAATGTCAGATTGACATATTTTAATCTTTAGTCGATTTAAGTAAATACGTGTTTCAGTTTTTTTTTTTTTTGAAATTCGCACTAGTTTGCGATTTACCAAAACTGCAATACGGTGGGAACATTACGTTCTAAACAGGGCAACATGGGTATCAACTATTTTCTATTGGCAAGGGCATCATTGTTGTACAGATATACCATTTTTATTTTGTAATACAATTTCCGAGGTGATCTGGACCAAATTTTGTATATTTAGAATTACTCCAATATGACATCTACATCAGAAACCCTCCGTAATAAAAACTTAAAAATTCGTGTTTTTTGGCGCACTTCCCAGAAAAAAGGATGTGTTAGGACATGTTTTTACATGTTTCATATATCGTTGGTAAAGTACAAATTTCTTTGAAAAACTAAAAAAAAAATAACTTTTTTAAAAACGGTCCACCTCACGGGATCTTAGTGCTAGACACAGAATATTTTGGAAATAATCAGAAAACAAACTAAGGTACATTTTAAGGGGTGAACAAAAAACGCTTTTCCCCCACCATACAATGTGAGTTGGTCTACCGTTTATGGGCATTTCCACAGAAAAGTCCACCTTTTGTCACGTCACGTCACCCTCGTTAATTGCTTATATTTTAAGACCAGTTAGGTAGATGGTTTTTTCATCTGTTGTTAAATATAGAACTTCTTACATTATGTATTCAGTAAAATAATAGAAAACAATCGAACTTAATGGTCCCAAAATATAAACAATTTATTCTGGTGACGTGATGCGACCTAGGGTGGCACTTTCTGTGGAAATGCCCATATGTCGCATCACGTCACCGTCGTAAATTGTTTATATTTTAGGACCATGAAGTTCGATTGTTTCCTATTCTTGTACTAAGTACAGAATGTAAGAAGCTCTATATTTAATAACAGATGAGAAAACAATCTAACTGGTCTTAAAAAATAAGCAATTAACGAGGGTGACGTGATGTGACAAAAGGTGGACCTTCCTGTGGAAATGCCCATATGCTTTTGTGTCATACTTTTCAGGAGACCATTTTTAAAATTTTAAGTTATTTTTGAAACAAATATGAAGAGACACCACAAAACGAATGTATTAAATTGGAGCCACCATAAGATAAGAATATATCATTTTATCTTTAAATATACCCATTATTTAGTTTAGGAGATATAGCTAGAAATGTAAAAGATACGCACTATTCCAAACTAAAAAAGTGACATTTTGGAGATCTTATCGCCTCAAAGCTGTTTTCTCCAACACAAAAATTTAATGGAATGGGGGTCTTATCTTTTTTGTTTTGTTTTTCTTGCCGTGGCACTTCCCAACTGTCAAATTAATATGTATTTTGTTTTTGTACTTTGTTGCTTACTATTGTTGTTGGTATAGATTTGTGGTGAATTTGGCAGAAGCCAAGTGCCCAACAAACAACAAATGTTTGTTGTTGTTACCCTCAATTACAAAAACACCTAGTGGAATTATTATTTATTATTCTACCTTGGTTGTATGCTATTTACATTATTTTGGAAAAAACAGCTATCGTGGGCTTCAGTTGTTGTTGTTCCTCAGGAGGTTTTAAATACTATTAAATTTTAATTGTCTTAGATTGGAAATGAGACAAGTCAAAAGTCTCAGGGCTATAACTTCTGAAATATCTGCCGAATTTAACCAAAATTTGGCATTTGGTACTTTCGTTCAAGGATATCATCGTGCTACTCTTAACTCAATTGTGTCCTAAAAGCTCTTAAGTTGTTTTGCTTTTTGGCACAGATATATCGTGAATATTTCATTTTTGTACTCCATTTTTATTTTTACGCAAGTCTTGTTAGTTTTGTCAAAATTTCTATCGGAAACAATTATCAAATAATTGTTTTCGAACGAAATATCTTTGGTTTAACAACCCTGTAATTGATTTGCAGTGAGCGAAATTTTCGGTTCACGAAATCTTTATCATTTATACACGTACTTATTATGGGAACGAAGATTTCATAAGAACTGAAAACCGGCCTTAAGCATATCCATACAAAATAAGTTATAATCTAAGCATGTAACTGCTGAACCAATAAAACACGCCAATTATGATTGAATATACTATTGTCATTTATAGGCTGAGATAAATCTTTCGTAAATATTACGAAATCTTTCGTAAGTGGGCAGTTTAACAACTCCGTGACTTTTTGTATAAATGATTTTACAAAGTATCCTTTTAGTTCGATATATTTAGTCAATCGTTTTTAAAATTTTTTTATTCCTTCCAAATATTTAGTAGCTTTTCTCAATGTCCTCAAAATATGCGCTTGTTTCACAGATGATCTCTTCATTAGACCCAAATATTTTAACGCCGAGCCACTTCTTCAGGTTTGTAAATATAAAGTAGACACTGTGGGCTAAGTCCAGAGAATATGACGCATGAGGTAACAATTCCTGACCCAATTGGGAAGAATCATTTTTTTCTTCTGTAAATAATATTCACCGGTGTTCGTTGTACCCTTTTCAAGGTAATCGTTGTGAATGACACCGCATGCATCTATTAAAAACTCGCCCTTTGTTGACCGACCCACCTTGGCCTTCTTTAGTACACTTTCACCCGGAGATGTCTACTACTTTGACTGTTCCTTGGTGTCCGATGTGTTGAGTTGGACCCATGTTTCGTCAACGGGAACAAAACGGCACCAAAACTCCTTTGTGTTGCGGTTGAACATCGCCACACACTCCTTAGAAGTGGCCACACTGTTGCGATTATTGTCGAGTGTGAGTAATCGCGGCACCCATCGCGCATATGGCTTTTCATAACCAAATATTCATGTAAATGGTGATGTACCCTCTCAGTTGAGATAACTACAGCCTCAGCCACCTCGCGCACTTTCATTCTCCGATCGTCCAATATTATTCCATGGATTTTAGCAACGATTTATGGCGTGGCGACCTAAACGTTCGGCGTCACTTGTACTGGTACGACAAGTTGAAATTGATGAAGCATAGTTCGTATAGTATTTATCAAGGCTTGATTCCTTGGCTTCGGTGATGTGTTCTTACGCAAAAAATAATGCTTGATGAGCACACGAAATTTTACTATTTTCCATTTTCGTCGAAATTCACGATGTTGTCTGCGTTCAATGGCTGCCAAACAAACTAAATGACTTAGCTTGAATAAAATTGTATAGCAGTTGTTTAACAATTTATGGCTACTAGAAGCAGTGTTGATTTTTAATTAACTAGGAAAGTCGGAAACGAAGCCGCTGATGAACTGGCCGGGAAAGGTTCTAGTGGAAATGCGGACTGACGAAGCGTGATTAAAAGATCTGTAAAGTTCATTTTAACAATGTCCGGTTATCTTTTATAGTAACGACAAAGTGCCGGTTAGCAGAATTCCATTTTCGCAGTGTATACTTAAAATTTATCAGTAGTTTAGTTTAGTAGTTTATCCGAACGACAAATGCAAACAGCTGACAACTGTTTACAACAGCTGTTTTGTTTTCATGTTGCTATGATTTCCAGTATTAGGTTTTCTAAAATTGACTTGCGTTCTTCCCTCAGGTCAACAAATTAATGTTCCTTGTCAACTGAGACTTTCTTCCCACGGTGTCTTTTTGATTATTTTCCGCCATAATTTGAATAAATTAAGCATTGCGCAAAAACAATAATAAAGTAAAAAACTGAAATCTTACACTGCTGAGAAGTACAGTCATACATTTCATCAGAGTTGCCAGCGTAGAACATCTAACATCCTGTTAAATTAACCGAAGTATAAGAAAATGAAAAACCTTAACAGGCAGTATATCGTTTTGATAAATTAAAGTGGTGATTAGTAAGCAGACACTTTAACCGGACCTGGAGAAATTGACCCTAAGTGAGGTGGGTAACGCGATTGATAGCCTATTCCACCACGAGGCGGACAAAAACTGGAGAGAACTCACTAACTATCGAATATGACGGTAAGAGAACAGAGTTCCTGATGACTGAACAGGAATGCAATAGCCAGAATGGTAGCTGCCATAACCGGCTACTGACGATTGGCACAAATGCTGCTAACATTGGAATACAATACACGCGTTACTGTCGTAGCTGCGACGACGAGCTTATGGAGAAAACAACCTGAACACTACACCCAGAGAACTAATTGTTTTAAAAGAAGTTGTAGCAACCGTAAATTCATCTGTTGCCATCAAATTGAGGTTGACATGACCGAACTTAGTCCATAACCTAATGAATCTGAACAGGAATATAATCGCCAGAATGACAGTTGCCATAAACGACTACTGGACGATTGCTACACATGCTGCTAACATTGGAGTACGCATGCAGACGGTACTGCCGTAGCTACGACGACGAGCTTATGGAGAACAAACCTGAACACTACACCCAGAGAACTAATTGTTTGAAAAGAGGTTGTAGCTACCGCAATTCGGTGGCAACAGATGAATTGAGGTTGTCACGGCCGAATTTAATCCCCCACAACTCAAATTCGATTGAAGCAACCCCGTTTCATAATTGATTGGAATGTGACAACTGAATATTAAATTATATTCGTTCTGTCAACTAAATTTTCTAAAATTTCGGTTGGAACAACCGAATTTGGAATTAATTCGGATGCAACAACCGAAATTGGTACCAAATTTGGTTGGAGTAACCGAATGTGGCACTAATTCAGTTGGAACAACCGAATGTGCCACAAATTCAGTTGCAACAACCGAATTTGTCATCATTTCGGTTGTAACTATAGAATTTGTCATCAACTCGGTTGTAACTATCGAATTCGGTAACAATTCGGTCGCAATAACCGAATTTAGCCTTATTCCGCTGCAACGACCGAATTTAGCGTCAATTCAGTTGCTGTAACCGAATTCGTAATGAATTCTGTAGGTACCACAACATAATTGTATGTATTTCGAAACTGACGATTAAAATTAAAAGTAGAAATATTATATTCGAAAGTAGAAATATTATATTCGAGTAAGTGAAAATATTGTAATTATGATTTATGTTTTAAAACGTCTTTAATAAACGGTTTTGAAGTTTTTGAAGTTCGGTTGTTAGAGATGTGCTGCAATCGTCTGTATATAAAATGGTTTAGGTAAATCAACAGATACCACACGTCATAATTGATGCGGTGGACCATGATGTGCTGGACTTCAAAAAAGGTTGGAAGTGGAATGTATAACAAATGTGTTACCGCAAAGATTACCCTATATAAAGTAAATGATTTTTTTTTCTCCTTCTGTAATTTTTTTTATAAGAATTCACGAAAATTAATCATCAGCTAATAATTTAAAAATTCATTTGTGACACTATCAGAATTTGGTTGTAACAACCTCTAATTCGGCTATGGTAACCTCTAATGAGGCTGCGACAATCTCGAATGGGGTTGTATCAACCTCCAATGAGGTTGTGTTAACCTCCAATGAGGGTGCGTCAACCTCCAATGAGGTTGCGTCAACCTCCAATGGGGTTGCGTCAACCTCCAATGAGGTTGTGCCAACATCCAACAAGGTTGTGTCAACCTCCAATGAGGTTGTGTTAACCTCCAACAAGGTTTTGTCAACCTCCAATGAGGTTGTGTCAACCTCGAATGAGGTTGTGTCAACATCGAATGAGGTTGTGTTAACCTCCATAGAGGTTGTGTTAATCTCCAAAGAGGTTGTGTCCACCACTGATGCGGTTCTGGCAACTTCTAATGAGGTTGTGTCAACCTCTAATGAGGTTATGACAATCTTAATTTTCGGTTACGGCTAATTCGGTTGTCTCAACCGAATTTTTCTGTGAGTGTATCTCCTACAGCGACCAGCCTAGGCAAACACGGAATACAACTTTGGGAAGGCCTCTTTTTTTGACGGAATACAGGAACTGGGGCGTATGGAACTCAGTCTGTTTCTAAAATACATTAATTGGGTAACCTCAATTTATTACAGGAATATTCTTTTCTCTATTTTCTCTTCGGTGTAACGAGGCTAGTCAAAATGGCATCACTGTTGCTTGGGTAAGGAAATCACTCTTACCTATCCTAATCACAGAGTATTCAAATATTTAACAATGGGAGGTGGCAACCACACACTGTTTTTAATACACGCTGAAAAAACTGTCTTATTTGGTTGTTTGGATGCAAATATAACGTGTTTGTAGCTTATCGCAAATATAGTATACTTGTGCCCAATATAGTATACTTGTGCCACATTGTGTTTGCTATTCAATTATAAATGTTGGAGGCACCATGATTAATAGCTTATAAATATGTTTTTGTGACCCAAATGTGGCTTTGTTTGTTGAAAACAAAAACGTGACAGACAACACAGAAATGAAAAGCAACCCAAAAGCAATTCATGAACAAAAAGCTTGCAAACCCGTATATGGTTTCTGCAATATGTTGCTGGCCCTATTTTTTTCAGCGTCTGGTTGTTTCTTTTCGGCTTTTGAAAACGACATCGGACCAGTTCTCGATGCCTACTACTCAATCCCTGTCGGTGGTGCAATGGGTAGCGTGCGAGACTCTTGTATATGAGATCGTGGGTTCGATCGCTACTCCGCCAATCTTACAATTCTTTCGACGACGGTCACCTCGCATGGTCACGGCGACACTATCGAGTATCGAGCCATGTTAAAACGGTTTTAGTTAAAACTGTAGGTTCCTGTTAGTAGGTCTATCTATTCCTCCATGGGATGTAGTGGGAAATCAAGTATACTATTTTTATTTATTTAGTACGGCAGTGTGTCATCTAGCCGGTAATGAAAAATTTTGTTTCCACGATAATTAACTAAATCTACCTACCAGACACCATTTCGCGTAAGTGAAAAGTCGAAACATCTTAAAAAGCTGAGTACATATGAAATTTTCACTTGGCAACATTTTGAAATCGACAATAAAAATCACATGAACAACATTCAAGTTTTTGTTTTCGATTTGAAAAAAAGAACTCAAAGACGGACTAAATGGAAACCACCAGCATTTTCGGAGGATTTTATTTAAAATTAAATTTAAATTTTGTGTTTAAAATACTGACGCAGCAACGTCTGGAAACTAAATGCATGGGAAATAATACGCCTAGGCTGTTGTTGCTGTACTTGCGTACGAAGTGTCGTATGTACGTCTATCTACGTAAATACAAAATGTTTGCTTATTTCGGGTATCAATTGACTGTCTGTAGTTCATAGACCTTATGGGAGAATATGTATAATTATGTGTTTATTTAAAAGCAAAAGAACGAAACCAACGGAATCGAGTCAGGATGATATCAGTTATATGAAGAGTGTAAAGAACTTCCCAACAAAATTGTAATGTTATAAATCAGACGTATGCAATCTTAACTTCTTCATCGAATCCATATCACTCGATACAAGTCTTGTTCCAAGCAGATTTTGTAATATTTTAAAATTTCATAAATACAATTTAAAAAATGCAAAATGGTATTGAAAAACTTGTAATTTTCTCAATAACTCGTTTATGCGTATTTAAGCCAAGAATAAATAACAATAATACATACGCCAATAACTCAGTAAATAGTTGAAATTTATTTTCATTATTACAATTGCATGTGTTGGCCAATATCTATGTCAATACAAACAACTTTTGAAATGTTGTATTGAAATTTGTAACAGGGTGTCTGGCGGCGCGTCTGACATAATCATGATAAACCTCAATCTCAGAACATTTAACAAGGAAATTTTTCATGTTTCAAAATTTAACTACTATATATTGAATCAAGTAATCGATTGAATCACGATTATTTTATTATTCAAAATTCAATATTGAAACTGTTATCTATTGACTAGAGCAAACATTTTTCGTTTTAAAAAAGGTGTGAAAATTAAAGTGAATTTCAAATAAGATTCACAGCGTTTCACGTTGTATCAATTAGTAGGGATCCGTTTTTGTTGTTTATAGGTTTAAAATATAAATAAAATAATTATAAATGAGTTAGAATTTCTAAGAAAGAAAAAATTAGAATCAAGCTACATTCTTGTTTGAATATTCTCAGAAATTTCACACCAAAATATTCTTAGGAATCGACATTATACGCGCTATTATTTCAGCTGAATGGAATATGCTCCTTCACCTAAAACAAAAGTAGAAAACTTATACCCACAAATCACGAAAACGGTATAATGGTCAAGAATTACAGTTTAACTTGATTTTACATTGCCAATTCCCATCGATTAGAGGAACTTCTTAGAGATATGTGCTGTATTTTATGACTGATTAAGAATTGAACTTTTCTCGGAATCGGTAAGAAGAGATTTCGAAGAAGGGCTACCGAATTTTCTATATGCTGAAAAATTTAGCTTGTCGCAAATATAGTATACTTGAGTCCAAACACATTGTGTTTGCTATTCTATATTACTTGTTGGAGACACAATGATTAATATGTTATAATATATATTTCTGTTACCCAAAAATGGCGTTGTTTGTTGAAAACTGCTTAAAACCCATACGTGACAGACAACAAAGAAACAGCAAATATTCAATTCATGAAAACAATGCTTGCACGTTAGTATATGGATGTTACAAACATATACATGATTCCTGGATAATGTTACAGGGGCCCTTAAACAGCAATGAAATGAATGTCGAAAAAGGGGCAATAACCACCATCCGAACTGGAGGGGGAACATTATCAAAATACAACTAATTTATTGATGTACTCAAACGATAGATAAATTATGTAAAGGGTCTCAGTAAGATTGCCCTTTTTAAATTTAGTGTCCTTTTTGGTTTTTTGTGCAAGTGACAACTCTGAAATTTGGCAGCTGTCACATACGTTTATTCCGATTACTAAAAATGGTTCGCTTTACGAAAGAACAACGCGTTATAGTTGTGAAAACTTATTACAAAAATTTGGAAAGTTATGCTGAGACCGCTCGAAAACTTTGAAGAATTTTCAGTCTAGAAAGTGCACCTAATGTGTCAACCATTCGAAGAGTGCTCAAAAAATTTAAAGAATCTGGATCGGTTATGGAGCATAAGACTCTTGTGCGTTAACCTACTGGTATTTCTCTTGAAGACATCGCTGCTGTAAACGAGAGTGTCGCCGAAAACCCGAAAATATCAATTCGGAATCGTTTTCAAAAACTTCAAATTTCACGAAGCACTACGCAGTGAATTTTGACAAAAGACGTCTACCTTCATCCGCACAAAATTCAGCTAACTCAGGAGCTCAAACCATGGAAAGCGCCGGCAATTCGTTCAATGGGTAATGAAGCAAAGTGAAGTCAATGCCAATTTTTCAAAAAAAAAGTCATCTTCTCCGATGAAGCGCATTTCCATCTGAATGACTTCGTGAATACACAACATTGTCGAATTTGGAGCTCAGAAAATCCTCATGGAATCCATGAGAAACAATTGCACCAACAACAAGCAACTGCTGGTGCGGGTTTTGATCAGGCGTCATGATTGAGCCTGACTGTTTTGAACATGAGGCCGAAATTGCAGTGACTGTGAACGGCATTCGTTACAGGAACATGATAACGGAGTTATTATGGTCACAACTGGACGACATGTGGTTTCAGCAAGATGGTGCCACCTGCCACACCACGCTTGATTGCTTGATTGCAGCAACGATTTCCAGAACAAATTATCTCAAGAAAGTCTGATGTCAACTGGCCACGATTAAACGCCGTGCGATTTCTTTCTTTGGGGTTTTGTGAAATCTCCGGTTTATGCGAATAAACCCGAAACAATTCCTGAGCTCTAATCGGAGACCCAACGCGTCATCGCTGAGATACAGCCAAAAAGTCAAGGAAAATTTTATGAAAAGAATAATGGCCTGACATCAGAGCCATGAGGGCCATTTGACGGATATTTTATTCTACAGAGTGGAGCGCGGTAATTTGCTTATTTGGGAATGAAATAATAAAAATTAGGAACCTTAGAAACATTTATTTTATATTTCATTTATATTGAACAGTAAGGGTATTTTAAATTACATGGTTTTAAATAGTGTATCTGGCAAATGTCGACCTTCGCTATCCACACACTGCTGCATACGTTTTCTGAAGTTTTCATGAACTCTAACAATGATGCCTACTCGTGATATGATGCACCACACAGTGACGCGGTCCGAATGCAGAGGTCTCTAGTGAAGTTCTCTGGGGTTTGTTTCACTCCAGTACTGCATATTTTGTTTGTTTACACACCACACCCACTGAGGTGATAATGTGCCTCATCAGAAAAGAACACAATTGCCTCCCGGGGTATTTACGGGAATTTATTCACGTGTCCAATGCATGATGGCAACTGAATGGCAGACGAATACAAATCTCCCGTCACCCACTATAAACCACGCACACTCTCCACTCTCTTCGCCCAACAGTGCCGCCACAGCCTGCAGTGCAAAAAATCAAATTACCGCGCTCCACCCTGTACTTATATACTTATCTGAAAATGTCTTCTTACAATCCAAAAAAAAAAAATCACAACTATCTGAAAAAATACATGTTTTTATGTTAAAATGAAAAAGTACTTCTTACTGAGATACCCTTTATATTATCATCTGTGTATACACAAGTACAAATATAAGAGTATAAATTAGTAGGAAGTAGTACTCAAGGTACTCATACATTAAGTACTCATTAGCGACCTCTGGTGGCAACATTATAGGAGGAAAAGAAATTAGGAATTCTAAGAAATTATTAGTAGAAGATACTGGGTGCCCCGAAAATATTTACCCGGTTTAGTTTCCCTATATCTTTAAAATTAAACGACATAATTTAATAATATTTCCCCATTACTTTTTGAAGATAATATCGGATATTTTGTTTATTTTCTGTCGTTCTGGCTAGAACTTCGAGCGATAAATTTAGAACTTCGAGCGATAAATTTTATTATTGGATATCCCCTTTGAGAGCTTCCAGAGTTATGTGGCTTTTTCGCTGACCTGTGACTTAAAAAAAAAGAAAGAAGTGTGGAGCGGTCAAATCGGACGGTCTTGCCGGCCGCTACTATTCTCTAAATGAGACATTGGGCGACACGAAAAAAGCATTCTTTAAAATCATTCGGCTAATTTATTCTAATTTATTGAAGTACTCAAGAGATAGATACATTATCTATGTATATTATCCTCTGTGTATACACAAGTACATATATAAAAGTACTAACTGACCCGGCAGTCGTTGTCCTGCATAATATTTCAAGCGAGCAGAAATAATGGATTTTTAATTTGTGGTTTGTATGGGAGGTACCACGCCCCTTTGTCCAATTGGACCGAATAGTAAATCTAAACCACCCAGGGCGCCACCCAAACGCATACAAAAAAATTTATTCAAATCGGTCCAGAAGTTTAGGAGGATTTCAGTCACAAACGCACGTGCAGTAGAATTATATATATATAAAGATAAAGATGAATCTTATGTTCGAGTTCCATTATTTGTCATTACACTATTTTTTCATGTGTAATTGCGACACGAAATGAGATGAGTCAAGTCTCTGGGGAAGCAGCTGAAATAACCCAAAATTTGTCTAGTGGTAACTTTGAATATGGAGAAAAGTTCTTAACTCGTTTTTCCTTTTTATCTAGACTCGCTTCCGAAGTAGAACTGCGCGCCTTTCAAAAAATTTATTTTTATCTAATTTTTTCCCTATTTTCTACAGAGAAAAAAATACTTTTCATTGTAATTGAGCTTGGAAAATTTACCTGTCCGATTTTAATTAATGTAATGTTCAAGTTTAAAAAAACACATTTATTTTTCATCAGGGATGATTTTGATGCTTGAACAATAAAATTAAAAAGTGCATTTATTTTTCTTTAATAATAACTGGAAAGTAGAAACATATTTTCCTGTTTCCACACAAGTTGCGACAAAATTTCTATTTGTTCGTTTCAATATTTAGATTTTCTATCATGTTGTTTATGCTTTTATATAAAAACATACAATTCTCAATACAATTTGCACAATTATGTATGAAGGGTATTTTTGAAACAAAGCTGTCTGTCGTTTCCCAAAATAAAACAAACAAAATTGTATACGACGATATGTCTTCTCTTCACGTGATCTTTGATGCCCCTGACGTTGTTATTTAGCTCGGCGTGTTTTTGGTTTAAAATTGAAAATACGAAAAATAAAATAGTATTTCTTGGCAACAGTCGAGAAAATATAGCACCGATTCGAAAAGTAGACAAGACTTTTTGTCATTTTTTTTACATTTTAAGCGATAAGGGACACACTATGTAAACATAGTACGAATGTCTTGTCTAGCGGTCTCTGTATATAAATATAAGCGCTTAGTATATATAGATTTCTATAATTTACGATTTTATTCATATAAGATTTTCGAATGACACCAAAAGCAAAAGGTTACGTTTAAAAGTGACAACCCTAGGTTTTATGCTCTTGTGTATTTTTGTTATTATGCGGTTTCGACAAAAATTGGCTTATTATTCTCTTATGAAATATTGAAAGATTCGGAGAGAGTGACATCTATTTCCTCACATGAATGAATTTGAAAAAATGCATTTCCCATTTGCTGATAACGGGCAATTGAGTCAGGGACGTTGAACAAATATTTTAGTAACAATAGCAATAAAATAAGTTGAAACAACACACTTTGACTGAACAAACATACGAGGGCGGTCCCACAACTAGCCGACCTGACGTATAGATGGTGCTAGTAGTTTGAAAACAAAAATTATAAAACATATGTTTTAAGTTTCAAGGTCCACCATGATAAAAAATACTCATGGTAGACGCAGGAGGTGTTTTTGTAGTTGATGGCCATAACAATATACATTTTGTTTTTGCTTCTCACTTACGTTGTGTCAAATTCAACACATACTTATACGTATTGAAACAATAAATGTAAACAAACACATAGAGAAACAAAACACATGTGAACTTGACAGTTCGAAAGTGGTTTGCAATGTAAACAAATCAAATCAGCTGTGCTTATGCGTTCACCATCTATGAATCCATCTTCCATCAAAAGTAAACGATCTCTGTGAATTTGAAAACAGGTAAAAAAAATAGGTCACCGTTATGTAATTCCGTATCCATTTGAAAGGTCTCTGTGGCTGTCGGTGGTGCAATGGGTAGTGTGCGCGGCTCTTGTACATGAGATCCTGGGTTCGAACCCGGCTCTGACCACCTTCAAAAAAAAAATTCTTTCGGCGGCGGTCACCTCGCATAGTGACGGCGACACTATCGAGTATCTAGCCATGGAAAATGTTCTCAAATTACCGTTCGGAATCGGTGTAAAACTGTAGGTCCCCATCAGTGAGTGAAAACTGGAAAGCGCACAGCTCAGTGATTGTGAGAAGTTCTCCCCAGTCCCTTCATGGGATGTAATGGGAAACCATTTATTTATTTATTTGAAAGGTCTCAGTCCAAGCAATATTAGAGCCGAGCTAGACAGTACTCTTGGAGAGACCACTCCTTCGTTTACGACTGTAAAATGTTGGATAACCATGCTTAAACAAGGCCGTACGAGCTGTCAAAACGACCACCGTAGTGCTCGACCAATTGAGGTACCTACGCCAGAAACGGTTCAAAAAATCCACAAAATGGTATTGTATGATCGTCGGCTGAAGGTGCGTGAGCTAGCTGCAATGATAGGCAGTGCAAAAAGTGAAATACATCGTATATTGACCGAAAATGTGAAGATGAGAAAGCTGTGCGCAAGATGGGTGTCGCGCTTGCTTTCAATAGAGCAAAGACAGCGTCGTGAAGATGTTTCAGTAGAGTGTTTGACGATGTTTCACTGTAATAAAACCGAATTTTTGCGTCGATTTATAACCATGGATGAGATATAGGTCCACCACTTCACACCTGAGACAAACGAACAGTCAAAGCAGTGGATTGGAATGCGAAAACCGTGCCCAAAGAAGGCAAAGACGGTTCCATATGCAGGCAAAATAATGGCGTCTGATTTTTTTTTTAATTTGGATGCGTATGGAATATTTTTTATTGATTATTTACAGAAAGGAAAAGCCATTAACGGCGAATATTATGCCAATTTATTGCAGCGTTTAAGTGATGAATTTGTGGAAAAAAGGCCGCATTTGGGAAAATGGAAGTGTTGTTTCATCAAGACAATGGCTCCAGTTCACACATCCACTATTGCGATGTTCACAATTAATGAATTAAATTTCGAATTGCTTTATCACGCACCTTATTCACCAGATTTAGCTCCCTCGGACTATTTTTTATTCTGAAACTTGAAAAAATGGTTCGGTGGTAAAAGATCTTCCAACAATGCGGTTGATGGCTATTTTAAGGAGTTTGTCAGTTCTTACTATAAACAGGGTATTGAAGTTATTGAATACCGCTGGAAAAAGTGCATCGAGCTAATTGAGATTATGTTGAAAAATGTTTCCCAACTTTTTTGTGTCTCCTTTGTTAGGTCGGCTAGTATAGCGATTGTCGCAAATATAGTATACTTGTTTCCAAACACATTGTGTTTGCTATTTAATATTACATGTTGGACACACAATGATTAATAGGGTATGATATACGTTTTTGTGAGCAAAATGTGGCTATTTTGTTGAAAATTGCTGAAAACAAAAACGTGACAGACAGCATAGAAACAATAAAATATCCGATCTTCAATTCAAGAAAACCGTGGTTGCAAACATATACATGATTCCTGCAATATATTACTGGAGCCGTTTTGTTTAAGATTGCACTACATAAATTTAGTGTACTTTTTTTTGTACAAGTTGCAACTCTGAAATTTGACAGCTGTCACATATGTTTATTCCGATTATTAAAAATGGAGCGCTTTACGAAAGAACAACCCGTTATAATTGTGAAAAGTTATTACAAAAATTTGGAAAGTTATGCTAAGACCGCTTCCATTCGAAGAGTGGTCAACAAATTTGAAGAAACTGGGTCGGTTATGGACAGTAAGACTCCTGAGTGTCAGCGTACCGGTCGGTCTCTTGAAAACATTGTTGCTATAAACGAGAGTGTCGCCAAAAACCCGAAAACATCAATTCGGCATCGTGCTCAACAACTTCAAATTTCACGAAGCAGCGAATTTTGACAAAAGGCCTCCCTCCACCTTCATGCGTACAAAATTCAGCTTACTCAGGAGCTCAAACCAGCAGACCCTGGAAAGCGCCGGCAATTCGTTCAATGGGTAATGGAGCAAAGTGAAGTCAATGCCAGTTTTGAAAATATTTCCATCTGAATCACAAAATTGTCGAATTCTGGCTCAGAAAATCCTCATGCAATCCATGAGAAACAAATGCGTCGACAATGAACAACTGTCTGGTGCGGATTTTGATCAGGCGGCGTGATTTGGCCTTAAATTTTTGAAGATGAGGCCGAAATTGCAGTAACTGGGAACGGCATTTGTTACAGGAACATGATAACGAAGTTCTTATGGCCTCAACTGGACGGCATGGATCTGTACGAAATGTGGTTTCAGCACGACAGCGCCATCTGCCACTCCGCGCATGAAACAACCGATTACAGCAACGATTTCCACAACAAATTATCTCAACAAATTCTGATGTCAACTGTTTTCGTTTCGTGTCGATTTGTTTTTCGTGGGGTTTCTTCAAGATTTGTAATATCTGGTCGGTAGATGATTTTCCAGGATTAAAGACACATTGATATGGTCCGATCAGGTCTGAAACAAACAGCTTTAGTGTTTCACACATTATGCTGGAGAGGACCTTACATGCGATGGATAAAAGGCTTATTCCACGATAGTTGGTACCATAGACTAATACTTATAGTAGACCCACTAGTTCTCCCACCAAATTTATGACATTTGGCCTGGTGTGATATTTACGTTTGATGTTGAAAAGAATTGCTTTACTAATACCAGATAGAGGCAATGGTTCAAAACAACGAACAAAATAACAACAACGGCATTTCGTTTTGTGTGTTAAAATTATTGTGTTAAATACAACACAAATGTATGCTAACAATAACAGTCAATAAAAAAGTTTAAAACACATTTAAATTTCACAGTTTTTCACCAAAATGGCATGAAAAATTAAAGCAAGAAGTTATTGTAATTCCACCTGGTGTATGGCACTTTTCGTCAAACATCTCTCTATCACACCGACCGCATCACGAAGAGTGTGAAAGGAAACGTCAAATGAGCCAAATATTCTCTCTAGTCTGAGATTACTCTATGGTTGGTACACGCTGAATAATACGGCCTCTGTAATATATTCTGCAGGAACCATGTATGTATGTATATGTTTGGAAAACACTTCAAATATTTATATGTTTGCAAGTCCCAAACTCAGGTGTAGTTAAATGCAAACATTAGTATGTTTACTGACAAATATGTATACTTTTACGTGGAAACATATGCGTGCTTCATCCCAAACATCCATATACTTACGTGGAAGCAATCGCGTGTTTTTCCCAAGCGTCCATATACTTATGTGGAAACATATGCGTACATTTACAAACAAAATAATATTTAAAAACGAATTATTCTTTCTTTATATATTTATTATAATTAATTTTATCAATATATATCCACATTTACTTATCTAAATAATTAATACAAAAAAATAATAGATTTAAATGATTTTTACATTTACCTCCACTGAATGCATTATTTGTTTTGGTTTGCATCTGCTGCTCGGTTGTTTCTCCTTTCTTTGTTGTCTCTCACGTTTTTGTCTTCAGAAGGTTTCAACTCTGCGTTGGTTATCACTATGCAGGAACAATATATGTACTTATATACAAATCTAGTTAATGGAATACAAGTGTGTATTAATTACTTGTGTTTTTTTATTTTATTTCACAAATGGTCCGCCATTCCGAGTTTTTCAGTAGAGGCTCGGGCAGAAAAAGGGATTCACGTTCCTCTCCAGTTTCTTTCCTCAAAATCGTTTCTCACTTTGGTAGCACACATAAATATATGCGTGTGTTTATTCTTCTTTCACTAATCAAGCGCTTTTGATATCCTCTGTCCGATGAACCATTGACGACTGAATACATGAAACTACAGCGCAATACATCACGCACATTCAGGAATATTTGTGAATAACTCACTGAGATAATAATGCAAAAATACATATGCACACTTACGAGATATACACACTCGTTGCCCCTCTTTTATTCTCTTGCTCTCGAGAGAGCATAAATAGTGCAACAAACACGGCTGTATTTGTATCACAAGCACAGATATATGTGGTTAGCAAACACATATGTTATTAATCATTGTGTCTCGAGCATGTAATACTATTGAATAGCAAACACAATGCGTTTGGGCACAAGTGTATTATATTTGCGACCAGCTCCAAACACATATTCTATTTGCATCCAAACAACAAAAAACCTACAGATTTTTCAGCGTGTACAGCGTGTACTCGGCTCGTCGTTTTTGAAAACAGGACACATTAAGCTAAGGCTCCAATCGTCGCTCATGCATTCGTCTCGCTAAATTTTGGCATATGAACTAATGTATGCAGCTCAGCCGGTAGTCCATCAGCACCAGCGGCTTTGTTGTTCTTAAGCCGGGAAATTGCGGTTCAAACTTCGCTTTGGCTGCGAGGAAAGCATTCGACGCAATCGTCGTGTATTTGCCCAACACACTCATCTATATTGAAGTCTCCTGGGACAAGTAAAGCTGAGAAGTGATGTCTCCGTATTCCTAACATACTCAGCACATCTGTGACAGGATCCCATCCTTATCTCTACAAAAGGGGGCTCTGATCCATGGCCGTTGGTTTGACTTTGTACTTTTCGGTAGAATTCGGGCCTCACTCTTCCTTCTGTAAGATTAAATTTTCTCACTCTCGCGCTTTCTCTGCAGTTTTTCCTCCTTTTAAATAAACTGGTTTCCTCTACTCCTTATACCGCTCCGTCGCGGCTTGCGTTGTAACTGACTGACGCATTGTTTTGATACACTGAAGAAAATATCTTTGTAAAAAATTATGTTGTTTTTATATCTATTGTTGTGATTTTTTAGTTTAGTCTATGAAACAACATATTTAATTAACTAAAATAATTTGTAATATTTACGAAAATTGTTGGCACATTTACAAACATTTCTTTATTCATACACAGAAAAAAATAATTTTTCAATTCAATTAAAAACTTCGAAAATTCAAACAAAATATTAATTGAAAATCCTGTGATAAAAAAAAATCACATACCATATTTGTAGGCTGTTTATTGGAACAATATCATTTTTCAATCGATGCAAAATTTCACCCATCTACGAAAATATTTGTCGTTATTTATAAAAAATATTTTCGTTTTTAGTCGATGACGAATCTCACATATTAACAAACTAAATTGTATCTCAATTTTCGTTTCGTTTTCGATCCGAGGAATTTTTAGAAAGATTGTTTATTTAAAAAAAAAAATTAAACAGCCGCGGTAGGATTCGAACTCACATCCACTGGAACATCGTTTCGATGTTTGTGACACAGCGTCGTTTCGGCAGCGTCTAGCCCGTTACTCCACCGACTGCCTGTACAAACTTATATCTAACTGAAGTAATGTGGTTGTTCGTATCGTTTTTATCGAAATGACCGAAAATAAAAATTATTATTTTTTGTTAATTTAACCAAAACGTTTATTAGAAATGGTATGAATTATGGTATTTTTGAAACCTAAAAAAACTTCGTTAAATATTGGGGTATTTCTTATGAATTTTTTTGTTGGTACCATTTATCGATTTTCATTTCAATATTTGATTAATTTGTCAGTATATTAATGAAAAATGTAATTGAGTGCTGAGATTTTTCACGTACCTATTTTTTTGTTAAAATTTTACAGTCGCAATCAGGCTACTAAAAGAGCCTGATGTAGATTTCATTAAAATGTCAGGTAGTAAAGTCGCCGACAAACTTTGATGTAACTTAATTAAGATAAAGCACAGAACATCAATTGGAATAGGACGAAGTAGAACAAAAGGCCAAAACAACAAGCCCTCTTAAATTAATTTTCTAAACTAAAAGGCGTTATAGTACATACTATATTGACACTTGAAAGCAGTATTACTAGTGTTTTTTTATTTGTTTTTTCAAATAAATATAGAAAAAAGTATATTGTTTGTTTGCAAAATATCAATGTTGATTAAATAAATCTTTGTCCGAAACACTAATTGATTTAAATTGATCTTTATTGGCAAATGACAGTGTTAAACAAAAAAGAGGCACGACGGGCAACTCAATAAAAACTGTTTAGATGACTAAGTACTTTTGTACTTGTTGTTGTCTACTCATATCTAATCGATAAAGCAATTTAATTCCCTTTACCCTCCCACAGTAGATATCAGCAGAACATAATGACTGTATACATATTTATGAATTTACTATTCACATCCCTACGATAAAATTCCTTGTTTTGTTTGTTGTTTTCTAATTATACGAATCAATAAATAAAATTGTTAATCGTGGTGTCATCGGGTTTTGCCAAAAGTTCCACAGTTTATTTGTTTGTAATATTAAATTGTAAGAAGGTTGACAAAAATTAGCTCACTCACATCCACCACTCGATTTTGTGTATTTTGTATTAGAGGATTCTAATATATAAAGTCAATATGATCTAGAATTGTCACCCCAAGATCTACGGTCATTGCCATCGAAACTGGGCAGGTGTGCACCCGTAAATTGTTTTGATACGCTTACGAATGTGGTTGCTAACTTGATAAAAAGTTTTTTTTTTTCAAAAGGTGACAAATGCCCGCAATAAATGAACATTTGCGTCTGTCCTCCTATTCTGTAAACAAATTTGTATTCGAAAAAATTGACTAAATTCGAAAATTAAGTGTAAATAATTAGTCATGAATATCGTTTAAACTCTTTTTTTGGTTTAAAAAAATTATATATATATAATGAAGGGATTCAATCTGGCCTTAAGTAATAACCTACAATTCAAAAGTTTTTAATAAACGGCAAAAATATGATATCCGATGCGACATGTTCTAATAAACTTTTTTCTACAACACATTTCACCTTTCGATAACATGATAATAAGCGATAGGCGAAATTTGCGTTGCAAAGAGTTACCACCTATCTCTGACTTACCTCAGAAATATTCCACGAATAATTCATTAATTAATTTTTGTTTGCTAGAACAATCGAAATGTCAAAATGTCGATCGCACACAATTGTTTTCCTACGAAATAAAGCCTGCACACCTTTGGCAAAACAACTCTCACATTCATGTTTACGAAATTTTCACAAAGAGACGAGTAGCAGGTAAATGAAAAGTGAGCGAAATATTTGGTTCACGAAATTTCGTGTTTTTTATACACATACTTCTTATGGGAACGAAAGTTTAATTTGAGCTGAATACGGATCTGACTTAAGCTACCAGAAAAAAAATTAATATTCAAATCAAATACGAAATTTGTCAGCTCAATTACTTTTATATTTGAACTTTAGCTAATGAAGAAAATTTTCAACTCAAGCACGCAAATTGTACATTTCAATTAAAATTACAATCAGCTTGAGTAAAAATTTAATCAATCCATTTTAAAACAATTTTGATTAAATGTGTACTTGTGTACTCCAGTTAGGAAGTTAATCAACATTTAATACTTTATTTCAATTACATGCGTAATTAACTTGAGTACAAAATGAATCGACATTTTGTATATATGTATTTTCTATTCCATGCATAATAAACACGATGAATTACAATTGCACGCTGAAAAATTTGTCTTTTTTTGTTGTTTGGATGCAAATATAACATGTTTGTAGCTTGTCGCAAATATATTATACTTCTGCCCAAACACATTGTGTTTGCTAGTCAATATATCATGTTTGGGACAAAATGATTAATGGGTTATAATATATGTATTTGTGACCCAAATACGGGGTGGTTGTTGAAAACTGCTGGACACCAAATCGTGGCATGAAACTAAAGAGAAAAAGCAGCAGATCTTCAATTTGCTCTGCTCCCAAACATGTACATGTTTCCTGCAATATGTTCCTGAGGCCGATATTTTCCAGCGTGTGGTAATTACAATTCAATATTTGTTTCCCTATTTCGATACCCACTGAAACATCTCATCAGCTGCCTTTTCCACAAGTACGATAGAAATACGATAGAAATTTAAGTACGATAGAAATTTAAATTTTCAAAACTAACACAAAAAATTCAATTTTAATTGAAAGATCAATGCATGGCATTAACATTTGAAAATTATTTCGGACATATGTCACGAATAACACGAACAATTGTGGCCTCCAAGGCATTGCTGGTTTATCAGCCTAAACTAGTGACTTCACGTAGCCCCACAGGAACTAATCGGGAGACAAATCTTAAGTTTTTCTCCAATTTAAAAACTAAAAACATTGCCATAAGCTAATTTGTTGCCTTTTTTTGGATTTTCATAAACAAAAATCTTATTTTTTGATAAAAAAAAATTTCCAACGTTATCGATTCGTAATTCCTTCTAAGCTAACGTATCAGTTTTTTTTCAGGGTTTGTATTTCGTGGGCAATAGGTTACCCTGGGGGTAACCCATTGTCATGTGCGTGAAAATAGATTCCGAATCTAACTAGCAAAGACACAAACCACATTAGGTAACAGACCTCTGTTATTAAGTTAACAGACCAATGTTAAAGTATATAAAATTAGGTTTACGTATAATTTCACAATTTTTACACAATTTATCCAATATATTTACAGAAAAGCATTGCATATAATAAGAGTATGCATAAAAGTTTATAAAAACATCAATGTAAGACATAAAAAGGTAACAAATGCGGAAAATTAATGACTTAATTTAAAAAAACCGTTTCCCATTACATTCCATGAAGGATGAAGTGTTGAGAACGGTATTTAGAGAAGCTTTTTCATGGCTACGTACTCGATAGTGTCGCCATCACTAAGCGAGGTGGCCGTCGTCGAGGGAAATGTAAGGTGGTCAGAGCAGGGGTCGAACCCACGATCTCATTTATAAGAGCCGCGCACACTAGCCACTGCACCACCGGCGGCCTTTGACTTAATTACAAACTTTTTTTTCGCAACATTTATGCTCACTGTGTCCAAACGAGACAAACTGCCACCCCTCATATAACCGTGTGAAAGAGTGGATGGACAATGTACTTACATTGTAACTATTCCATAGCAGGAAGTCTAATTTCAGAATAGGATGTTTTGAGATTTAGTGTTAAATTAATTTTAAACGGATATTTTCCCACTGTGTCCGAAAGGGAAAAACTGCCGCAACCTCACATATACCCTTTGAAAGGATTCAGAATTTGCTATGGAAAAAACTATTTCATACAATTAAAACGAATTTCCGAATCAAATATTTTGAATTTTTAGTTTCAGATTATTTTTTGTGTGCAAAAGGGGCATACTGCTGTAACCCCTCATACACTGTTAGAGAGGATACAGTCTATGCTATATGAAAAACTCTTCCATCAAATTCAGACGAATTTCAGAATCAAGTATTTTGAACTATAAGTTTTAGATTCTTTTCTCGAAATTTGCCCCCTGTGTCCAAACGGGACATACTTCTACTTCTACATAGTAACAAAGGTATATTACCTAATGAGGTTTTTGTCTTTGCTAGTTAGATTCGGAATCTATCTTCACGCACATCCCATTGTCATGGGGAATGGGTAGCGATTATTACCCACAGGGTATGGGGAAAATAATGGTTAGTTACAGCGATAGGGAATTACCCATTATGTCTACGCATTACCCACAGATTATGGGGAAAACTATGATTAACCATTACTCACAGGTTGTTGGGGAAAATAATGAGTAGTTACCCACGATGATGGGGAATTACCCATCACTGTGATCCATTACCCAGGGTAACCCATCCCCATGATTGATGAAAAATATGAACAAATTAGAAAATATGTCTATATCTCTAAAACTGAGCGTACAATCGAAAAAATAACTACTATTTGCGGAATTCTAAATGGGTTTTCACAAATGGGTCCCATTCGTACGGAAGAATTTTTTTTCCAAAAAATCACCAAAAAAAATACAGAAAATAGCTAAAATAAAAGCTTGATATATGTATGTATGTAACTCGGATAAGATGAGTCCAATCGCAAAAAATAATCTATTTGCGGAATTCTAAAGGGGTTTTCACAAATGGGTCCCATTCGTACGGAAGAATTTTTTTTCCAAAAAATCGCCAAAAAAAAAATACAGAAAATCGCTAAAATAAAAACTTGATATATGTATGTAACTCGGAAAAGATGAGTCCATTCGCAAAAAATAATAAATTTGTTTCCTCCATAGGAGACTTTAACCAATGGATGTCTTTAATACGGCAGAATTTTTTACTTTTTAGAAAATATGGGCGTTGTAGCATTTTGTTATTTGAGAAAATTTTGGTTTTAGCGATTTTAGTTTTTTTTTAAGTGATTACGCATTAACGACATCCATTGGGTAAATCCTTCTATGGATGTAAAAAAAATATTATTTTTGTGATTGGGCTACCGTTTTCGAGTTACAGCAATTTTCTTATTTTGGCGATTTTTTTTTTAAATAATTCTTTCATACGAATCAGGCCGCTTTATGAAACCCCTTGGGGCCCCGCAGACAGTGGTTATTTTTTCGATTTCACGCTCCGGTTTCGAAATATAAAACGTTCTTGTTTTAGCGATTTTAAAAAAGTGATGACCTATTAAAACGTCCATTGGTTAAAAGCTCATACAGAGTAGTGTCCAAAAATCCGGCATTTTTTGAAATACAGTTTTCGGTTTCTTCGAAAAATCAATTTTTCAGGAAATCGGTTTCGGGTTTTTTAATTTTTGCAGAAACCGGTGGAATCTGACACTAGCCCGGTCATCAAAAAAACTATACCACGGAATAATACAACTCTATGATATAGATTAAAAACTCACCTCAAAGCACTGCATCAATACGAGTATGAATGAGGAAAAAATAACATGGTGGGAAAAAACTGTCTGTTATTGTGTTGGAATTATATAGACCTTTCATTTTGCTCTGGCACTTAGGGATCTTCGATCGATACTAATTTGCAAAATTGAGTTTGTATATATACGATTGATGATCTATCGATGGTATCAATTCAGGCACAGCCGTTGGGCATCTGATGATGACTTGTCACGGAGTTCGAAACTAGTCATGACATTGAAGTGTGCTTGACTGAATTGTCTATTATTTCCAACAAAAAACCAAACATTTTTCAATTAGAAAAATGTTCCTGACCTTGTAAGCTTGTTGTGTGAATTTCTCATACATTAACTAAAAACTAACAAAATCGGTCATAAAATTCAAATTTAAATAAACGTTTTTTTTTGTTTGTTTTAAATTAAATTACTTTAATTACAACACAGTTGTTTAGCGACCACTTCATTTACTTATTCCCGTTTCAAACTCAAAATTGCACAGCTCTATTTTCGCAATCACATTTTAATTTTATATTTCAATTTCATTATCTTCCTATTTGGTGTGAATGTTTATATAAAAATCAAAAGTTTTATTCAAATTCAATTAAACTGAAAAAAAATCATATTGAAATTCGAAAATCATATTAAAATTCAAAAATCATATTAAAATTCGAAAGTGATTTTCATGTATGAATATCTTGTTTAAGTTTAAAACAATTATGTATAAATTAATTTGCATTTTGAAATTTTAAAAAATAATTTGTGAAAACGTTAATTAATTTTTTTTTTCAAATCGTAAAATTATGTTCAAATTTGAAAAAAAAAGTTGTTTGAAAATGTCATTTTCAACTTATTGAAGCATAAAATCAAAGTCGCAACTAGAAATCATGTTTCTTAATTCCAAAATTTCATTAATTTAGAAAATCATATCTTTTATTGTTAAACTTTTTAAGGAAATTTTAACTCAAATTGAATAAAACCCTGTTAACCGTTGCCAAACAACCGGTTTTTGGAAAATTAGGTTTTTTAACAAAATCGATACATGAGTTATTGCTAAAAACCGGGTTTTCGGATTTGGACACTAATACGGAGGTAAACAATTTATAGTTTTTGCGATTGGACGCAATAGCCGTTATAGTCCGAATTATAGCAGTTTTATAATTTAGCGATTTTCTTATTTTGCCGATTTTTTTTGGAAAAATAAAATACTTCCGTACGAACTGGATCAATTTATGAAAAACCCTTAGAAATCCCCAAAAAGTGGTTATTTTTTCGATTGAACTCTCCGTTTTCCAGGTATAGAAATTTTTTCTACTTTTTTATATTTTCGTTCAAAAATGGGGTTTGATTACCCAGGGTAACCCATTACCCATCACCGTGGTTAATGTGTTAAGGCCGCCTACCCATTCCCCATGTGTAATGGGTTATCGTGATGGGTAATTTCTAACCTGACTAACTGTTTTTGATCGAAAAGCGAGATTTTGACTCAAAAAAGCGCAAAATTCCTCTTTTTTGGGTCAAAATCCCGCGTTGCGTTAAAATTTAAATAAATAAAATATAAGATTAAAAAATAATTTAAATTAAATTTAAGAATTTTATATTGATAAAAAAAACTATTTTTTATATTATACATTTTTTTTTTATTTTTAAAACCTAGACTAAAAAATTAACTAACAATTAGAAACATTTCTCAGTGGATAGGAATTTGAAGTCGGCGACTATAGCGTAATTTAAATTAGTTTGTTTTGAGATCAGTTCAAATATTTTGCTCACAATAGGATCTAATTACGCCACTTTTGAGGCCCATCTGACGGAAAAAAATATATATGTCAGATTAATGTGAAGAAAAATCGAAGAAAAGTCCTATCAAACTATTTCAGTTTGTGACATATTTGCACAGATGTCAGTAGCCTACAACTGAGTCTCTGATGATGAAGTTTGCAAACCTCGAAACAATCGTCTGACAATGTGAATTCAAATCCTGCTTGTGACTGCTGAAAATTTTTATATATTTAAAAAAAATCAATGAGTGTTCGAAATTACGGGCGATGTGTTAACACCTTTCTGTTACACGGTACCTGTTCGATTTCTATGAACACATTAGTAAATGTTACATCGGAAAATAAAAAAAAAAGAATAGTTTTTGTGCTGAAGGCTCTTTTGCTATTGAACTTTCTTTGTTCTAACATCTGCTTGGACATTAGATGTAATGTTCTTTAAATAATTAAAGCAATATTTAGCTCTCTGAAGTAATTGTTTTTGTTTTGTCATAAACAGAGCGACGACAAAAAAATATTGAATAGTATAGAGAACTTATTGCACTCTTTTTCCGCTCTCATGTAGAGAGTGAGTAAAAAAGCATAAACGAGGCATATTCTCTTTATAGAATATTTCAATGTAAATGCCCCATTTCGACAATGTTATTACACAAAACAATACAAAAAGCTTAAATATTTCAAAAGGCATCAATGTTTCAAATCAAAATTATGAATAAACCAAATTATGACGAAAAGAGAGTAATACGTTATGAATCATTCGCCATATGTCGCCAGTACTTTTGAGTCATACAATTCTTTCCATGAGTTCTCTCAGGGGGTTTCTATGGCACAGCCTATCGAAAGTTACTAGGAAAATGATGTAGAATGAGAGACCAAATAAGACATTCAGATTATAGACCATGCATCAAACTAAGTTTAAAAGTGTTTGATTGATACCAATGACAGCTACATTGTGTTTTATGTTGTTTGCATGGTACGAAAATACGCATTCCCTTTTATTGCTGTCCGTATTATGCCAATCAAAGAGTAAATTACAAAAGCAACTCGAACTCGATGAAATGGCCTCGTCATCAAGAGAACATTGCGATGGCTTAATATAAAAAGGGCCTAACTCGATTTTTTGTTACTTGACAGGAGAAGGAAAACACTTAATAAAATCCGTAAAATTGTAGATACAACAAAAAGTTTTAATGCAATTTCCAAAAATGTGTTGCCTCTTTTTATTAAAAATTGCATTAAAACTTTTTTGTATCTAAAATTTTACGGATTTTATTAAGTTTTTTCCTTCTCCTGTCAAGTAACAAAAAATCGAGTTAGGCCCTTTATATATTAAGCCATCGATAGGCTCTTTTCTATTTCTCTATGGTTCTTTATACTATTCAATACTCTTTGGCGACGACGACCTGCTTGTTTGTTCGCTGCCGCTACATCAATACCATCATTCTTACTTTCAGGCAGAGACTACTGTTGTACAACAACCACGTATGTGATGCTAACGCTGTGTGATGTTCGCATGGGTTCACTTTGATAGATTGCCCTACCGGTGCCTGTAGATGTTAAAACATCAACAATATAAGTTTCAAGCTAAATTATACTTCACTAGTACTAAAGACAAAAACATCATAAAGCGGGGCTTCTCTGTAAAAAGCGGGATAGCAATCCAATGCGGGATTAGACATCGAAAAGCGGGATAATCCCGCCAAAAGCGGGTTGGTTAGTCAGGTTACTAATTTCCCATTGTCATGGGTAACTACCCGTAATTTTCCCCATACCATGAGGGTAATGGGTAGTTGTGATGGGTAATTGCTCATACCCTGTGGGTAAAGGATCATTACCCATTCTCTACGGCGATGTGTATAGCTGCCACATGGTGGAGGGGGGGGGGGGGAATACGAACTCGGTTGTTTTTTTTTTTTTTTTTTTTCTTAGATTTTTTTTTCCAAACACTAAGCGAGATATCGACGAATGTAATATATTTCTCCTTGATATTATGTGTCAAACTTTCTCTAAATCTTAAAATGTGTTTTCTTCAACAATTACATAATTACATAACAATTACAACCATATTGATAGAAATTAAAGAGTTGTTACTAGGGATGCCAAACGGGAAATCCCGGGATTTTTTGGGATTGATGAATCCCGAATCCCGGGATTTTTTAATAAGGATTATTATTAATTTTGATAAACAATGACAAAAGTTCAGTGTGGTGGTATTTTTTGGAAGAGTCGAAAGGTGCAGTTCAAGCAAAATGCAAATTGTGCAAAAAGGATTTAAAAAACCAATGGCGGCTCTACAAAAGATACAATAACACATCTTAACTTAAGTTAATTTTTTTCATATGTATGTCTATTATACGGCTTATTCTCCAAAAATTACAAAATTTATTGCGTCGGGTTTATTTGTTATTTTAAGCAAAGAAAGTAAAATAACAAAATCGGGCCAAATGCATACTTTCGGATTTATGGACCCCGACGTTTCGGATACTTTTTCCACTAACGTACCGTGTAAAGCCATTGATATCACTTTTATATAACAAACAAACTCAAAAAATAAGGAACAATTTTGCGATAAGTCGCTTAGTTATCGAGTTATCGGATGTTTACGTTTCTCAAACAAAAATTTAATAATTTTAATTTTTGTTTTTGTCTGAAAAAAAAATCGAAAAATCGCGCGATGTTTTTAAAACAATTTTTGTTTTTGTTTGAGAAAAGTAAAAACATCGATAATTTTTCTAAATGTCAACATCCGATAACTCGATAACTAGTGCTACATAATTTTATGCGTTTGTTTTGAATTGTTTTCTACAAAAAACTGATAACAATGGCTTTACACGGTACGTAAACGCCATAACCCTCTCACATATTCTAAATTTAGGGACCCATAACTCCGAAACTATGCATTTGCCCCGATTTTATTATTTTACTTTTTTTTTGCTTAGAATAACGTATTCTAACCCCCTTGTAGTTGTTTTTTGGAGTGTAGGCCGTAAAATAGACCTGTTCCCAAAAAAATTTGAAAATAGAATCCCGAAAAATCCCGGGATCCCGAAAAATCCTGGGATTTCGGGATCGGGATTTCGAAAATCCTGAATCCCGGGATTTTTTAAAATCAATCCTGTTTAGCATCCCTAGTTGTTACGTCTTGTTGGTGGTAGGGCCGTTTTAAGTCACCTGCCAACTTTGTTTGTTGTAATCAATATGTGTGTAAACAATGGCAACGTGTCTCAATGTACACACACACACACATATACAAATATACCTTCGATACGTTACCATTGTACGATGGAATAATGTGTTATGCAGTGTCGCACAGGTTTTGGCATTCACCTTAAATGGGATAAGATTTCTTCTTATATGACGTGCTAGTCAACACGACCATCTGTCGCACTCAAGGTAAATACATACTTGATAAAGGGGTTTGAGAGCCACTTGAGTTGCTAGGAAAATCTTTTTGAATTTCATCATTTACAGCAGAATGTCTTGAATGTTCAACGAATACTTATGGCCAAAAAAATATAGATAATTATTGATTTTTTTCATAGCAACTCACCCGAAGTCATTCGTATGAGATATTACAAGTTTTCAGTATAAAGTTATTGATTTGAACAAAATTTTACTCCTTTGGATTCAAAGGGCAGTTATTGATATTTTTGTGCTGAAAAGGAAAAACGACTTAAGAAATTTTAGGGAAAAAACCACTAAAGACACTACGAAGACCACAGTGGTCACAATTACCATCAGCTGCAGTTTTTATATATCTCGACCGATATTTCAGGAGGGTATAGTCAGCTAAAATGCAAACGAGCGTAACTACAATTTTCATTTTGTTCAAAGGAGTTGAAAAAAAACTTATAAAAATATACAAAAAATTCAGTTTGCCAGTATATTTTCGAATCTTACTGAAGGTAAGACTTTACTTTAGCAAAGATTTGAAAATTTGAATTGAAAAATTAATTCCTCACCCTTTTACGAGGATTGTTTCTTCTCTTGGAAATATAAATTAAAATTGTAGTTACGTGGTTTTGCATTTCTGCTAACGGTATGTACCAGAGATTTTTGACTTCACTGATTAAATGTTAGAACTTCACATGGAAAATTCCTCTTAAAGATGATCACCTATAAAAATTAGAAATGCACATAAGTCGTTTTTCCTTTTCAAAACAGATTTCTTGAAAACTTTCACAGCAACCCTCATATTGTAGACAATTTTAATTATTTCTTATAAATGAATCAACTTAAGTTTATTTTAAATTACATGAATGAAACTATTATTTCAATCTATTGCAATAGGATTTTTTTATATACTTATATACGATATTCAAAATTGCGCGGAAATTAAAAGCCAACCGATGCAGACGGAACCGTTCCGCTCTTGAATGCGTAAAAAATAAATTATACATAGACATTTATTTGTCTTTAATATCACTTAATTAGTTTTATATCCTTCTTATAAATATCGAATTAAAATTAAGAAAAATATGTGTTCATTGTCATTTAATTTGCACAGGAACTATTTTCTAATGACCGATGGTATAGTGTAGTGGTCACCAAATTGTTCCACTGCAGTCGCAAGTTTGAAATTGGCGACAGAAATAATGAATATTTTCGTCGCCAAGAAAGTTTAAAAACTTTGAGATAGTGGAAGAGTTTCTACGAATATGATTTAAAAAAAATCCCTCCCTAACACGAGCGGACTGAATATTCTTTTTCTGTACATAAGAACAGTGGAAAAAAAAAGAAAAAAAATGGTTTCCCATTACATTCCATGAAGGAATTGGGGAGAGCTTCTCACAACCAGTGAGCTGTGCGCTTCCTAGTTTTAAACTCACTGATTGGGACCTACAGTTTTACACCGATTCCGAACGGTATTTTGAGAAGCTTTTTCATGGCTAAGTACTCGATAGTGCCGCCGTCACTATGCGAGGTGATCGCCGTCGAAAGAAATTTAAGGTGGTCAGAGCCGGGATCGAACCCAGGATCTCATGTACAAGAGGCGCGCACACTAACCATTGCACCACCGACGGCCACATAAGATCAGTAACTTTACTTACTTATCCGGACTCGAACAACCCCGGGAGTTCACAGACCTTACAAAACGAAGATACCATATTTCGCCAACCAGTTCGATCTTGTGCCTTATCTCTCCAGTTGGCAAAACCAAGTGTACGCAGGCATTCGTCAACCTGATCCCTCCAGCGGAGTCTTGGTCTTCCTATTTTTCGTTTTCCCCTTGAGTTTGGTTTCGAAAACCCTTCGTGCTAGTTCGTCTTCATCCATTCTACTGACATGGCCTAGCCAGCGCAATCGCGTTAGTTTTATCCGCTTAGCTATGTCGATGTCGGGAGAAATCTCATACAGCTCATGGTTCATGCGACGCCGATACTCGCCGTTGTGCTCTATAGGGCAATACATTTTTCGGAGTATTTTTCTCTCGAAGACTCCTAGAGATGTATGTCGTCTGCTTGCAATAAGACCCATGATTCTGTTCCATAAAGCAAGACAGGTTTTATGAGAGTCTGGTATAGCTGGACTTTTGTTACTCGAGAGAAGCATTCATCTCTAAAGTGCTTGCTTAGCCCAAAACAACATCTATTCGCAAGCACAAATTCTCCGCTTGATCGCAAGGCCCGAGTTCGTATTTACCCCCCATGTGTAACCCATACACATCGTTGTGGGGATTGTGTAATGAATGTTTACCCATTACCCACAGGGTATAGGGAAAAATAATGGGTAGCTACCTAAGGCGATGGGAAATTAACCATTACGATTACACATTACCCTCAGTATAATGGGAAAAATAATGGGTAGTTACCCACGACGATGGGGAATTACCAGGGGGATTCTATGGCACAGTTGATCGAAAAGGTACTAGGCCGATTATGGAGAATGAGAGAGCAAAGAAGACAGGAACTAATTTTAAATAGTGTTTATTGATACTAATGACAGCTAAATTATGTTTTAAGTTGTTTGCATTGAACGAAAATACGCATTCCCTTTGATTTCTGTCCGTTTTATGTCCAACGAAAGTGTAAAATTGGTAAAATACAGCAGCAAATAAACCTCTATGAAATGGCCTACTTAACTCGTCGTCATGAAGAGGCAACGAAGAGAGTAATGGAAACTCTTAAGTATTACTCTATGGAATCACCAATCACGATTACCCATTACCCTCAGGGTAATGGGAAAAATAATGGGTAGTTACTAGGGATGCCAAACGGGATTGATTTTAAAAAATCCCGGGATTCGGGATTTTCGAAATTTTTCGGGATTTCGGGATTCTATTTTTAAATATTTTTGGGAACATGTCTATTTTACGGCTTGCACTCCAAAAAACAACAACAAGGGGGGTAGAATACGTTATTCTAAGCAAAAAAAAGTAAAATAACAAAATCGGGGCAAATGCATAGTTTCGGAGTTATGGGCTCCGAAATTTCGGATATGTGAGAGGGTTGTGGCGTTAACGTACCGTGTAAAGCCATTGATATCACTTTTTTGGATAAAACAAGTCATAACAAACTCCAAAAATAATTATCGGATGTTGACATTTTGAAAAATTATCGATTTTTTTTACTTCCTGAAACAAAAACAAAAATTATTTTAAAAACATTGCCCGATTTATCGAATATTTTTTTTGTACTTTTTTTTAAACAAAAACAAAAATTATTTTAAAAATATTTTTAAATTTTTGTTTGAGAAACGTAAACCTCCGATAACTCGATAACTAAGCGACTTATCGAAAAATGTTACATTATTGTTTGAGTTTGTTAAGACTTGTTTTATACAAAAAGTGATATCAATGGCTTTACACGGAACGTTAGTGGAAAAAGTATCGGAAATGTCGGTGTCCATAACAACGAAACTATGCATTTGCCCGATATTGTTATTTTACTTTCTTTGCTGAAAATGACATGTTCTACCCGACGCAATAAACTTTGTATTTTTTGGAGAGTAAGCCGTATAATAGATATATGTATACCATATGCCAAAATTAACTCACATTAAGATGTGTAATTAAACCTTTTGCAGAGCCGCCATTGGTTTTTAAATCCTTTTTGCACAATTTGCATTTTGCTTGAGGTGCACCTTTCGACTCTTCCAAAAAATAACACCACACTGAACTTTTGTCATTGTTTTTAGTTTTATGTTCTTCAAAATTAATAATAATCCCGGGATTTATTTATTAAAATCCCGGGATTCGGGATTCGTCAATCCCGAAAAATCCCGGTATTCGGAATTTCCCGTTTGGCATCCCTAGTAGTTACCCACGACGATGGGCAATTACCCACACGATTACCCATTACCCACAGGGTAATGGGGAAATCCATACCCATTTTTGATCGAAAATATGAAAAAAATTAGAAAAAATGTCTAAATCTCGGAAACGGAAATATAACCAATTTTTGTCGGTTTTTTAAGGGGTTTTCATAAAGTGGTGAAATTCGCATCGAAGAATTTTTTTAAAAAATCGCCATAATAAGAAAACGCTAAAATAAAAACTCGGAAACGGTGCGTGCAATCGAAAAAATATTAAACATATTAGCTCCACAGGAGGGTTTAACCAATGGAAGTCTTCAATATGGCATCAGTTTTTTTTTTTTAAAAAATCACTAAAACTAAAATTTTTCGAATAAAAAATCACTAAAATGCCCTCATGTCTATATCTCGGAAACGGAGCGTCCAATCGAAAAAATAAAGAATTTTTGCGGGTTTTTAAGGGTTTTTCAGAAAGTGGACCAATCAATTCGTATAGAAGAATTTTTGTTCAAAAAATCGCCAAAAAACGAAAATCGCTAAAATAGAGAATAGAAAATAAGCTATAACTCGGAAACGATACATCCAATCGAAAAAATAATACAAATTTTACCTCCATTGGAGGCTTTAACCAATGGATGTCTTCATTATGGCATCACTTTAAAAAAATCGCTAAAACTAAAATTTACCCATGAAATACGACTGAAATTGCCAATAGTTGGATGAAACACATTTTCCTTACCTACTTTAGCATTAAAATCTCCTAGTACAATCTTAATGTCATGGCCAGGGCAGCGGTCATACGTTTCCTCTAGGCAATCATAGAATATGTTTTTGGCATCCTCATCTTTCTCTTCTGTCGGGCCATGCACGCAAATTAGGGAAATATAAAAATATTTCGCTTTTATGCAGATTGTGGCTATAGGTTCACTCATAGCATTACAACTAGAGACTAGATGTCGCAGTCTTTTGCCAACTATAAATCCGCAACCAAATTCATGTTTTTTCTCATGGCAACTGTAGTATATGTCGCAGTTTTTTCTTCTTGTGCAGTCATGTCCTGTCCATCGCATTTCCTGGATAGCGGTAATTCCAGCCTTATAACTTTGAAGGATATCTGTCAATTGGATACTTGCACCGGTTCCAGAAGATCATTGACGCCTCACATTTTAACCGCCCACCGGCTTGTCATTCATTCGTAAGAATTCGGGCATTTACTGACTTTTATCTGGCTGTCGAAATCGAAAAATATTACGAGTACTAAAAAGTTTTGCATAGTGATGCGAACAACATCGATAGCATTCTTGTTTGACAGCGGTAACGACACTAACTGTCAACGATAACCGATGCCCATGCTCATGATTGATGAAATGTGCTGTTCGTTCGCTTAATACCTTCCAAGTACACCTTAATTTTTCTCGTCGCTTTATCTAAAAACTATATGCAAATACATACATACGTACAAGCGTCACCAAGATACACATTTATCATTTTTATTGTTGCAGTCATCATATTTATCTTATACAGCAATTGCTGTTATCGTTATTGTGGCGTGTACGTCTGGCGTTTACTTTCATTAATGACACCAGCGCCAACTGAAAAAATATTCCATAGTTGAGTAATTAGCGTATACGTTAGATATAAATTCACTTCAACTTGAACATAAATTGAAAGCTAAATACAAAATACCGAAACAAAGCGACAGACGAACAGGTGTTGAAAAAAACTTTCGTGCCACCTCATTTTGTAAATGACTTTTAAATACATTTTGTATTCACATAATAATAATGAAAGTGTCAGGCGGGACGAGTAATTGCAACAATTACAATTATAATTTTTAGAATAGTTACAACATTTATCTTCATTGGCAATGTTGTTGTAGTGCCATGGCGTCAGGCCTAATTAATTAAACAATTTAAAACTTGTTGTCACTTTCACAACAATAAAAGGCACTCAACATGACTTTCAGACTTTGCTATTACATCTGTAACTGCTAGAAAATGCAATCGCAAATACTATCGGTTTCTTTTTAAGTTAATATTATCAAATTTTCAAAGAGGTAATAATAGAAGGGGGCAAATTGATTACTAATTGCGATTTCGTTTCTGAGAAAAAATTCAAAATTTGTTCTGCACTTTGCTCTAAAAGTGCCTTTTTGTGTTCGTTTGTGAAAAATATGCATCCCTATTTCAAGGTTTTGTGTTCATTTCTGAAAATGTTGCACACAAAAAGTTCGAAAATGTTGCATTTTCTGCCCTCTCAGAGTGTCACGGGGGAGAATATTATCCGATAAAATAGCTGGCATTCTTTTTTATGTCTTCTTTGGGGGATACTAAGCTCATTTAAGTGGCTTCAGTTAAAATCACTTACGTTCTCAAACAACCCTGTAGGTAAAGCCCGGTATTCAGATTTTATGAAGTTTTCGTTGCCGTAAGTATAAAAATAATGAAAATTTTATGAACCGAAAATTTCGCTCACCTTGCATTTGCTTGGTACTTGGTACTTGGAAAATTTAGGAGGCAAAATCAAGTACAGAGTTGTTACGCTAAACTTATTTCGTACGAAGACGATTGTTTGATAATTGTTTGGGACCGTAATTTTGACATTTCGATTATTTGAGTAAACAAAAGAAATACCACATAATTAATGAAATATTTGCAAGGTAAATCAGAGATATCTGGTAACTCTTTGTAACAAAATTTTCCGTTTAGAAATAAATGATAAAATTTTTTTTACGGAAATTTCGCAAGAACTGAATACGGGGTTTAATGGGTAATCGATCGCCACCCATTCCCCACGATAATGATAATGGGTTACTCAGGGTAACCCATTACAAACAAAATACGAACCCAGGTATTTACATAAGACACTTTGTCGGAATAGAATTATATGCACTGCTGTAATACAGGGATGTCACGCTTTCCCACAATTGAGTGTAAAGAATGAAAACGGTGCTTGGATGCAAATATTACATGTGTTTGGAGCTTGTCGCAAATATAATAAACTTGCAGCCAAACACATTGTGTTTGCCATTCAACATTACATGTTTGAGACACAATGATTAATATGTTATAACATGTGTTTGCAACCCAAATATATCTGTGTTTGTGATACGAGACGGCAACAACGTGAATCACTTTTTCAGCCCGAGCCTCTACTGAAAAAATCGGAATGGCGGACCATTTAATAAAAAACCATTTAAAAATCGGAATGGCGGACCAATAAAAAGAAACACAAGTAATTAATACACTCTTGTCTTGCATGAACTAGATTTATATGAAAACATATTGTTTGTGTAGCAACGCATAGTGATAACCAAGGCATAGTTGAAACCTTCTGAAAATAAAAACGTGAGGGAAAACAAAGAAAGGAGAAGAAGCAAAACAGCAGCAGATTCTTATTTCATAAAAAAAAGTAACGCATTCAATGCAAGTAAATGTAAATGTTTTATTTTTTTGTATTAATTATTTACAAATGTGGATATATATTGATACAATTAATTATAATAAATAACGAAAGAAAGAATAATTCGTTTCTAAATATTAGTATGTTTGGGAGAAAATACGCATATGTTTGCACGTAAGTATATGGATGTTTAGGATGAAGCACGCACATGTTTCCATGGAAAAGCATACATATTTGTCAGTAAACATGTTAATGTTTGCATTTAAATACACCTGAGTTTGGAACTTGCAAACATATAAATGTTTGAAATGTGCAAAACATATACATGGTTCCTGCAGAATATGTTTGGGAGAATATGTTACTGAGGCCGTTTTTTTCAGCGTGCAGGGTCTCGGTACAAGCTACGATATCGTCTATCGCTTACCAATGTGAAGTATATAAGTGGGGTTTTATCAAATGATATTTGAAATTATCTTTGCCACCTCTAAATTAACGAAAAATTTCAACTACAAAAATTATATATTCAAATACAATAGGCGATGACTCGTTTAGATATCGAGACATCGGAAGTTTAGGTTCGAAATTTGCTTCATAAAGTAAAGCTTTCTGCGAAGCGTTGAATGGGCTTCTGCTGCAGACTTTGTGGCTTTGGCAGTAGCTTTCCAAGGAAAAACTTTTCGTGGTGTTGATTTAGAGAGAATATTACTCAATTTAACAGTTAGCCAGTCTCCATTTAAATGGAATTTTGTCAGCTTTTAAATAACGAGTGTGAAACTGGCCCTAAATGTGAATTTTTCAAATTTCAAAATCAGATAACTTGAAAACTAAATGAGTTATTGGAAATTTTAATTTATTTATTTTTCTTTATTAACAGGGTGTTTCAAAAGTGACCACCCTATTGGAAGATGCTCTTATTTTTGCAAATTGCCGCCAATGTCAAATCTGTTGTGACATTTGTGGACTAGAAAGATGTAGAATACAAGTAAACAAGCCATGGAGCAATACACTCCCCAAGAACGCGGAATAATCGTGTCTATTTTTTTGCATAACAATTCGTCTGTGGTGTTGGCGCAGCGCGAATGCCGTCGCCGATTCCTCGGCCGTCCGACACGGACGCGCAAACACTGCGCCGTTTGGCCACTAAACTTGAAGAGTGTGGGACCACACGAGACGTTGCCGGGAGTGGCCGGCCCCGGAGCGCCCGTTCTGCCGAGAATATCGCCGCTGTTGCCGAGGATGTCGAGCTGTCGCCGGAAACATCGACCAGACGCCGTGCCTCGCAATTAGCCATCAGCCGGTCGTCCCTATGGCGAATTTTGGTCAAAGACCTGCGCATGTTCCCATACAAAGTCCAGTCCGTGCATCAGATGCTGCCTGTCGACCGCCAAACGCGTGTAACCTACGCCCAAGCCATCCTCAATCTCGTGGACGAAGTGGACGATTTTTCCACCAAAATCATAATGAGAGATGAGGCTCATTTCCACCTCAGCGGGTACGTGAACAAGCAAAACTATCTCTTTTGGGGCTCCGAAAATCCACGAGTGATGCATGAGGAGCCATTACACCCGCTCAAAGTGACTGCATGGTGCGCTGTTCACGTTGGAGGAGTCATCGGGCCTTGTTTTCGAGATCCCCGCTGGTCCAACGACAACAGTGGACGGTGCGCGCTATAGGGCCATGTTAACAGAGTTTTTTCTGCCGCAATTCGACGAATTAGGACTGGAGGACATGTGGTTCCAACAGGACGGAGCAACGGCACACACTGCGCGAGCCATACCCGATATTCTGAAGGCGGCGTTCCCGGGTGACCTCATCTCTCGTTTAGTCGATTTGCACTGGCCCGCAAGATCGCCCAATTTAACCGTTCCATACTTTTTTTGTAGGTTTTTTTGAAGTCCCGTGTTTACGTGAACAAGCCCGAGACCCTGGAAGCCCTCAAGGTCAACATTCGACACGAGTGCGTGAATCTGTCGCCCGAAGTTCTCGCCGAAGTCAATTGTCACGGCGCACTGTGTTGCGGCTAGTGGAAAAGTAACTTTTTTCCGATTATTTTTTTCAGTGTTTTTAATGATGCAATTTTGTCACAGACATTCCAAGTAAACAAAAAACACATAAAGCTTATTTTTATGTTGGCCCGTTGATTTTTAATTGATTTTAGAAGTCAAATATACAAAATTTTCACGAAAAGAGGGGATTTCTGGGCTGTATTCAAAATGATCTCATTTGATTTTGGTGACAGATATTTTGATTCGGAAAAAAAATCTGCCTTCGGACAAGTATCTTCTGTAAAAAACAGGAATGTTGTTTGAGACATTTTCATATGCACCTTTTTTAGAGCGAAAACCCGACTAAAGGTCCATTTTTCCTTTAAATTTGGGTTAGGTAAGCAATATCTAAAAAGTCCCAGAGAGTCCCAGTTCCAAACCACTACAGAAATGTTACATAATTTGTTTTCAACGAACTGTGAAAAAATCAGCTGCCCATACCTGCCCTCCTGGGAGTTATAGCGATTTTAGTATATCACTCTCAGTATTTATTCCATAGAAATAGAACGGAAATTCTCGGAATCACTTATTGAATAATTTAATCATATTGGTTTTCGGGTGACTTTCCGTCATCCCACGTCAAATTTTTATTATTTTCAGACCGGTTTCGGCTAATCGCCATCTTTAGTGTTTTCTTTTTTGTCACTAATTAGTCCGCATGTGTGTCCGTCTTTATATAGTGTTTTCTTTTAGCTTGTGGTGGTACCCTTCTCTCTCTCTGTTGTTTTACTATTTTATTCTCTCTCTTTCGCTCTCTCTCTCTCCCTTTGTTTTTACGTCTAGGTAGGTGGGTGAAATAATCCGTTATTGCGCGCTTATTTGTATTGTTTTTATTTTGTGGTTTCCCTTCATTTACTACATTTAATTGCTTTCTGATGCGTTTTTCATATAAGTGTTTTAATGGTTCGAATATTACATCAGAATATATAATTATAATTTTGACAGTCAAGAATTATGGAATACATTAAAATTTCCTATCAGGAACTGCATGAGTTGATGCAACAGAGTAAAACTAGAAACGTGGAGTATGTTTTGGAATTGCTTGATCATGAGCATGGAGTGAAAAGTAGTTTAATATTTCCAAACATAAAAGATAAATTGAAAAAGTTTGTCAATAAGTACAATACACGTCTTCAAGAGTTTAACAGGATGTATGAACGGCTTGGAGCTACGGACTGGATTCAAGAGGGCTATATTGAAGTTGGAAATCATCCAACTACTTCAAAATTAAAACCCGAACCTAAGGAATTTACATTATGCTGTGAGAAAACAAAGAAGAAAAGAAGTATGGAACTAATGGAAACAGAAGAGGTTTCTGCAGATTTAATTAAATACACAGCTGAAGAATTGAGAAAAGAGGAAGAAGGGGATATAAAGGCTGCTTTGGCTTTCTTCATGGACATGAAACTCAGCGTTTATCAGTGGCAAAAGTTAAAAGAATATCATGAAAAATACAATTACTTTTCTGATCCCGCAATCACAAGTAGGAGAATACTGAAGGAGAAGAAACACCTGGAATTATCAGAGGAAGCAATGAACTTATTGGTAGATGACTGATAATTTGTAATTTTTCTGTAGAATGCAATAAAATATGCCTGTGTTATAAAATAGTATCTTCAAATTTTTTTTTATTCTACATCTATTCTAGCACTCCACAAAAATGAGCATAACTCTCTTAAAACTGAAGCTATTGACTTCAAACCGGTATCAAATTAAAGCTTTTATTGCCACCTTTCAAATAAGAAATGAAATAGATTTTGGTTTTATATAAAATTTCAGAGTTTTTCAACAAATATCGAAAAATCATGAAAATTTGACGTTTATAATTCTTGTTCGGACCACCCTATAGTTTATTTAAAAAACTAATCATAGGGTATTTATCAGAAATAAAAGAACAATTAAAATACATTTTTTTTGTAAATTTTGCGAACAATTTTTTTTTTTTTTGACTTGTTGAAAATTTGACCCAACAATTTTTTTCGATGTAAATTTTTTTTTCACTCATTCTGTTTGGGATTTCATTCTGACCAATCTGTAGAAGTTTCTCATCGATACAATTAAAATTACAGTTTAGGCAATATGATTTCCAAAAAATTCCGGTTTCGCAACACTGTGCGGCGCCCATTTAACCGATATCATATTCTCAACATAACCAATAAAATTCTAAAGGTTCAAATAAATATAATCAAAAAACAGAATCGAAGTTTTTCATTTAGAAAAAAAAATGAGAGCCAAACAACATCGGATGACTTCTTTTGAAACACCTTGTATTATCAAATGTTTTCAGCCACATGCTTTTTACTTTAAAATTTAATAACTGCTTTCTTTCAACCCTTTGACGACCATACATTTTCGGCCGAAGTGATTTTTTTTGATTATTTGCGTAATCTATAGCTACGCCACAAAACAATAGGTACGCCACAAAAAATTGGTCCAACATTTTCTTTTTTTGTTTGGTCATTTTTGGCTCACATATTCGCCAAACATATGTTCGGTACAGGCCAGGTTTCGTATTTCGTGGGTAGCTACGCATAATATTCCCCACTTTCCTGAGGGTAATGGGTAATCGTGATGAGTAATTATCCATCGCCGTGGGTAGCTACCCATTATTTTCCCCATTAACCTAAGGGTAATGGGTAATCGTGATGAGTAATTCCCCATTGTCGTGGTTAGCTACCCATTATTTTCCCAATACCCTGTGGGTAATGGGTAAACGTTCGTTACACATTCCCCACGACGATGTGTATGGGTTACACATGAGGGGGGGGGGGGGTTAAATACGAATTCTGATCCAGGCAAGCACGTTTGACCTTAAAATTTTTAAAAGTTAAGGTATGGACTCAAATCGTACCTGACGTCTTTCGACCCGTAGCATCCCTTTGAAGTAAGACCACTTCGTGAACCACTGATGACTCATTGGGGTCAAATCGGATTAGTTAGAATTAGTTAGAAAATTGTTGCTGTTAAGATAATAGCTTATAATTCCTACTGGGTGCATTCAAAGTGAAGTTGTTTCACTCAAAAAGGGTCGTCTTGCATATCTGTCTGAGTATTAGTGCAGGTTGCATTTGGACAAGCATGATCTGCTGATTTTTTACCTGCGGGGCAGTTGAGCAAAAACAAGTGTCTGTCAGTTATCTAACTGTGCCATGATTGCAGGAAAATAGGGTACAGTTGGTCTGCGAAATTCATGAACTAAAGAAGAACTTTCGCGGAATAAATATTAGTGGTCTTCATGAAAGCTCGAAAGAACCTCGTAAACTCGAAAACATCGTAAACAAACAAACGTCAAAACAAACAAATTTCCCATACAAAGCGACTTGCACAAAAGTGGAAAGTTTTCGAGGTAAATATGCTGAGCAAACCTGGAAAAAAATCGTGAAAACTTTTGACATTTCAATGTCAATATTTTTGTATTGAAAAAAAGAGAGGGTTTTTGATTTATGTAAAAAAATGGAAAAGGTAAAGCATTTACTTTTAATTTTACTTGGTTATTTACTTTATCAGCCTTTTTTGACAATTGCTGCATAGATACACTGAGCAACTTTATTTGGTGCCTCATGGAACGCTTCGGGGCAAACCTACGCTGAGCAAAAGTTCTAGGTTTTCTTGTTTGCATGAATACCACTATTGTAAATATTCAATAGAGAGGTGTCGCGACTCTGAACGGGAACGTATTGGACTTCGCGTTCAGAAGCACTCATTTTCTTAAAGGTTTGCTTTGTGGCCAGGAAAAAGCTCCTGGTTTCTCCAGTTGCCACTACGGTTTTCTATAAACCACCCATGGATATTTTTCCTAAAAAATGGAATAGAAGTGGAAATTATATCAGGACAAGTAGTTTTATGCGTTAGCAGGCTAAACAAGTATACATAGTATGTTTTGGCACCAGCCCTGTTACAGTATTTATAAAATTGCATGCAGATGGTTTTGTCATATTGTATATTTTCCAAGACATCAATTTGTCTGATCTCATGCTGTAGCTCATAACATCTTTGCTTATTAACCAACAGTAAAGATCTAAAAGACCACATGCGGTCCTTTGAACAGGATATTAGAATAACGATATTCTTCAGTACCAGGTAGAAATTAGTCAAAGTAATTTTAAGGCAGCTGCTATGTAGTATTAAAATCAGAACACATAATGTCTCACAAATTCTTAAAGAAACGACTTGTTTTTTTCCTTAGGAAATTTTAAGGATTAAATTAAGGTTAAACGAAGTAAATAAATTCACGTATATATACAAGACCATTCAAAAGAGAATGGCATTGGCAAAGATTCCTGTTTTGTTGCAAATCTGTAAACTGTTGGTTAGTGTTAACTTAGCACTCTATGATGCTCTTTTATCACACACTAAGGGATCATCAGGTACAAAGTATTTCTAAGTATCTGCAATTTTGTTGCAGTGTATTCATTTTACAGTGTAAAATGCCTACTTGCCTACACATGGAATATTCCCGAACGTCTCATAGTCTGCTACTGTTTAGTTTAGTTTACATTAAAGTGGGTAAAAAAATTCCATGTTATTTAATACTCTAGGTGGCTAAAAATAGGGAACATTCGTTTAAAGCAATATGTGTAAACAAAGTAAACGTTCAATGTATTAGTACACGTTTGGTATAAACATTTTTAAGTTTTTTGAAATTGAAAAGAAATTGTGTCTGGAATGCAAACTTATTTTTAGCATTTTTGTACGGGGAAAAAATCATAAAAATTCTTAAATTAAAAGAAAAATTTAATTTTGGCAATGATTGCAAATAGAACATCTGGGTGCATCTGGAAGAGAAAGATCTTTGCTAAATACAATGTAGAAATGAATGATTCACATACATAGATCAAAAATTATAAGGTGTCTGTGCTCTTAAAGTTAATGGCACACATGTGTGAAATGCTTCAGTAACTGCAACATTTTTTAAAATTAACGTTACGTCAATTCAAATTGTTGCTAATAGGAAAATTTTGTAGTAAAGTCTCAACTGTCGTCTGGAATATTTGACACTAGTATGTCATCCTCTGCGATAATTAATATAACCTATTTTCTTTGCATTAGTTATAAACTTGTACTTATGGTTTTTTACGGCATTAAGTGAAAGAATTCCCGAAAAAATTTAGCATCTATTTTACACTCAAATCGTGCCATCACCCTTTTGGCAATCGGTCGATAATCTAAAACATTAATAATTAGCACGTGACGTTTTCGATTTTGATTCTTATATATAACTTTAATTATTACCCACTTTAACTTGATTTTGGTAGTTGTTGACTGGTTAATTCCTCTAATAAGCAACAGAAAGTAGTCTGACTTGGTAAAACTTTTAATTTATGGTAGATTTTTTTTTTAATAAATCTCGTTGTCTACTTGCCGTCTCGCTTCCAAGTGATGCTAATCAATTCTTATTATTATGTGAAAGTTTTCATAATAGGCATGTTTTCGTTACAATCTAGCGTTTATCGCTTGCCTGGTTGTAACTAAACCGCCAAACTAGCGATAACTTATCATAATATATACTCTCTCTAACGCCTGGTATGCGATTTTTCTTGCATATGTTTATAGTCTTGTCCTTATCTTTCAACTCAGAAAGACGCTATCCAACACTGCTTTCAGATTTTTTTTCATACTGGCAACTTTGTGCCTATTAAAACCAGAAAACAGACAATCGTCTTGCTCTAACGCATACACGCTGAAAAATCCGTATTTTTTTGTCGTTTGGATGCAAGTATAACGTTTTTGTAGCTTGTCACAAATATCAAATATCTTATCCTTATCTTTAAACTCACAAAGACGATATCCAACACTGTTTTCAGATTTTTTTTCATACTGGCAACTTTGTGCCTATTTAACCCGGAAAACAGACAATCGTCTTGCTCTAACGCATACACGCTGGAAAATCGGTATATTTTGTTGTTGTTTGGATGCAAGAATAAAGTGTTTGTAGCTTGTCACAAATATACTATACTTGTGCTCAAACACATTGTGTTTGCTACTCAATATAAAATGTTTGAGACACAATGATTAATTGGTTATAATATATGTTTTTGAGACCCAAATGTGGCTTCTTTGTTGAAAACTGTTAAAAACAAATACGATACATACACCAAAGAAACAAAAAAGCAGCAGATCTTCAATTCATGAAAATAGTGCTTGCAAACATGTACATGTTTCCTGCAATATGTTGCTAGTGCCGACATTTTTCAGCGTGTAGCTTATAGTTATACTTGTAAATGTATATATTCGTCTCCTTGTCTTGAACCTCACAATAACGATATTTAACACTGTTTTTCTAATTTCTTTCAAACTGGTAACTTTGTGCCTGCTTAGGACTGAAATGAAAGCGGTAACTTCAAGTGTCGCTTAATATCTCTGAGCTATCCATACAAAATAAGCGATAATCTTAGCAAGCGGTGTAAGCAAAACACCCATAATACAGGGTTGCTATAAATATTTCGAGTCCAGCATTAAATAAAACAATAATATATCATTGAAAATTATTTTATTGTTTTTCAAAATATTCTCATGTTTTCAATATATTTTATATATACATATATATACTTTAATTATTACCCACTTTAACTTGGTTTTGTGAGTTTTTGACTGGTTAATTCCTCTTAATAAGCAACAAAAAGTAGTCTGACTTGATAAAAATTTGAATTTATGGTAGATTTTATTTTAATAATTGTCGCTGTCTACTTGGCCTCTCGCTTCCAAGTGACGCTAATCACATACATAATGGCATCGAACGTACTTTCGCAGGAATAAAGAATTTCATTGGTATATAAAATCGGTTTTGTTTTATTTAAAAAAACTTTTTTATCGCTCTTATTGAAAAACCCGTTACATGGACTTTAATGACCTTGTTTTGATTTCATATAGAAAAATATGTCAACAGCTGTGTTTGTCGAAAGCATATCAAATTCTGGGTCTTATAAGGGATCCTTATAACAGCTGTCCGTTTACACTTATAGTATATAATGTACGTGGGAGTTTTTGAATTATTTGTTACAGTAGAATCGATTACAACATAAGGTTCGAGAAACTTCATGAATATTTTCCTATTTATAATACTGCACATTTGTTGGAAGAAATTCCGAGTAAATTCCATTTCAAATAGCGGAGCTATATCTTCCAATTAAAATTCACTTTACGTGTACGTGGAATACAGAACATTTATTTTTTTAATTCCATTCGTACCCCGGAATAGATAATTTATTAATACCGACAATAGGTAAAATATTCCATCTCTAGACAAAATGCAATCTTCGTATATGTATGTTTAGCTTAAATGCAATTTAAAATACTGTATAGTAAATTTGTGACGAATCCTATAATTCCTCAAAATGAACAGTGGATGATTCGCTGAGCTGAATGTTACGATAACACAAAGAACAGAACAACTTTTAAATGAATCATTTTCGATGGAATATTTTGACAATCCTTTGCATAGTACGAGTGACTTAGTGAGGTTAATTTCCTATTATTTCAACAAAACCGTAATATCTCAATTACAAACCAATTAAAGTCAAGTATTTTACTATCTATCACTACGACTTCTTGAATATAACATTATAAATCTAAATAGATTAGACTCATGATTTGCAAGTCAAGCACCGAAACAAGGAAAAACCTCGAGTCGCAGTAACGTTAGGCAGGCAGAAACGTCATGCGTGCATGCATGTTATCACTTTTTGGGGTATACAAAATATCATAAGGCATAAACGTGATATAATTTCTTGACAATAAGATCAGCTGTTTATTGTCTTACTTTAAAAGTCAAACAAACAATTGTTCAAGAGGCGCATCAATAGCTATGTATGTTTATAGTTCGCACAAAATGTATATAATGAATGGAATATATATATGTATGTTATAGCTGGTAGGTATATAGCAAACACGCCCCTTTTGTTGCGAGATGAATCACATCTCAGCTAATTATGTTGCTATGAGAGTAATGAATTTATAAATAGTAAAAAATTTGTGTTTGTGGCACTTGATGTTTCTGGGTCAATCAGAAATAGGTATAATGCCTTGATAAGTGATCGTAGATTTTGCATTTGCAAAAGCAGAACGTAATCGTTTTTTTTTTTGTTTTTTTTTTTTTTTTTGCATTAAGTAACATTTCAATTAATTTACATCAGATTTTCAAAAGAGAGAAAGTTACTAAAGTCGTGAAAAAGGGAGAATGCGGGGAGAAAGAGCAGTGGTAGGTTGCTTTGGTAATCTAAATTACGAGGTAATAATGCAAATACTGGGTTAAATATAGCGACATGGAAAGCTACATCGCGTAATAATTGTTGGCGTGTGTGTAACAAAGGTCAGGGTTTCCCTAGAGGCGGCTTACGACGCAGTAATTGCACTATAATATAAATAATTGAGACACTATTTAATTAACAATTTTAGACTTTAGATTTGTTATAATTTGCGTTCCCGCAATGTTTTAAAATTTGCTTTGCCTAGTGTAAATTCAAACTAAATGTATCCCTCCGGTAGAGTATTTTATCCTGTATGGTTCCTTTTTCTAATACTTGTAGAACAAGTCAAAAGATATTCACCCATGTGCTGCATTCTCATTCGTATTTATTTCACAAAGCATTTTCAATTTGGTGTTCTGACATGTAACTATTCGAACTTACTTTTTAAGTGGCCGTTTTTACACAGCTGAATTGCAAAACATATGTTTTGCTGTCAAAACTGAATGAAGACAAAAACAAACAGAACTCTTATTGAATCTCCTCTTGACTTCTTGTCTTGTGTTTTCCCCTATACACACAAATAAGATATAAATAATTTTTCATAAACATAAATTTTATTAAAACACTTGCATACATTTCTTCATGCAACTTCCTTGTTTTACGTCCAACTAATTACTTGCATATGTGCGCCAAAAACAAACAAAATGGCATATGAACGAGTTGCCCCGTTACTCAATTAGACTTTGAGTGAATAATTCCAATTTTTAAATTCTTTATATAGGTAGAGAAGAAAAAACCTCGTAATTTGGCAACCCTAGTAGAAGAGAACAAAAAAAGTCGACGCGATTCATTCAAACGCTTTTCTTTCCAGCGTCACAACTTGATTTTTTCATACTTTTTACATAGTTTATGTAATTTTATTTAAATATGCTTGGAATTCACTCGTTTCTTTGTTGGCATTCCACTCCATGAGTAAATTTTCTTCTCTATACAATAGTTGCTTTATGTTTATATCAAAAACGATGTACAAGTAGACAGTCAAAATTTCTCTTCACTCAAATGCCAACCAACTCAACGAGTGAAACCCTAGTCATTCTCTGTTCTCTCTTACTCTATTCATTGAATATTTCAATACACGAGCAGCTGTTTGATAGTGTTATTGTATATAACCATACAAATTCCAACTATGTTGAAGTAAAAATACATAAACTATGCAAAAAGTATGTAATAATCAAGATATGACGCGTGAGAGAAATGCCTTTGAGTGAATTTCTATCACTTTTTGGTTCTCCTTTACCAGGGTTGCCAATATTGCGCACATCTTCTGGTCCCCTAATTCTAGATCGTCTTTGTTTATATATTAACTATTTAGGGGAATTTTAGTTCATTCGAGTGAGCGCTCTTTTTAGTTCAGCTCAACAGAATGAACTAGTTCATTCATTTTGTTCACTAGTTCATTGTATCATTTCAGCTTAACAGTTCATAGGAGCTGTGAACTAAAGAACACATTTCAGTATAACTTGTAGTTTTAGTTCAATCGGAGCGAATAATCGTGAAAATGATCTGATTTTTGCAGATTTTTTAAGTGTTTTGGGTACTGTGATATTTGTTTATACCAAATCGCCCTGTTGAAGATCGACTTAACGATTGGGTTATTCCGTTTCTGAAATATTTTGGAACTAAAGTGGTGATTAGCGCTGTAGTTATTGTGTAGCAGCCGGTAATATGTCCATTCCACAAAGATTGCAACATTAGGCACCTTTGTGCAAATTGAGTGAGACAGAGAGAGAATGAACTAGAAAGATAACTGCACAATTGAAATACAAAAACTACTGAAACAAAAGAGCGGAACAGTGTGAACTAGTTCATCTAGTTCACAAGAGTGAATCGTTCAATTGAACTAGTTCGTTCGTGAACTACACAACTCTAATTTTAACTTCACCTGTCTGTATTCACCGCACCGAAAAAACTTTGGATTGATTTTTAACCCTTTTCCCGTGATCCAATCGAGCTGAAACTTCTCAAGGCAAACTAATGGCGACGACAAAAATAAACTATCAAAATATGGGCGGGATTGGATAAAGGGGCGTGGTACCTCCATATATTATATTTTTATTTGGCCGCCGGCCGTTAAATTTCTAACTTAACTTAAATTTCTTTCGGCGGCGGTCATCTCGCATAGTGACGGCGACACTATCGAGTACATATTCAGCCATGGGAAAGCTTCTCAAAATACCGTTCGGAACCGGTGTAAAACTGTACGTCCCAATTAGTGTACGTCAGCTCACTGGTTGTGAGAAGCTCTCCCCAATTCCTTCATGGGATGTAATGGGAAACCATTGATTTTGTTTTATAAGTGTTGTATTTTGCTAGTCACTTTCCAGACAGATGTTTTTGGATTCCCCAAAACTAATAGTATAAATTCAAAGGAGTATGATCGTACGATTTCTTTCAAATGGAAAAAAATCTCATTTCGTTTCTCGCTCCGTGAACTTCTAACATGATCTAACAATAACAAGTTGACACAAAATTAAAATCGTTTTGATTTTAACACCATAAGTTGATGCAAACTGAAGTTGTTGAAACTTATCCACATGCCTACCTTAAGGCCGTGTTAAACTGAGAGAGCGAATGAAATAGTGTAAACTTGAGGAGAACGATTTGTAGACAAAATTTTTACAGATCTGCCAGATCATTTTTTGATTTTTTTCAAGTAATGGACAGGGTTGCATTTTGAATGAAACGAAAGAAGGCAAAGAAAAAGGCAATAAAAGCGTCAATTTCGTCACTATTTACAAATGTTTAGTCCATGGTACAATAATATTTACATGGTAAAGTCGTAAGAACAGATGTTTTCATTTTTTTCGTGAGGTTCTTCGCTTCGGCTGTCACACTTACATGTATTTTGTTTTTGTACTCTTTTGCATTTTTGTGTTGTTGGTATGTTTTTGTGTAGAGTTTGACAGCTGAAGCGAATAGAACAAAAATAAAATGCCTGTTGTTGCTGCCTACAACAACAACAACGCGCGCTGCTATTACCATGTAGATAAATTGTACCATGGTTTAGTCTTTGTTCACAATTTGTTGTTTTCTGTCTTGTATTTTTATTTTGTTTGGCACTTTGTAGACAGATATTTTTGCATTCTCCAAAACTAATCGTGAAAATTGCCAGCAGAATGATAGAATTATTTCTGTCAAATGGAAGAGAGTTTCATTCCATTTCTCTCTCCACGAATCGTTCCATTTGCACTAATAGTCTAACACGGCCTCTAATAAATGTTGTGGAAAATGTTTTACTTCGCAAAACTGGTGCCGACGAAAATTTTAAACTTGAACATTCGATATCTTGATTATTACATTGTCGATTTATTGGTTTTGCTTATTTGTAACTGTTCTAAATGATACTCAGGTCACGGCGTCTCAGATCTCATACTCTTGCCACATTCTAAAAGTGTGGAACATTTTATTTATGACCGAGGCAATAATATTAAACCAAAACTTCCCCTTTAAAATTTAGATCTCTGTGGATATTTACTTAAAGTTATATCGCATACTATACAAAATTCGCAATTATTTTTCTGTTTTCTAATTTAATTTCACCACTAAGTGTCAATACACTAGAGTTGGGTAGTTCGTGAACTACCTAGTTCATTTAGGGTGACCAGACATCACCCTCATAAACATAATGCACATGTTCGATGCGGCGAGTATGTTCGTTATTGTTACGTTCGGGCACCTTAAATGAACGAGTTCGAGAACTAGTGAACTTCTTCGACACAAGTCTACAATACACACTACCAATTAAGACAAATCGGTTAATTCCGGTTGATAGCAAAGATTTTAGTGTAATCCGGATATGTAACCTACAAATGAATAAAGCAAATAAAGGAAAAAAACTATCGTTGACACACAATCTGGTAGACGCTAAGGAAAATAGTAAAGATTTCATTAATTAATTAACTAATAGACTCCATTTCTAGAGAATAATGATGAATTGTAGTAAGTGCTCATTTATTATACTAATCAACAAAGCGAGTGTTTAATTGACGCATTTACGTCGAATGCTTACATGTAAGCAAACGCAACAAAAATCACCATATTGTTAATTAAAAATAATTAATTAAATTTGTATTACTCCTCTTTCTAATGAACCACTAATAAATTACAAATGAATAAAAAACCCAGAATGGAAAATATAAAAATGAAATACAACTGTGATTATGCAGAGATGATAAGACGCCAAATTAGCTGTCAACATTCGAGTGGTGAATTTTAGGACACAAACTTCTTGTGCATGTTTAGTCGTTAAATTCGCAACAAAACAATGTGAGATCCAAAAAAATAAAATAAACCTAGTATTTCCTTAGAGATTTGTGGGTTTTTGAGAATTTAATACCTCGGTTTGGGGTTTACACTAAGTAAACATAAGTGCACACGCACACACCTACACCCACAATTTGGTGGTGGTCTCTCTCTGTTTCTCTTTCTCAGATTCAACACACTAATGCACAGGAAACTTATGATTTATTTTACGATTTGCCACCTCTGTGGGCTGTGGAGCAATGATCGGCGGTTCACAGGAAGGAAGGGCATATACCGATGCATTATTGCAATTGTTATTGTTTTGGTTGGCCTGTCTGTCGGTCGGTCGGTCGAATTTTACTTAGTGTTTCTTGCGTGGCAGCCTGTCGTTACACTGCATTTTGAATTGATTTGAGGCGACAACTGTCGGCTGCGACGGCGGCATTATATTTATGACAAAATTGTTGTTATTTTATTGCTATGACTTGTCATACGATGACTTACTTTAGTTATCTTGTGCCCACAGACGTGCGAATGGACGAATAAAACTCAGACACACACTCACACAAACATATGAACTCAAAATATACAGCCTTTAGATGTAAACAGTTGCAGTGAAAAAAATAGCAACCCCATTTTTAATATATGTACATATGTATGTGTTCAAGTAGTATTGCATTCTTCATTACACAATGTGTATGTTTTTTATTCAATTATAATTTTTTTTAACAATAATCTTATTTAAATAATTTTCAATAGTTTGACGAAAATCCTATTGTTTCTAATTACATATTATTTTTTTCTCAAAAAATATAAATATCAGAAATAAATGTGAGGATATTTGTAAAAAATTAAATATGTAGTTTTAAAATATTCGAAACATTCTCTGTAGGAAATAAAGTTAACGCTTTCGCCCCTACTGGGATCATATATATATCCCAGCGAAGTTCCTTGCATCATAGCTTTTTTACTTCCTTTTATATAAAGGGGGTTTCAACAGAGACGCTACAGAAGTAAATCGATTGGGACAGCAAACGACGCCATATTTTTTCCCGCTCTTTTGACATTTCACTTCAGTAAGGTTTGCCATTTCATCGAAATTATTAAAATTTACTACCGAAATTTGGAGTCAGTGGCCTCAACTTTAAGAGCGCTACGTCCAATTTCTGAATTCTGAATTTCATTTCTGGCTGAATGGCTTCGTCAATAAGCAAAATATGCGTTATTGGTCAGACAGCAATCCACACGTAATTCATGAGTCATCATTGCATCCCGAAAAAATTACGGTTTGGTGCGGTTTATGGTCATTGGGCCGTACTTCTTCCGTGATGATCAAGACCGGCACATTACTGTGAATGCGAATCGCTACCGTTCAATGATAACCGAATATTTTTGGCCCCAATTGGGTAATATGGACTTGGACGACATGTGGTTCCAACAGGACGGCGCCACAAGCCACACAGCGAATGCCACAATCAATTTATTGGAAACCAAGTTTGGTAAACGTGTTATCTCACGAAATGGCCCATTAGATTGCGGTCGTGCGATTTGACGCCGTTAGATTATTTCCTGTGGGGCTACGTCAAGTCTATGGTCTATGCCAACAAGCCAGCGACGATTGATGAACTTCGTACGAATATCGAACGTGAAATTGCAGCAGTATCGGCCGATTTATGCTTGAAAACTGTCGAAAATTGGGTTCAGCGTCTGGACTTCTGCAAGCGTGCCCGTGGTGGCCATGCAAAAGAAATCGAGTTCCATACATAATGGCATCGAACGTACTTTCACAGGATTAAAGAATTTCATTGGTATCTAAAACCGGTTTTGTTTTATTTAAAAAAAACTTTTGTAGCGGTCTTATTGAAAACCCCGATATTTATATCTAAAACATCCCAACAACGATTGAAGCATTATCTGTGGGAGAATTTAAAAAAAAGTGCGCTGAATTATAGCGGTACCTCATTTCGTCATATCCTCAGATCGTCTCATAATTTTGTCAATAAAACCGCAGTTTTTGTGTTTTTCTTCACAATTCTATAGAATTAAGAAAAGTAATTGGTGGAATATTGTTTTTAAAATTTTGCAGCAAGAAAACACTCAAACGGTAAAGTAATAGAAGAGTTTTGTTTTGAATATTGTCCCAATAAGACTGTTGAGTGGGACCCATTATCCCAATATAGATTTGCAAATTCAAAATTGGTTTTTAAATTTTTGCGAAATGGTCTAGATTTTGCAAGAGGACGATGATAGCGAAAATTATGGTACAGACTTCAGTGACTCCGGGTCCATTTATTCTCCATCAGATGACGAAGACCAGCTCACTGAAGTAGAAAATGTAACTGACTCAAACGATGAGAACAGTGAATTCGGTGATGATTTTCGACAGATTTTTTACATTAGTATCTTTGCTAAAGCACATTCCATTTCCAGCGTTCGGAACGTATATACAAAATCGGAGAGAAACACCAGTTTTTGTGGGACGCTTGGATCGCGGGCACAGTCAATTTCAAGTTAATGCAAGGTGGATGGACTGTAAGGAAGTACTGAGCATGTGAAATTGTCACATGCCACATTTGGTTCAAGTACAGAGAAAGCAAAAGAATTGCACAAGAAATAATGTGGACAGCCATTTGCTCATAAGCTACTACAATCGGATGATGGAAAGGGTCAATCTCGCCGACCAAAAAATAGCTGTATATGTCATGAAAATAAAGTCTAGAAAGTGGTGGAAGAAAGTATTTTTTAAAATCCTATTGCTTTATTTTGTAAACGCGTGGATCATATATATGGAGCCTCATCACAGTAAGCTACCTTTACATCCGTTTATGGTTCCGTTAGCTGAAGCGCTTATAGCTGAGGAAGTGAAACACAAAGGACTAAAAACACGTCGGATAGGCGGCAGGCCTTCAAGCGGGCTAAGAAGGAGATTTTGAACATTGGCGATCATTTACTCGTCGAAGGCACCTTGCGACGTCGTTGCGTTCGATGCACTTCCACAAAGAAAGAGAGAAGAACCAAATGTGTGTGCTCAGGATGTAATAATGCTTGATATCCCTCCTGTTTCGCACCATTTCATCAATACAACAATCTCTTTGATATATACGATATGAATTTGTTAAGTTCCATAGTTTTCTTTTGTATGTTCCTTTATATTTGTAAGCTTTAAATTTTCGATTTTCCGTTGTTTTTCATATAATAATTTAAATAAAAAGAAAAATTTAAATTGATCAATGTAGCTTTATTGGGACATAATATCCCACCGAAAACCCTTATTGGGATTATATATCCCAGGACAACGGCAAAGATCTCCGACTTCTCATGTATCCCCAAAATCTTAGATATTGGCCTTATAACTATATTTGGCGTCAAAATTGAAATAAACCTACCAGATTTCGAAAAAAAAAACTCAGGGGTGAAAGGGTTAAAGGACACTCACTTAATTGCCACAAAAATTGTTTTTTTTTAAAGAGATCTCGTTTTTTCTAGTTTTCAATTCTTCAAGACTTTATTCTACAAAATTTAGGAAAATTGTTGATGGGAAAAACAATTGTTTTACCAAAAAAAACAGAAAAAATTTATGAACAATTATTACCTTACAAAAACCCGTTTCCAGAGAATTTGTCATCTCTATTATTTATGGATGTTTTTGAAATGTACAATTTACAGCTGATTTTTTTTGCTCATTTGTGTATTTTATTCTTCAGTTCATTTTAAAGAGTCACTATTCTTAGAAATCGATTAAATCGATATTATGATTCCCTAGTTTAACAGCACCAAGTTGCATTAATGATTATTAATGATTTTAAACTAACAATATTTTAAAATAGGTGAATATGTAAAATATAAGAACAGAACTCCTCAAAATAAGCCGAAAATGTAAATCGAAGCTTACTTGTTATCGATTACTCTTTTATTGAGATATCGAAAGATTACTTTTGGAAAAACCTATAAAATGTTATAATTGTTTTTAAGCGAACCACAGACTTGTAATTCATGAGCATGAGTTTGGTCGACAACTTTGTATTTAACTGATGATTTTGAAAAAAAATATTGGCAAAGACATTTTTTAACAGGACTTCGATTACATTCTTATTTGCTATCAAGAAGGGCGGTAAACCGACAATAAACATAAAAGATAGCTGATGTTCGTGCTCAGGAATGGCAAGTCTGTGGTTCGCTTTAAACAGAAAATCTCCGAAGTGTGGAAACAATTTTTTTGTCTAAAAAAAATAAGTTATTTATCCAGCTTTCTAATGTTAAAATATCAACCACCGTTTTCTGACTTAGAAACTGTCTTCATTGGATAAATCCATTCCAATTCCTCAGTCTCTTTTATTTAATAAAGGATGAAAAGATTTTTCATAAATGACCTTTAATTTCTCCATAACTGTTTTATTTTTCTTTGATTTAACAAAAAAGTAAAACGGTTTAGAAATTAATTAGTTTGAAAAATCTAATATTACAGTGAACATTTGTTTGCTCAACGAATTGAAATCGATCAGATTCAGTCATTAAATAGGGCCTCTGATCACGTACTATTGCTCTACTGTTCCTAGAGTATTCTAAAACCGGTCCACCAACTATCGGTTGTGTGAATACTACTGTTGTAAAAAGGCGACATTTTTAAATGAACGATTTTAAAATTAACTTTTTTGGAAACCTGGTTTTCCGTTTCACAGAATGGATAACCCCCTAAAACCAGTTAATTTCCGGTTTTATTTACTGGTTTTTCGGGGTTTTCGTTTATTTTATAAATTTTTATCGAAAAATAATTTGTTTGTAACCATAAAAAATACATATTATAATATTTTCTTATAAGTATAAAGAACTGAATTGAAATTGATTAGATTACATTGAATTGAACTGAAGTGAATTTAATTGAACTGAACAGAATTGAATTGATTGAATTGAATTTAATTTAATTTAATTGAACTGAAGTGAATTTAATTTAACTGAATTGAATTGAATAGCATTGAATTGAATTTAATTGACTTGAATTGAATGGAATTGAATTGATTTGAATAGCATTGCATTGAATTGAATGGAATTAAATTGACTTGAATTGAATTAAATTGAACTGAATTGCATTGAATTGATTTGTAAAATTTTGAAATTTTTCATGACAACGGTAATTTGAGTTTTGAACATGAAACCGGTTAACCGACGTGTGAAATCCTGTAATTCGAAAAATATTTTTTTTAAAACCAGCAAACGATTATTGGTATTGACACCGTTTAACCGGCTTTTCGGGTTCGGGTTTGAACACTAAACTGAATACATATTAGCATTTTCAAACAACCGGTAGAACCAGTTATTTTCGGGCGGTTCCACTTTTTAAATTTGCTTCGTTTGAAAACCTTATCTTTCAAAAAAAGTGTAATTCTACGTTCAGTTTTTAAAAGAAAATTTAAAATGTTTTATGCAGGGTATAGACACGTCAAACATTTGTCCAACATTGAGAGCTTGTGAGTGGAAAAAGGGCAACATGTACTATATATGTACATACGTCGGTGTTATGTTTGAAACGAAATCAAAATTTTTTGATTTTTATTCAAACTGGTCGACAAATTTGATGTGTATATATCACAATTTGACCGTTTGATCAAACATGTCTAATTTTTGTATTGAAAGCAACGGAGGGGTTCCCTCAGACAAAAACTTTTCCTATTTTTAAATTATACTTAAATGAAAGCTGAATTGTAATGAGAAATATTGTCACATATTAAATGAGGTATTTATTTTTCTTGTGCGAAATCTGTGAGCTTAGATAAACCCAGTTTTTATTATAATACATGGGTCTTGAGAATCGGTAAACGGGTATTAACTATAAAACAGCAAATGTTGGTTTTCAAATGAAAGTAAATTTGTATTTATACAAATTTCTAGACATTTAACAAAATGAAAACCCAATTTTTTTGAATCCTGTGACTCCCGTGGGTCCGACACCCATAAAATGTAGACGAATATAACATGCACCCGACGTGCTTTCTCTTCAACATTCCCATAAAAATTAATGTTTGAAATATGTACCATGTTTGACGTGTTCATAGGCAATGTTAAAAATATTTCACTAATATATTTACATTGTTTGTCAAACCTTTTGATGTGTCTATACCCTGCATTAGTTGGGATTTTCTTTTTTAAATTCGAAATTAAAATTCCAGTGGAAATTTTTTTTTTCGAAACATACGAAAACTCGGTTTCTTGGATGGGCCGGTATTTGAATACTCTACCTGTACCTAAGAAACCCAATAAAATATATTGAATCCTTAGTATGCATAGCTATTTTATAACCCACCACTGTATGTACAAACACAGATACATCATTCGTTTGAATTCATCGGATCTCACTTATACTAACAGAATCACTTTGTAGCATTTACGCGCGCTGATTGTGTTTTATAACAAAGCCAGCAACAAACCCAAAGGCAACAACATCACTCATTTTATTCGCACCCAAAGCAAGCAGCCCAACGAACGAGAAGAGACGGCGAATAGTCTTTCCCTCTCCTACCTAAACAAAAAATCTCCTCACGAATAATTGTAAATGGGCCGACACAACGACGAGTGTGGATGGAGGAGCTCATAAAAGTCGATGTCTCACTGTTAGAGGTTTCAGTTATTTGAGTTTAGTCGTGGCTGTCACAACTCCCAATTCCCACAAAATTGCAAGAGTTTAACAAAATAAAAGTGCGGAACAACAGCAAACCTGAATAAAATTAAACAATCAATAAAATAAAACGTTTAAATTCAACATATAAAAAAGTTTATAAAGCTGAAAAAGTCATTGTACCTGATCCAAAAGATCAATCTCATCAAGTTGCGTCTGTTCAGCATTGAAATAATATTGTTGAATAGAACAAAATTCTAAATAGAAATATTGTAATAAAATAATTAAACAAGTGTTCCTTGGAAGAAACAGTGACATTTAAAAGAGATTTGATAACAAGAGAGTCGTTTTTTCTGTATTGAAAAGCCATTTATTTAATGCAAAAAGGAAGCGGTTTGAAAAAAATTGCCAAACAAGCAAATCCAATAACAAACTTTAAAAGAAAAGAGTTTTTGAGAAATTTTAAAAGACTCAAAAGTTAAAAATAAAATCAACCAAAAAGCGGTTAATAAAACAAAAATAGTGTGGAAACTATTGTGGATTAACTTGCAGTATCCAGTATCTCATCAAGGAAATTGAATAAAACGTAAGTTTTGCCTCTCACTTTGTATGTACTTGAATCCGTATTCACAATTCAATCCAAAATTGCTGGTGTCCGTTGTGATAGTTTATAATAAATGGATATGGACATGCAACACTTTGTCGGTCTTCTTTATATGGAGTGAATGACTAAATTGTTTTATATAGTTGTTGTATATTTTATACATATATAAAATTTTATATTTTAAAGTACAGTCATCTTTATTTAGCTGAAAATGGGGGAAATACGAAATTTTTAGCAGTTGTTGCAAAACCGGACTATTTGGTTTTGGAACTAAAGGGAAATTGTTAAACTTAAGAAAAATTTTCGTGAAGAGTTTTAGGTAGAAGAGAAATTTGGCATATTATACCTAAATTTTAAATAAATTACCTTCAAATTGATCGAGTAAAATACATTTCAAGTGTAATCAAATTCAAATTATCAGACTTTAGAAAGCGTTTTGCATCTTGCACGCATCATACGTTAGCTTTCTGTTTTGAGAAATGAAAACAGAAAATTGCCAAGTTGCAGCCCTTGGGGGAAAATACAACACATCTTCGAAGAAATTATGGTTGCTTGAGTCCAAAATTGATATTCAAAGAAATCGTTACAAAATCAATAAAGTTATTTGAAAGTCTTTCAAAATCAAAGTTTGATGGAATACATTCTGTTACTTTTAGTATTAAAAATGTATGATACCTATAAACTTTTTTCTTTTTGTAAGTATGTAATAACAAAAAATGCATTTAATTTGTAAATCGCTGCAATGTTCTCAATTAAGAATTTTTCTATACTCCACTGTTGTTTTCAATTAAGAATTTTTCTATACTCAACTGTAAAACGTTTAATAATATGTAGTTACTCCGCTTATATAAGTAACTAGTAATTGCTTTGTTTTTATCATAGACTTAACTATCACGGTCACTCACGCTACTATGTTCGATTGTGAGGCCGGGCCGTTGTCGTTGTGTACATGTCAAACAATTGTCAGATTTGTTTGTGTTGTGGTTGTTGTAACTATTCTATTGTAATAGCCTTGAATTAACTTATTAACATTGTCATGTTAACTTATAAACAAAAAATATAATAATAATAATACGACTCTGAAAATAAAAATAAAAAAACAAAACAATTACTAATATAATTAAATCGATTATTTGGGGCAATAAAATAATAGTCAAAAGAGAACAATTGCGTTGTAGTCGTCTATCCACAATAGACAAGGAAGTAAAGAGTAAACGATTTGTGGGAAACCCTATATTCAACCTTACCTATCCGAGTCTAGGTACAATACGATAAATAATCTACCTTCTCATCATAGAGCATCATGTTCATACATTTAGTTAGTACCTTATTCAATCAAGTTGGGCGGAGACAAGACAACTTGTGCAATGTGAATCTTAACTAGCTAAGACAGCAATAATCGCGTGATCACTCACCATTACAACACAAGTCTGAGATTTGTAATACATACTTTCGAGTACATACTATAAAATTCATTCATTAAAACTATAAATGTGTTACTATAAAATAAAAGCACAAAAATTTGCCGATTTGAATTCTATATTTAATTCAAAATTCCATATTCTCTTCCATATACAACGAACGAACGTGGCGGAACACGTTCCCTTTGCATGTTCTAATTTACAATTCTAATTGTTGAATTAATGATTTATGGCCCGGGAATTTATTAAGAACAATTGCGGGCAAATCACTGCCTTCAACCGTATGCTAAGAACTGAACTAGTGCAAAGTATTTTTATGGAATTTTGTATTTTTTTTAAATTACATTGGCAATATCAGCCAACATCAGAAACACACTTTATAAGTTCGATAGTGACATTCTTGCAATAGCTTTAGCTCTTTCTTTAATTGGCAAAAGAAACGTGCCTGCCAGTAGGTTTGTATTATTACACAAAACTTTTGAATATTCATTTCATAGCATTTCCATATAGGTACCAAGTAATTTCTCCATATATTGTCTGCACCAAGTTACATCGACAAAAGAATAGCATGTACTGAGAAACAATTTTGTTGTATGATTGTTTCTATTTTCACATACATAATTGCAAAATGTACATTGTTCGTATTACACACACGCCTCATATGGTGTGGTGGTGGTGGTGGTGAAGATGGTGGAATATCTGCCATGCTGATCTAACAACATACACGATAGCCCCGAAACGCAGCAGCAGCAACAATTTTACATCATTCGTTTTCAAAGGCAACGCAGCAGCCAACCTACCATATACATAGTATATCATTTGCTAAATATAACTATGAATTGTACGGAATTACAAATCGTATGTACATATACATATAATTACCTAGTGCTGTTGAAAGTATCCAAAAGTGGTGGGTAATCGGGTAATCATTGATATATTATAGGGACAACCACTAGAATTTATACAATTAAGATTATGAAATGAGGGTATTTTTTTAAGAAACTTCAAAATATGCTAAAAACTAGATACATAACTCGCTTCATTACCGAGAAATGAAAAGTTTTGCTTCACAAAGCAAAGGGCTTTGGACTTATCGATTTGTCAAATTTCAACTTCCAATAAAAGGAAACTTATAGTTTATTGGTTGCTGGTGTTTATCCATACTTAAAAATTGCTTTTGGGATTGTTATTTTATTATACTTCGTCTTGTTTGAATATAAGAAGTGAACAAACAGACTATCAGGAATGAACCATCTTAAATTCAAACATTATTCTACGACTTAAGACTCGTATTCAGTTCTTGCGAAATGTTCTTACTAAATTTCGTCGGAAAACGGAAAATTTTATTGCGGAAAGTTTCTCATTTACCTTACAAATATTTCGTATTCGCACTCCTTTTTTTATTTATTTTCCTATTTTTATTTAAATAATAGAAATGTCAAATTCCATTCCCAAAAAAGTACCAAACAATTGTTTTCTTACGAAATAACTTTGGCGTAAACCCTGTACTTGACTTTGCTTTGGACATTTTCGCAAAGACCTGAGTACCAAGCAAATGAAATGTGAGCGACATTTTCGGTTCACGATTTTGTATAGCCACACGTATGTAAGTACTTTACATACTTCTTATGGAAACGAAAGTTTCATAAAAACTGAATACTGGTCTTTAGCATCACCAAAGTGTAACTATTATTTGTTTGCCTGCCTGTCGGTGCCCACTTCTTGGAAAATTGCTCTCCCATCACTTACTCATACAGTGTTAAACCCCCCTCTCTCCGCATATCCACGATGTCTATCACTCACTGTTTATCTGCAATGACATTTGTGTTCCGACGTGTATCTGCTGCATTGCATTTTTGTATTAGTTTATCAATCAGCACACATAAATACATACACATACTCGCACTACATGTAACCACATTTAACAACTGAAATCTGGTTTTCACCACATTCTTTACTACTGAAGAAACAGACGAACGGATAGATGTGAACGCACATATGGTAGATAGGAAAATAAGTGCGTAGATGTGTGTGTGTGCAGCTGTTCTTGTTCACCATCGTCTTGCAAGAATTGCAAATTTGCCGCCTGTTGTTCCTTTTGCCCCACCTACCAACAATTGGCAATAGTGTTAGTGGTGGTGTGCCTAATAAGGCTTTCATAACAACATTAACTGACATTGTTCATAATTCTATAATTGTTTTTGAATCCATCTATGAGTTGCCTCTTTTTAAGTTAACTAATGTGTATCTTCATACATGTATGCAAGACTTTTAATGCTACCTCTCCGCTAGCCGACTACTGCACTCGTCCCACGTCAATCTATCGATTAATCCCCTTGTACTCAATCGTTGTGTACGAGTGCGAAATGGCGGCGGACCATATTAAACACTTGTGTGCTTTTTATGGTTTTCTCCCCTCCCCTATACGAATTAATTCGTAACGTTACGTATTACATACGGCCAGTCGGCCACGATTTGAAGCAACGCGCAATTTAAGCGAAATTATTTAGGTCACCCGAAGGTGAAGAAATAGAGAAATCAGAGAACGAAATCAAACTATAATTCTTGCAAAATGTGTGAATTAAAACAAAAACGAAAAAGGCAACAATAAGAATATAAATCTGCACTAAAACAATTTAGTTCTGTATTTTCAAAACTGTGTTGAAACCAAAATCTTGTGATATTGAGACAGGATAGCTGCCCCATACAGAAAGTGTAGATTTATCCCGATCTTTGTAGGTCTAATTAGATCTCATTAGATACGAAAAATTGATATTAGCCGACATAATTAGAGATCCTGGGTTCGAACCCTGCTCTGACCACCTTCAAATTTCTTTCGGCGGCGGTCACCTCGCATAGTGACGGCGACACTATCGAGTATATAGCCATGAAAAAGCTTCTCAAAATACCGTTCGGAATCGGTGTAAAACTGTAGGTCCCAATCAGTGATCCGAAAAATGGTTATATTTAATACTTGCAAATTAGATCTGAACTTAGATTTAACTATTTAATTAGGTCTAATTCGATCTAGTTGGACTTCACATTTCCCACTGTCAGATATAATTGGATCTTACATGTGGCATAGTTAGGTCTAGCGAGATAGTCTCGTTAGATATAATCTGACACATCTACTCGTAACCTCACCTCGCGCCATACCAAATTATATTTCACTATAGACCTTATTATATGTGAATTATATCTGGCTGGGACAAATATCACCTAAATAGTTAGTTATATAACAATTCCGAACTATTTGGATTCAGTTATATATAACCATTTTCTAATTTTTCTAATTAGGTCTCGGATCGTATGTAAACGTTTTTACACGGGCTGTCCAAATTTTGCGTTTAAAGTCTTAAACCAGCTGATTTGTCAATTGTAAACAGATATCTCGACTGAAAGAAATGTCAAAAAGAGTTATATTGCAATGTGAACAAGGTCTTGTGGAGAACTTTATGAAATAACTCAAATTAGCAAAATATTTTCCCATTACATTCCATGAAAGTACAAACAAGAACTTCTCGCAATCAGTGAGACAAGAAACAAAAAATTTAAACATTATCACAACTATTATCATTGATTTTTGTTAGGTATAATCAGGGGGTTTCTATTATGGCACAGCTGATCGAAAAGGTACTAGGGAAATGATGGAGAATGAGAGACCAAAGAAGATAGTAACTAATTTTAAATAGTGTTTATTGATACTAATGGCAGCTAAATTATGTTTTATGTTGTTTGCATTGAACGGAAATACGCATTCCCTTTGATTTCTGTCCGTTTTATGTCCAACGCAAGCGTAAAATTGGTAAAATACAGCAGAAAATAAAACTCTATGAAATGGCCTACTACCTCGGCCTACTACCTCGTCGTCATGAAGAGGCATCGAAATGAAAACTCTTAAGTATTACGTATAGAGTATTACTCTATGGTATAATTAAATAGTTGTAACGTTTAGGATTATAGCTAATTTATGCTGCGAGCTTGATTTGCCAAAACAGCTGTTTCTTATACGCAGTTAATTAAAAAACTGTGCTCATGCGCCAGTTATGTTAAAGGTCACATTAATTTCGCCAACCCGTAAGATTATTTGCATATAATCACGATAATGACTTTCGGGTAATTATTGTGCCAACGTTAAAAAACTATAAGTTTATTTTGTCGCGCGACTTAGTTTCCGTTTTAACCTTTTTACTAACTCAGTCTTAAATCTAATTTAAAGGGCAAGTGCGGGGTCACACACGGCAATTTTACTTACGCAATTCTTGAGTTTATAGGAGAGAGAGGGGTAGAGAATGGCAGTTCTCTCTCCCTCTCTCTCTCTCCTATAAACCCAACACTTGCGCACGTAAAATTGCCGTGTGTGATCCTGGAGTAACCTAAACCTTTATGTTTATGACATAGATATTTACATTATTTTTTATAATTTTCACACAGTTAACCAATTAAAAAGCTCAAAGTTTCCAACCTTAGCAGATCGCCGCTACCAAAACAAAAAGAACATTGAATTTTGTTGTCAAGTCAGTCAGTGTCTCATGTTTTTGTCTGCCTAGTGATTTGGCACTTCTATGTTGAAATTTTGGATACATTTAAAACGGTTTCATACCGCTTGAGACCAGCTCTAACCAGTTAAAACTGTTTTTCCCCCTCTTCGTTTACAATATTGGCAGCCTTATATATTGTTTGTGTGTGTTTCTTCTTTGTTTTGTATTTTCATACCTCTTTTTTCGTTTCTTTGGCTTTATAATATTTTTGATTTTTTTCTTTCTTACGAACTGAGTTGAAATCAGTTGTGAATCACGAAAACCGGTTTATATTCCATCTTGTTGAAATTTTTATTAACTATTTACTTGTATAAAAAGATTCTAATTATAAACAAAAGTTTTTATTTCACTTTCTATATACATACTATATAGCAATCCAGCTGGCTGGGCTATGTTAGATATCTGTTTTTTTTTTGTTTCTCCATTACTCATTTATTTCCTGTTTAAATATACTTGACACATTTTAATGTATATATTTCGCCTCTTTTTTTATAATTGCAGTTTCAACAACAACAACAACAACAATGTCTTTAGCCAGTGTCCATGGTCCACAATTTACTGATATCTGCAGTCCATTGGGGTAAATACAATATAAATACCTTGATAAATAACCCTTTGTCTCACTGTATGTAGTATGAATTGACACATATTTGCGAAAGCTCTTTAAAGCAATGTTCACACTAGCAGTTTATCTGACAGACGAAGCTGATGTTAGCTATCGACAAATGAATTTACACTAAAAAAGTATTCGACATATAGTCAAAAAAAAGGGCAGATAATGTAAACTATGCTTGGGACTTTAAAGCGTATTTCTGTTAATTTATCGTATTTACACATTTTATTTGTTTTATAAACTTAATACATAACATTAATCTTACACAGTGTTTACACTCTGTGATTCGTACTGTAAGAAATGAATCAAAATGCGTTTCTAATAATGTATTTTGTTTTGACTTGAATTTAAAGTCGCTTTATGGCCAGTTTTGCGGACAGTGGTGATCTTCGTTTCTTAATTAAATTCTGGTTAATCATCGAATTATGTTTTTCAGTCATTGTTAACTATGATTTAACCCACAATGTTGGTTGGTTAACTTTTAGTCAGAACCATATGATTTTGACAATCAAATTACTGACTGTCAAAATTAGAAATGTTAGATTGTATAAAATATATGCTTCTGTTTTGCGTATTTGTACACATACGTTGAGTCTAGATCGTTAAATGATTGCGCCTATATAGTTTTTTTACACATTTTTGTTAAAATAACTTCGGTTTTATGCATCTATTTCTTATTTTACATAATTCCATTTTGTTTGTTCCTCTTTGTTTTGGTATTTATAGCACACCAGTTGTTTTTTCCAAGACAAGACAAGGGTTGCCATAATCGTTAACAATATGGCAACTTACGTTAGCTCACCACTGAAAGACAAGATACAAAGTTAACCTCAAATTAACTTACAATTACGATTAAGCCATCTTATAGTTAACTACCCACTTAAAAACTGGTCATTAATGTACTAAAAGCTACATACATTTAAGTCTTACATTAAACTACTAAAGATTATGTTTACTATTAAAAAAATCTGTCCATTTTCCATGAAAGTGTAAATTAACAATCTGTTTCTCTATCTCGAACGAAAGCTTTCGTTCGTGTTCTAGACGAAAGATAGTTGATTTGGGTTCCTTCATCTTGTCGTTTCAAGTCGAATGAAAACAAGTTTTCAAAACTTCAGTACAAATCAAGGCAGATTGAAAGGGTAGAAGCAATACTACAAAAATTACAACAAGGCAACAACAACCAGCAATCTGTTTTTGTTTGGTGTGTAGTTTATGTCAATATCAACGTACTGCGAACAATGGGCACAAAACAAAGGTAAACAGCATTTGACAGCTAGTGAGCACCACTTTGGCACCACGCCATGAAAAAAAAACAAATCAGCTGTTCTAATACCACAACCTTCTTAAGCAGCCTTGGTACAAATGTAGGTTTCTCTATTTCTCGAAATTGTCGACTTAGAGAAACTCAATTTGAGTCGAATGTGAGCGACTGATCTTCGTTCGCTTAGCTTTTCGTTCGAGATGGAGAAACAGGCTGTAAATTTATATACTTATAGTATTACCTATTTCCGTCCATGATTTGTTATTCAAAAGCGGTGAACTTAATATAATATGAAATTGACACTTTAAGGGCCACATTCTCAATTTCAGGTTATCTTTTATTGTAACGCCAAATTACCGGTTAGCAGAATTTCATTTTCTCAAATTATACGTAAAATGTATCCGGCCGATGCTAACGTTAACAGGAAGGATGTCTTACGCTGGTTAGTAGTTTATCGAAACGATAAATGCAAACGGCTGACAACTTTGATAACAGCTGTTTGGCGTTCATGTTGTTATGATTTAAGTATGTATTTGTTTACAATTGACTTGCGTTCTTCCACCAGGTCAACAAGTAAATGTTCCTCGGCATCTGAGAAGTTCTTCCTACGCTGTCTTTTTGATCGTTTTCCGCCATAATTTGAATAAATTACACTGCACAAAAACAATAATAAAATAAGCAGCTGATTTCTTACAGTACTGACAACTATAGTCATACAGTTGATCAGAGTTGCCAGCGTAAAACATTTAGCATCCTGTTCAATTAATCGAAGTACGAGAAAATGAAACATTGAGAAAATGGCCCTAAGATTCTCATAATATTTTTACGGCCTTATTCATAAAAAGTTGTGAGAGGTTGGAGAGGCTTTTTTTGTATGATAAATCAAACCTCTCATGACTTTATGAATAAGACCGATAGATTTTAACTAACCGTGTAAAAACATTCGTTTATATATTAGTCATTAAATATTTGTTGACGTTTTTTTCTTGTGTATCAAAATGTATCATAATGATCAATCAGTGATCTATTTATAGATGTTTTTTTATTATTAATATTTATAAATATTATCAAACTTATGTTAATGCTATCTTTTTAAGGAGCGAAAATTCAAGTATTTACATATATAAAATGCAATAGATTGAATACGAAATTAATCGACAGATAACACAATTTATTAAACTTATTTAGATCAAAACAACTTTTTGGTTGTTCTTTAGATTTTTGGTATGAAGAGTCGAATAGTTAAGTATCATGTATTGCTTTTAACATTTCGAATAAAACCAAGTGTTTCAAAATGTGGTACTGTCCATTTTTATTAACATAATTTTAAAATAGCACTTGAGTTTTGAGTTAGAAAAACACAAAGTTTATTTATAAACAGATAAATCAAATGTCAACTTTTTTTTTTGAATGGCATGAATTTTTGTCAATATGTTAAATGGTGATTGTTTGCAAAAATGCAAACACATTTATATCATTTCCTGCTACACTCTATATATGCATGTGTAGTTTGTCGCTGATAAGACAATGTTTAACCTTAAGCACTCGTGCGGGTTTTTTTGAAATGACTTCGATTCATTGATTTAATCGATTTTTTTCACAAGTAAAGTAAAGAACAATATTTTTGATAATTTAACGTAAAATCCGACTAACGTCACATCCGACGCAGCTACTTCGCTAAACAGTTGTAAATTTTTTTGTATTAATATTATAATTTATTGTTAGTACTCGTGCTTAGCAACGTATGAATTGTTATTGTTTGTATTTTTCCAAATGTATTAATTTTTAAATTGCTTTCTTTTATTGCAGTCGCAGCAGTATCAGTATGTCATCTTCATTGTCCGATTTAGTTGGCAGTCCCTTGGAGATTTCCATGGATAATGTTTTGACTATCGAGGAATTGAGACAACATATGGGTTCATGCTTTACCTGTGGTGTGTCCTGGACTGATGATCACGTTTCTCTTGATTGCAGTGAATGTGGCGGTTATAGTGTTGATCGCCCCTGCCTTCTGTGTGATGGTCAATGTGGTGTTCAGTGGAAACGTGATTTCACCATGGTAAGTTCTTACGATTAAAATAAAATCAGAAATTGTTAAGAATTCAAGAAATTGCACTGTTCAGCAAAGAGAATTTTGTCACAAAAGTAAAATTAGATTCATTATCAGAAATTGAAGTTCTGATTTGAAAACCATCTTAAAAATACTTATTTGAAACTTAAAGTTCAACTTTATTGAATTGTAAGGATACTGTTTCCTCATTTACTCGTATTTACTTTTGTGTTTTTATTAAGTACAACATTCTGCTGAACAGTGTTTTCTTTTGCAAGACTCAAAATATGTTATTCTTTCCATTTATTTACAATTATTTTTCTCCTTTGCCTTTTTAGTCCCATGCCTGTGGTCAGGCTCGTTGGCTTGGTGTGTGTCCTACTTACCCTGAGGCCGCTGTGCATTTCAATCAATCCTCATCTAACACAGCCACAATCACTAATGCCTGCAATCCTAATGCCGCCTCCTGTGCAGCTGCAGCCGCCACCCAAATGCGTTTAGCTACCGAACTATGTGCCCGTCTGGAACAGTTATCCGCATCGGGGTCTTCGTCAACAGCTCATATGTGATTGCTTTCACAGCAATATTCTGCATTGACTTCATAAACATTAGCATCTTCTTCGCCGCCATCATCATCAATAACAGACGTCATCAGTCATCGTTCGCATGCCTGTAACAACACAAAACAAGGCAGTCATACAGCTCGTATTGACCACATTACCAGTCGTTGCCGTGTTCTTCGCCTCTTCTAACATATTATTGATCAACATAAAGGAAAAGAAACTAACAGATTTCATTGTTACTTCCTCAGCATCATGTGTTCGAGAGAATTTACCAAAGAGGATACTCGTCGTACTAGTTAGTGGTTTTTATGTTGCAGCTCAAACAGACATTATGATTTTGTAATATTATCTTTATAAGTTAAGAGAGAGAATCTTTATGTTTTAATTAAGAATAATTAATACCTATAGGTTAAACAATAAGTGTAAGCAAATTGCGCTTAGGTTAAAGTTAATAGTGTAACTGCCAACAGTTGCAGTAAATGGTGGTCAAGTTTTCAAACTATTTGCCTCAAATTGACTGGTAACTGTGGGCGTGTGTGCTCCTAAACTCAACAGATATCTAAGCTATAAATTTAAAATACAAATAAAAGACTCTTGCTTTAAGTTGTATGATATTAAATGAAAATCAGTAGATATATTTACAAATATATATATATAAATATATAGTGTTGTAAATCATGGAAGGATTATACATAACAACAAAATATTAGCTTAACCAAAAGATTTGTATCTTGTAGAAAAAGTGGGAGATTTATTTTTTGAAGACTCTATTTGATGCTTCTTGCTACACAATTTTGAATTGTAAAGATATTTTTTCTTCTTCAAGTTTTAAAAAGCACAAGCTCTAAATTTCTGAAAACCTCAAACCTCCAATTGTACTTAATCGAAAAAGCTCAAAAAAATTTTGCAAATATTTTGTTTGATTTTCTGTGAAAATCAAGAATTTTATATTACATACACACACACACACGCTGATTGATATATTATAATTTAAAAAATATATATATAATTTAAGAAAAACAATCTATTAATTTGATTTATTCTACAGTCATTTTTTATGATGTTTTCCATTTAATTATAATTTTTTAAATAAAAACAAAAAACTAAAACAAGAGAAGCCCGATTTAAATTTAATTATTACAATCCTATTTTGAAAGTGATATAAAATGGAATTTTTAATAGAAACTCAATAGGCCAATAAGATACTAGGCGTTACTTAAATCTTTGCTCAAATCAGATTACGATACGAAGTAGATTATTGCCCTCATATTTATAGTTCATGAATTTAATTCGGTGTATGAAGTCGGGCCAGTTTTAACAGAATTGATTCTGATGTTCCCACAAAGGGCGTTTTCGGAAATGCATCACTGCAGAGCATCTGATGCGCAACTGTGATGCGTTTGCACTGCTGATGCCAATCAGCTGATGCAGATGCTTGATTGTTGCTTATTTTGATTTGCAATTCCGAACACGAAAATATTTCAATGAAAATTTTTTTTATTAAATTAAATTTTTCAATTGGATGATAAGCCAAGTGAATTGAAGTTATGTAGTTTGCAATAAAGAAAACTTTTGTAGTCCCTAGCACCCACCTCGACTCTAAAAAATTTTAAAAATAGTAAGTTTTATAAAAAAAACATAAATTAATATAAAATTCCGTACTTACTCATTCATTGAATCAGCCATTTTGCTACTGCGCATTTTGCGACTTGTTTGCGCATCATACGCTGTGTTGATTACTTTTAGAACGTGCGACTCTTGCAGTGTTGCAAAGTGTTGCATTTTCGAATGTGATGCGCATCAGATGCTCTGCAGTGATGCATTTCCGAAAATGCCCAAACAAATAATTCCATGAGGTTTCTGAAACAATTGAGTGAATCTTTCGTGAAACTTTTGTGGGTCGATTATGGATGGCAACCAAACTTCAGTTGCGCCACTGAAATATAAATTGGTATTATGTATGGCAACTTTTGCCAGTTGCCGAAGGTAACACTTTTTTGCCATCGATAACACAGTTTTGTCACTTCGCCAACAGTAAATATTGTAAACAATCAATAAATCTAATGTGAGTGAGAGAAATAAAAGTGTCTTAAAGAAGAACAAAACAACATCGGAACTATCGTCCGGCGAACCGGAGAGAACATGATCTCTTAGCCTAAAGGGGAAATTACAACTTTGAAAATAACGAGGATCTAAGACAACTAAATTTGAATCATATGGTAGGGCCAGACCAGAACAGAACGAGACAACTACAATTAGAATAGTTCGTTCTATAAATAGAACTTCTGCATCAGTGCGTGTAAGTAGGAAAGCAATGTGTAAGTAGCGACAAACAATTACTGCACAATAAAATAAATATCTTCGGTTAGTGACTAGTATGAATACACACCGCAGTGGCTAAACGGGCTAGACGCTGCTGAAGATGTTGCTTCACGAAGATCGGAACGATCGTCCGGCAAATGTGAGTTCGAAATTTACATTTTTTCACTAATCGGAGAGAACATGGTCTCTTAGCCTAAAGGGGAAATTACAACTTTGAAAAGAAACCCATTTTTAATATCAAAGATGATGAGTTCAGTGGAATTATTTTTTAATGAGGTAGACAAAATACAAAATAATCGCCCTTATTCCCGTTGTCGTCGTCGACGTCAATACAATATCGACACCTTTTTTATTGGCGACTTGAAGGCATTTGGGAAAAACAATGTTGCGAAATGTTTTAAGAGGGTTGTTTTTGGATCGTAGACATCAAAAACTTTGTTGTTCTCAATGTGACAATACATTTATAACGTTCGAAAGTCTGATGACGTCGACGACGACAACGGGAATAAGGCCGAATGAGGTAGACAAAACACTTCAGAAACAACTCTAGGAACAGATGTAGTTTAGGTCAGCTGTTCAAAAAAGCGTAGGTGGCTTTGAAGGAAATGGTGCAACTAATTAAAATAACATTTGTATGTTCTCGATTATATAAAAAACGACAGGGGAAGAATAGGCCCAAAATAACAACTGGATTTATTCGAACGCGAAGTTTCCTGTTGTTGTCGGATGTATGAATGGGGCACACGAATCATGGGCCGAAGAAGAAGTTCGTCATTTATACATAAACAGGAAAGGCTACTTTAGTTTGAATGTTTTGCTGGTAAGTTATAATAATATAACAATTATTTTCATAACAATGATCTAATTGTAGATGCGCGATTATCAAATTCGAGTAGGTACGTTGACGGCAGATATCCTGGCTCTACTCACGATGCCTTCATTTGGAACAACAGCCCTGATTTCAGGGCAAACACATGGCTTTTACATGGGGACATGGGACTGTTCGTGGAGGTGGAAAGTTTCTGATAGCCATTCACTTGGGAGTGGCCAGGAATGATTCCTACATTGGGCAGTCCTAGCAGCTCCCTACTTCCACACAGTATGTCCTGGGCAATGGCTTTTTCGGAAACCTCCGTTAGCTAGCTAAAGTGAGAAGGCGAAACGAATGAGCAGCCTGATTGGTTATGCGATCACTTATAAGTCTCAGGTTTAGTAGGTGACTGATATCACAGAAGCTCTTCAAAATATCTGGCATATTCTTTTGTCCTTAGAAGGCGGATGAGCCCAGCATATGGGCCAAAGGCGGATAGAAACCAAAAGAAGAAAATCCAGGTTCGGCATATTGCATCCTGGTCAGCGTCTGATCCATAATGGTTGGCTGCAATCAAATATCCTGGCAGTAGGTAAAATGCAAAAAGCCGGTGGACTGGGTTTGCCTCCCGCCACCGTTCATAATGGCAGTGAATATACAACAACGAAAAAGAAAACATAAACAACCCCTATTTGTTGACGACCCCCGCAAGTTTATAAGGATCACGATTTACGGATATGCATCTGGAATGTAAGAACTCTATATAGATCCGGTGTAAGTAAACAATTGACGGATGTCCTCGAAAGTTATAAGGCTGACATTACCGGTATACAGAAAATGCGATGGACAGGACATGGCTGCACAGGAAAGAGAATCTGCGATATATACTACAGTTGCCATGGAAAAAAACATGAATTTGGTTGCGGATTTGTAGTTGGCAAAAGACTGCGCCATCTGTTCAATCCTGTGAGTGAACGTATAGCCACAATCCGCATAAAAGCGAAACTTTTTTATATTTCCCTAATTTGTGTGCATGCCCCGACAGAAGATAGAGATGATGATGCCAAAGACATATTCTATGAGCTCCTAGAGGAAACGTATGACCGCTGCCCTGGCCATGACATTAAGATTGTACTAGGAGATTTTAATGCTAAAGAAGGCACGGAAAATGTGTTTCATCCAACTATTGGCAATTTCAGTCTACATGCTGACAGTTCCGACAACGGTATGAGACACATAGTGATTTTGCCGCCGCAAAAAACATGGTCATTAGTGGTACAAGATTCTAACATAACAACATAAAGATATCCTCTGATCAAAGAACCAAGAACCAAATCACGTGGTAATTGATGGAAGACACTCATCTAGTGTAATGGACGTACGAATGATCAGAGGAGCTAACATCGATTCTTATCCCTACCTGGTAGCAGCAAAGGTTCGCACAAGATTAAGTAGAGTGAAAATCGTACGAACCCAGACGCAAAGGAAGCTGGACATCGAAAAGCTGCAATTACCAGAGGTAGCAACAGCCTACTCAAGGAAGCTCTATCAACTTTTGGCACTGAACCCGATGACGACCCTGAAGCGCAGTGGAAACCCATTTCCGACTCTATAAAAACTGCCGCAACAACCGTACACAGAAAAAAGCGAATGCTGAAATCAATTACGATATTTGTCAATTCAATTATTTTTATACTTGGATTTCCGCCAATGACGATTTTTGTAAATTCAATTACTCGAATTGTAAGATAGTAATTGAAAAGTTTTCAATTAAAGCAAATATTTATTTGAGCACAGATTTAATCAAAATTTCTTAATATTGTTGATTAAATTAGTAATTGAGTTAAGCATGACTTTAATCAATTTTTTATGGAAAATTTCAATTACGCGTGTAAGCAAGTTGAGTGAGTGCTTAATCAAAATTACATAATGTTTTGATTACACGCGTAATCAAGTTGAGTGAGCGTTTAATCGAAATTATATAATGTTTTGATTACTAGCGTACTCAACTTGAGTATTCTGGTAATCAAAAGTCGGTGTTAGCTTTCAATCGAAATCGGTAATTTTTAATGATTAACATTAACACCCAAAATAACAAAAACCAACATCTCATATTGTTTGAACATTTTATTTTTATAATTAATTTCAGTTTGATTAAATAATAATTAAGAAAATCATTTACAGGGATTCAAAAATAAAAATTAAAAAAATTCAATTATACTTTTTACTTATGAAGTATGTTTTATTTTTATAATTAATTTCGGTATGTCTTTTTTTCGTTTGAACATTTATTTGTAAATTCTCAAAGATGTGTTTTGATTTCGCAATAATTTTGTAGCACATGTGTTGTTGCTGTCATTGTGTTGACGAGTGCCGATTGCAATAACAAAACACCGTTTGTAACGGATTTTTGGTGATGCGCATCTTCCACTTGTTCTCCCTGACAACAACAAAAATTCGCCTTAAAAATCGAACAAAAAAACGTCACATAAAATATATAAAGAATGTTGTAATTTCAAGTACACAAGTACTTGATTCCAGTGAAATTTTAATTGATCTTCTTCGCTTTATAAAATGTAAAATTGTTGAACCAAGTATTCAAATGATTGAGTCAAATAATGAAATAATTGAATTTTATCTCTGTTTTCAAGCAAATCAGTAATTCAAATTAATTCGGGAATATTTTTTTCTGTGTACTTGGTTTTGAAAAACCGCTTCGTAACAAACCATGGTACGATGAAGAGTGTCGGCACGGTAATTGATGAAAAGAACACTGCACGTATGGTAATGCTTCAGTCAATTGCAACGCGAGCTGCGACTGAGCAGTATAGGGAAAAGAGAAAGGAGGTAAATCGTTTATTTAGACGTAAGATACGACAGTGGAGAAAGGGCGAGAGCGAGTAAATTGAGACATACAGAAGGTAGAACGTAGCCCGAAAATTCTACCAAAAGGTCAAAAACGCGACTAATGGACATGGGTCAGGGTCTCCCTACTGTAAAGACAAGAACGGGAATCTCATCGCAGATGTGCAGGGCATGTTGCGAATGTGGAGAGATCATTTCTCTGTCGATAGGACTATCGATCACAATTTGGACGACGACGCACAGTGGTTTGATTTAGAACATTTTTGAGGTCTGTAAAAAATGTATTGCAGACAAGGAGTGAGAAATTACAATGACAGAGCAACATTGCAAATCGCACAGTGGTGTATATTTTAAAAAAATTTCCAAAATTGACTACTTTTCGTTTTTTTTGACTTGCAAGAAAACAAAAAATGAAATTTGAGTTTTTTTGACGCATATGTGCATAGTGCGTACAAAAAAATATTTTTTCGTTTTACAAATATTAGGTTTATTTAGATTTTGAAAATTCAAAAAGTTAGATTTTTTTTGTCTTTTTTGAACTGTATCTCGAACTGTTTGAGAGCTATAGCACTCAATTTTTTGTGTTGGCAAACTTTGTTTCTTGGCTTTAATACGACATCTAAAGGGGCCCTTAGACCTGTGGATAAGTTACTCGACTTCAAGTTGACATTAACTTCGATTATAACAATTTTGCCCTTACACTCTCAAACTAGTTGAGGCAACTTCATTTTCTTGTCATATGTAGAAATGAAAGGTGGTGAGCGCACTGCGAAAATATCAATTTGAATAAAAAACACTATTTTTATTTTCTTTAAATATTTATAAATAACACTATAAATCACATTTATTTAGTATATATTTTTCCGATACTGTTTAATTTATTTATTTTTTGGTTCATTTATTTACATTTTGCCGAAAATTATGCCTGATGAACGTTTCTCACCGAAATGCGTATGAAAGTTGATGCAACTTCCCCTTACACTGGTGGATAAGTTGATATCAACTTCAAAAAATCAAAATGGCTTTGATTTTACATCAACTAGTTTGTACAAACCACCAACTTCACCTTACACCATGGATAAGTTGATATCAACTTGAAGTCGCTGCAACTTATCCACAGGTCTAAGGGCCCCTTAACTCGTGTTTCTCCTGGATACTTGCAAGAAAACAAAAATGTTCATTTTTTGTTGTTATGTTTCTCTGAGTTGTTTTGACGCATTTGTTCACAGTGCGTACAAAAAAAAATATTTTTTCGTTTTACAAATACATATTAGGTTTTTTTAGATTTTGAAAATTCAAAAAGTTAGATTTTTTTGAACTGTATCTCGAACAGTTTGAGAGCTATAGCATTCAATTTTTTTTTGTGTTGGCAAACTTGGTTTCTTGGCTTTAATACGACATCTAACTCGTGTTTCTCCTGGATATAGTTAAATTGTAATAACTATTTTCAAAAACATCGATTTTGAAAAAACATTTGAGTTTGGACCAATATAACTTTAGTACGTCAGATCACGTCAATGAATTTGATACATAATTGGAAAGGAAAATATATTTCTCATTTTCTGAGAGTAACCTTTGCCTGCGGAAAACCCCCACCAAAGCCAGATAGGACCAATTTAGTAAAAAAAAACTCGACATTTTTTGCTCTAAAACGTGAATAACTATTTTTTCTTCAACAAATTTGAAAAATCAACTACACAGCTGGAAAGTCGAGAAAATTCTCTTTCACCAGATGTTACATTTTATACTGATAGGACCTCATTTGGCTGTGTTATGTCCAATAAACTCATTATAATACACCATTCACCATGTAAATCCAATTACTGCACGATAATTGCACACATGTAGTACTGCAAGTCACTGAAGAGCAAACATTGGCATTATTTTATTGTCGTTTTACGTTAGGTAATAAAGAGTAATTAATATTTTCATTTGAATGAAATGAATTGCAAAACTTTTCCCCGATGTTATGTACAAGATTTATGATTTTATGACACAGATTTTGGCAAACCCCTATTTACAATACAAGCATCGGAAAAACATTGGAAATCGATTAACGTTTTTTATGATTCTTAGAACACAAAGGGAGAAACCCAAATTATCGTATTGTATAAGGAAATTGAAGCAGGTAGATATGTCAAACTTGACAATTGTGGCCATTTAGAAATCACTTTTAGGAACATTTTGCATACAATTTGGATTTTTATGCTACCTGCATGTAATTTTCATGCTACCTGCATTTAAAAGTATATAAGTAAATGAACGAACATTTGATTAGTTTCAATTATACAAGGAAACATTGAATCGTTCGGGAAATGGATGATATTTTATCTATAATTAAACGGCGCACAAAAAAACTACACGTCCAAGAAGAATTCTGCAAACTGGGTTTAATCATCGATCAGACAAAACAGGGTGAAGGTAATAAAGTACAAATGATGGGAATACTGCATGGAGATTTTTTCTAAACCCAAAAAAAAACAGGAGTTGCCCAACAGTTGATCTTTAGATTCAAAGTAATCTTTGAAGTAATTGGATGCTGTAAGGAAATACATGCAGCAATGAAAATGTACAAATCGATGTACCCATAGAGATGCATGACTTCAACCATTCATAAAGTATTGTCACATGGTAAAGATGTAATCCATGCCCTCTTTCAGAGGAGGCACAGGAAAAGAGGAATAAGGATTATAGGTATTTCAGGGAGCATAATTCAAGCAAAATATGTAAGAAAAGTGCGGACGAACATTTGCTTAATGTCCAATTTGCCACATACAGGGTGGCCCAAAAAAGACTGAAGGATTAAAAATAACTGTTTTTTTTTTGTTTTTATTTTTTATTAATTTTTTTTGTACGTTTTTAAATATTTAATTCGTGGAAATTTTTTAGATATTTGTGTGAAATATAAATTTCTCTCAAATGGTGTCCATTTTCTTGCAAACAAAAATTGGCTCTTTTAACCGCATTTTCCATTACTGCCCGTAGAGTTTCTGGTTCCAAGTTCCTTATTTCTGCTTGAATGTTCTGCTTAAGCTCTTGAATTGTTTGGGGTTTATTGATATACACAACTCCTTTCAAATAGCCCCACAAAAAAAGTCTGGAGCAGTCAAATCTGGTGAACGTGGAGGCCAAGCAAAATCACAATTTCTGGAAATCATTCGTTCACCAAAAATGTTATGAAGAAGTTCCATTGTCGCTCTTGCTGTATGCGCAGTTGCTCTATCTTGCTGGAACCATATGTTTTGATTATTCTCAACATGTGGACGCAAAAAATTTTCTATCATAGTCCTATACAGAGCCCCGTTAACCGTTTCTGGTTGACCCTCCACATCGTCGAAAAAATATGGACCGATAATTTTATCAGCCATAACACCGCACCAAACAGTACATCTGGCGGGGTGTAATTCACGCTGATGTAATGCCCTAGGATTGTGAGTGCCCCAAAATCTAGAATTTTGTTTGTTTACATAGCCATTTAAGTGGAAATGAGCTTCATCGCTCATTATAAGATTGTTTAAAAAGTTATAATTTTCTCTGGCAGGCGTGCCTGATGATCTTGGGGAAGCAGTTGCTGTACCATTTGAATTTTATACGGAAACATTTTAAGATCCCGCTTCAAAATAAAATTCTTTGCAGGGATGTTCTGGAGATTCCCAATTGAGTAGAACGACGACGAGTAGAGACAGATGGATCTTCGTTTACACTCTGCCGTACATCCTCCACAACTGCTTCATTGCGCACAGATCGACCTCTTCCTCTTCCTGGAAGATCTGACACTCTTCCATGTTCCTCAAAACGGGAGACTAAGTTCCTAATCATGTTGTCACTGGGTGCTGTTCGGACATTAAAATGACGACGATAATTTCGTTGAGTTGTAATAATTTACCTTCCAGAAGAATAAAAAAATTCAATGATTTTGACGCGTTTCTGCACATCATATGTAGCCATGATTTATCTCCAAAAACCAGTAAATAACCTGCAAAAGACAAAAAAAAAATTATTAAAAACAAAAAAGATATAACTATTTTTAATCCTTCAGTCTTTTTTGGGCCACCCTGTATGACTCATATCTCTCCAGCATTCGACATTAATGGAAATCGCACCATCTGGAATTATATGCAGAAGCAACACATCTATTGAAGGACGATCAAACCAACGAAGAATATTTAAACGAAATTTTAATGTTCAATAAATCTCTAATATTGTTTTATATATATAATTAGTAATACAATTAATTCTTAAATAATTAAAGTTTATTATATGGAAATTTAAACCAAATTGTGTTATTCGATGGAAAAGACCAACAAATTAAATAAATCGTAAAACGAAGACGGTGAAAGGTAATATAAAAAGGCACGTGCATGCATTTGATGGTCATTAAGATGAATTTTATGGATATTCAGTTATTATGACAGTAAAGTAATGTCAATGTTTGCTCTTCATTGAATTCCAGTACTACATGTGTGCAATTATCGTGCAGTAATTGGATTTACATGCTGAATGGTTTTTTGGACATAACGCAGCCAAATGAAGTCCTATCGGTATAAAATGTACCATCTGGTGAAAGAGAATTTTCTCGACTTTCCAGCTGTGTAGTTGATTTTGAAGACAAAACAATTATTCACGTTTTAGACAAAAAATGTCGAGTTTTTTCCTAAATTGGTCCTATCTTGCTGTGGTGGGGGTTTGCCGTAGCCAAAATTTACGCTTAGAAAATGGGAAAAATATTTTCCTTTCCAATTATGCATCAATTTCATTGACGTGATCTGACGTACTAAAGTTATATTGGTCAAAACTCAATTGTTTTTCAACATCGATATTTTTTAAAATAATTATTACAAATTAATTAATTACAGGAGAAACAAGAGTTAGATGTCGTATTAAAGCCAAGAAAACAAGTTTACCAACACAAATAAATTGAGTGCTATAGCTCTCAAACTGTTTGAGATACAGTTCAAAAAAGTCAAAAAATTAAATCTAACTTTTCGAATTTCAAAATCTGAAAGGCTTAATATTTGTAAAACGAAAAAAAAAATATTTTTTTGTACTCACTATGAACAAATGCGTCAAAACAACTCAAAAAAAAAAGAACAAGAACAAAATGGCAATTTTTGCTTTCTTGCACATCGAAAAAAACGAAAAGTAGTCAACTTTGGAAGTTTTTTAAAATATACCCCACTGTGCGATTTGCAATAGTATATAAGGTTCTATCAAGTATAATGTGCGAATAACTAAAACAAACTATCGCTGACCTTATTGGACCATACCAGTGTGGCTTTAGGCCTGCAAAATCGACAACTAACCAGATTTTCACGCTACGCCAAATCCTGGAGAAGACCCACGAAAAACAAATCGACACCTGTCACCTATTTGTCGATTACAAAGCGGCCTTCAATAGCCCGATACGGAAGAAACTCTAGGAAGCAATGTCTGAGCTTAGTATTCCTGCAAAACTCATACGCTTTTGCAGGATGACCTTGACGAACACCAAATCCGCAGTGAAAGTTGGTAAGGGTCTTACCGAACCTTTCGAAACCAAGCGAGGCCTCAGGCAAGGCGACACCCTATCGTGCGATACCTTTAACATCTTAAGGGAGATCATTATGAGCACATGAATAAAACCATGAGTAGCAAAAGTCACATGCTGCTCGCGTATGTTGATGATATTGATATCATTGGGTGCACAATTAGAGAAGTTACTGCGGTGTTTTCGAGAATTGAGAAGGAATCAGCAAAAGTGGGTCTGAAAGTAAATGAGGACAAGACAAAATTAATGGTTTCAACGAGCAGGGCCTCCACACGATTAGACCAAAGCGTGAACGTTGATAACCGTTATAATTTCGAGGTGGTGGACGAATTTATATACCTCGGATGTGCCGTAAACAAAAACAACAACGTCAGCCTTGAGATCAAGTGGAGAATTGTGCTTGCGAATAGATGGTATTTTGGGCTAAGCAAGCACTTTCGAGGTAAAGCCCTCTCTCGAATGACGAAAATCCAGCTGTCTTGTTTTATGGCGCAGAATCCTGAAACATCTGTGCGAGTCTTCGAGAGAAAAATACTCCGAAAAATGTATGGTCTTATAGTGCACAACGGCGAGTATCGGCTGCGCATGAACCATGAGCTGTATGAGATTTCTCCCGACATCGACATAGCTAAGCGGATCAAAATAACGCGATCATGTCAGTAGAATGGATGAAGACGAACCTGCACGAAGGGTTTTCGAAACCGAACTTGAAGGAAGGCGAAAAATAGGACTCCGCTGGTGGGATCAAGTTGATGAATCCCTGGGTACACTTGGTATTACCAACTGGAGAGATAAAGCAAAAGATCGAGCTGGTTGGCGAAATATGTTATCTTCGTTTTGTAAGGTCGGTGACCCCCCCCCCCCCCCCGGAGTTGTTCGATACGGGGTTGGATAAAAAAAACATGGCTACTAGGGCTGAATTACCGGAGTTCGGGCGCAGCTCAAACTGTACACAAATGAAAGGTATTTTTATCACAAATTTCATGGTGTCTTTAGTTTTATGAAGCGGCATCTGTAGACCCAGATAACCCCAAATTACCATATTATTGTATGTCTTACTTTACTTTTATTGACTATTTTGCAACCTTATGAGGTCAAACTTCAACATATTCTTCCAACTGGCTTTATCCTTCGCCTTTTCTCGCCAGTTGGTAAAACCAAGGATACGGAGGGATTCTTCTGCCTGGTATTTCCAGCGGAGTCTTGGTCGTCCTCTTTTCCTACTTCCTTCGGGTAAGTTATCGAAAACCTTTCGCGCTGGCTCAGCTTCATTCATTCTGATAACATGGCCTAGCCAACGCAATTGGCCAACTTTGATTCGCCTAGCTATGTCCACGTCAGAATATAGATTAGGTACTCGCCGTTTTCCCCAACAGGACCATATATTCTACGGAGAATACTCCCAGGTGCTTGTCATCCCAGGTGCTCGAAAACTCCCAGGTGCTTTTCATCCGCTTGCGATATGACCCAAGTTTCGGAGCCACATGTCAAGACAGATAAAATGACAGTCTGATATAGCTGGAGTTTTGTCCGTCGAGAGAGGGCTTTGTTCCTAAACTGCTCGCTGAGCCCAAAATACCACCTATTTGCAAGCAAAATTCTCCAATTTATCTCTAGGCTGACGTTGTTGTCCTTGTTGACGGCTTATCCAAGGTAGACAAATTCATCTACCACTTCAAAATTAAATCGGTTGTCAACGTTCAAGTGCGGACCAAGTTGAGAGGTTTCTCTAGTCGTTGGCACCATTAATTTTGTCTTGCTTTCATTAACAGTAAGACCCACCTTCGCTGATTCCTTTTCGATTCTTGAAAATACTGCAGTAACCTCTCGCAAATTTCGCCCAATGATGTCTATGTCGTCAGCATACGCCAGCAACATATGGCTTTTCGTGTTAATGGTCTTGTTCGTATTTACCGCAGCCTTTCTCATTATTATCTCCATTAAGATATTGAAGAGATTGCACGAAAGTGTGTTGCCTTGTCTAAGTCCTCGCTTGGTACAGAATGGTTCAGTGAGGTCTTTCCCCACTTTCACTGCTGATTTGGTGTTGGACAGCGTCATTATACAGAGGCGGATCAGTTTTGCCGGAATACCAAGTTCAGACATAGCTTGGGGCTATGGAAAGCAGCTTTGTAATCGACAAAAATATGGTATGTATCGATTTGCCTTTCGTGGGTCTTTTCCAGAATTTGGCGTAGCGTGAATATTTGGGCAGTCGTGGACTTGTCTGGTCTAAAACCACACTGATAAGGTCCAATCAGGTTTTCAATAATTGGCTTAAGTCTGTCACATAATACGCTTGACAAGACCTTCTACGCGATGGATAAAAGACTGATACCGCGATAGTTGGAACAGACACATGGATCACCCTTTTGAATACACTGAGACTCCAATCGTCGGGCATAGATTCCTCCAGCCATATACTGCATATAAGTTGATGCATGTGGGCTATCAGTCCTTCGCCACCTGATTTTAAAAGTTCAGCGAGTACACCCAGAGAACTAATTGTTTGAAAAGAGGTTGTATCAACCGTAAATTCGGCTGTTAACACCGAATTGAGGTTGCCACAACCGAATTGAGGTTGTTACGACCGAATTTAGTCCCCTCAACCGAAATTCGGTTGAAGCAACCTAGTTTCATAATTGATTCGGTTATGGCAACTGAATCTTCAATTATATTCGTTCAATCAACTAAATTTTCAAAAATTTCAATTGGAACAACCGAATTTGAAATTAATTCGGATGCAACAACCGGAATTTGCACCAAATTCGGTTGAAATAACAGAATTCAGTTGTAACTACCAAATTTGGTATCAATTCGGTTGTAACTACCGAATTTGGTATCAATTCGGTTGTCACTACCGAATTTGGTATTAATTCGATTGTAGCTACCGAATTTGGTATGAATTCGGTTGTAACTACCGAATTTGGTATCAATTCGGTCGCAACAACCGAATTAATCCTTAAGTCGGTTGCAAGGTCCGAATTCGGCATCAATTCGGTTGCTGTAACTGAATTTCTCATGAATTCTGTAGGTACAACCGAATTTAATTTTAAATTCGGTTACCACAATATAATTCTATGAATTTAAAATTTGACGTTTAAAATTATGAAAACAAATATTATATTAAAAGAAGTTAAAGAGTGTATAACTGTTCTCGCCACGGTGTTGTTGGCGGTAAGGTAAATAAAAATATTGTAATTGTGGTTTTTGTGTTAAATCGTCTTATTTTTCAGAGAATGTCCAAGCCGATATCAAGAGTTTTGAAGCTTTCCAAGTTCGGTCTGCAATAATGATGCAAAAACGATTTAGAACCTAAATCAATAGATACAACACGCCAGAATTGGTGCGGTGACCCATGATGGCCGGGACTTCAAAAAAGGTCGGTAACGACATGTAAAATAAATGTGTTATTCTAAAGATTATCCTGTATAAATAACTTTGTTTTCTCGCTCTCTAATGTTTTTCATAAGAATACTGGATAATAAATCATTAGTTAATAATAAAAAAAAAATCGAAAATTCATTTCTGATACTCTAAATTCGGTTGTGACAAACTCTAATGAGGTTGTGTCAACCTCTAATGAGGTTGTGACAACCTCTAAATTCGATTACGGCTAATTCGGCTGTCTCAACCGAATTTTTCTGTGAGTGTAGACCATCCGCAACAGTGGCTTTGTTGTTCTTAAGGCGGGAGATCGCCGTTCTAATCTCGTCTTGGTTGGGGGGAGTACAATCTACACTATCTTCCACTATCATTACCTCCTGATCTTCAGTGGAAGAATCTGAGTGGTGTAGTGCTGAAAAGTGGTCTCCCCACATTTTGCGCTCACACTGCTTCTCAGTCACCAGATTCCCATTCTCGTTCCTGAAGGAGGGCAGACCATTTTTAGGTCCGTTATTCAATCTTCTTACCCTCTGGAAAAACTTTCGGGATTCACCATTCATCCTGCACATTTCGGTTTTTCACTCTCTCTCTCTGCTCCCACTGCCATTTTTCCGCCTAAATAGTTGGTTTTCCTCCCTTCTTAGCTCCTTGTACCTCTCACTAGCAGCACGCGTTGTAACTGACTGTTTCGTTGTCATACGTACAGTGTCTTTTTCATCAGTTGCAATGCGACATTCTTCGTCGTACCATGGCTTATCCTTCTGCGGTTTTTGATAGCCAAATTCAGTCCTTGCAGCGGTTTCCAAAGAATGGGAGATGTGCTTCCACTGCGCATCTGGGTCTTCGGAAGGGGGTATTCTGATCCAGCAGGAGAGGTAGCTTCTGTCTATAGGACATTGATATCTCCGGTATTTGTAGCTTGTCAATATTCAGCTTTTCCTGTGGTCGGCTTCGTACGTTTTTCGCCCTGCTCAATCTCGTGCGAACTTGCGCAGCCACCAGGTAATGATCCGAGTCGATATTGGCACCTCAATCACACGTACATCCATTACACTAGAAGAATGCCTGCCATCTATTACCAAGTGATCAATCTGGTTCTTCGTCCGCTGATCAGGAGATATCCAAGTCGCCTTATGAATGTAAATACTACCATGTTCTTTGCAGCGGCGAAGTCTATCAGTCTTATCTTTTTCTGGCAGTAGGTAAAATGCACTGTGGTTTGCATTTTACCTACTGCCAGGATGATTATGTTTCAGCCGCCCATTATGGATCAGACGCTGACCAGAATGCAGTGTGTCGAAACTGCATTTTGGTTTCTTCAATTTTGATCCGCCGTTGGCCAGGGGTGTTGGCTCATCCGCCTTCAAAGGACAGAAGAATATATCCACTACTTCGAAGACAGGGTCACCTAATAGTCGTGAGACGTATCAGTGATAGCATTACCACTCAGGTTACTCATTTGTTTTGCCTTCTCACTTTAGCTAGCTAACGGAGGTTTCCGATGGAAGTAGTGAGCTGCTTGGACTGCCCAATGAAGGAATCATTTCTGGCCACTCCCCTAATCTTTCAGCTGAACGTTTTGTTTTGCTTTAAAAATTATACAGCAACCAACAATTCGTGGTTGCCAATATAACCACTATCAAGCAACTGCAGTTACCAGCTGTCAGTTGCCATATCGTCAGCTAAGTACTATAAAGCTCCATACGCCAATTTCATTTTTTTTAAGCTAAGATTAGAAACAGAGGTTTAAAATGTTGCTCTTACGAACGCTGTCTTCGGAATTTCGTTATCTCACTCCGTTGCTAAGATACTCAGTGTCAATGGTGCTCTATAATCCACTTTCACCTCTAAACTTAAATGCTGTTTGTCTTGAAACTAAGTTGATCGCGTATGGAGCTTTGTAGTACTCAGCTGGCGATATGTAATAACTTTTCGGCAACTGGCAGCGCAACTGAGGTTCGGTTTCTATCGATAAGCGACCCATTAATTCCAATTCACAATAAATAGGCGTGTTTTGGTTACACCACTTGCTTACATTAGCACTTATTTTGTATGGAGAGCTAAGCAATATTAAGCGGCACTTGAAGCTACTGCTTCCAGTTCACTTCTAAGCAGACATAAAGTTACCAGTCTGAAAAAATCGTTAGCTTGTAACTTTATGACGCAGAATCCTGGGTCATATATCGCATGCTGATGAAACATCACTGGGAGTCTTCAAGAGAAAAATGCTCCGAAAAATATATGGTCCTATAATAGAAAACGGCGAGTATCGACGACGGACGAACCACGAGCTGTATAATCCGTAATCCGACGTCGACGTGGTTATGCGTATCAAAATAGCGCGTTCAGGCTGGCTATGCCATGTCAGTAGAACAGATCAGAATGAACCAGTGCGAAAGCTATTCGAAGACGTACTCGAAGGACGACGAAAAATAAAACGACCAAGACTTCGCTGGAAATACAAGGGGGAGAATTACGTAAGGAACGATATCGAATTCATGATCGTTTTGTCGGTAGTGAAGTTTATGAACACGTGTATTTTAAATTATGGATGAACTGTCATTATCGACATAACGATAATGAATTTGATGTCGTTTTTTACATAATTAGTCCCCAGACGGAATATTACCTGCGAGAGCTTGGTGTTACCAACTGGAGGAGATAAGCTGAAGATGGAGCCAGTTGGACAAACATATTATGCTTATTTTGTAAGGCCCTTGACCTCTCTGCGTCGTTTGAGGCCACCTACTAAGTAAGTAGATAGCGGTTTTAAAAGACCCATTACGAAACGAATTTATGAAAATGAAACATTGTTTACTTTGCCCGAAGTCTATGAGAACAGAGTAAACTGTCATAAACCATATCATAAACAACGACGATGGAAAATATTTTTAATTAAAAATTGAATTTTTTAAAAATGGATTCAAAAAGTTACGTTTCACTTTTGTTCCTAATGAGTACGATTTGCCCAACACCGTCCATATGCTGGGAGTTCTGTAAACCGAAAATCCAACAGCTTTTGTGTGGTTCCGATACTGTCCATACCGTTTGTGATCCAACAAAAGCATTCGACAGTGTAAGATATACATATCTGGACAGATGAGATATCAGTATTCACCTTTATAAATGTGTTTTGTTGTGCAGCAAGTCATGTTTATTTCGGAGAAATTCTTGGGACATGTACCTATAACTCGGAAAATGAAAAGGGTTTTAATGCACATCCATAATGACTACCGAAATCGTGTGGCCAGCGGCAATGAGTTCAGAAATGCCACAGAAAAATTGAAATATCCCATAGCGTCACGTATGCGGGAACTAATTTGGGATAATGAATTGATGTACGTGGCTCATGTCCATACACGCCAAGTGAGAATGGGTCACGATAAGTGTCGAAACACGCAGCGCTATCGATATAGTGGGCAAAATCTGGTAACTTTAGTGAAAAATCAAATTCAAATTCCATTAAATTCTTCGTTTTTAGGGATGGCAAGGCAACAATAATTATGTTCCCGTAATAGGAATGCTGACGCTGTCATTGAAGGAAATGTATTTAGAAAAGGACCTTGTACCGGATCCTGTGGCAATGGCCGATAAATTTTCCCAGGAGTACGTATTGATTCATTACGAGGAGCTATTAATTTTTATTCTGTCAATATTATATGGACGGCTGTCATTATTATTGGGAAATTCAGTTTAAGGCAGTACCATGTTGGTCATTTCACTGCCATGATGAACGATCGAGTTTCCCGTATGGGATGTGCAATTGCTATTGGATCCAACTGCAAGAATACAAGGTATGCACCCAAATGCTAAAGATTGAATTAAGATAATTAACACGCGGTCTTATATTTATGGTAGGGTGATCCCAAATAAAGTATTTGTCTGGTGCTATTATTTGGCGTGTAATTATGATTCGACTAATATTATCGGTACGTACGTTTATAAAACTGATACTAAAACCCCGGGTTCCCAGTGCTCTGATTGGAATGTTGGCAAAAGTACAAATTATAAACATTTATGTGCTAATTCTGGAAAATACTTTGATTCAACAGTAGAAGTGGGGAAACATAACACTATGATGGGCGGCTGATCAACCCATATGACATCAGATTTCTCAACCTAAATACTTATAATAACCCATATCCTTTCATGCACCAAATAATAAAATTGTTGCAAACTATTTATTCGATTAGAGTTAAATTTATAAAAATAATTTTTTGATAAAATTCTCAATATTTTCTCTTGGTAATTATAGTTAACAAATAAACTTGAGTCGTATAGGATGCAGAGGTGTTGTCATAATATCAGCTACAGTTCTGTTGTACGAATTTCGTGAACTTCTAATTTTTGTTCGACCACCTTCTTTCTTACAAATTGTTGTATGCTTCGTTTTCCGATGCAATGCAGCATTCTGAGCCAAGCTAACAGCTGTTATAATATTGGAATACCACAGCTTCTAAATATATCATTTTTCAAGTTTCGGATAATTGTTCTTGCTATTTCAAAATTGTCTTTCTCTAAATGTCACCGGAGATTTTCACTTGGATTTACAACTGGGAAAATAGGGAAGAGCATCCATCAAATGTAAACTAGTTTATGTAAACTATTCAATGTACTGGTTAACACATTATTGGATAGCACACTCATTCTCAGAAGGCTGGCGAGAAGTTGCGTTTTACAATTTCAAAATATTTTTTTGTGATCCACCTTACCATTAATAAAAAATACAGTTCCTCCTGCGCTCATACAACACCTGACAAGACTAATCACGTTAAAATATCCTCGAGTTTAAATATTGTACATAAATTTTTTTACATAAACTTCGATATCGTTTTTCTATGTTTCTATGCAAACACTCGAAAAAATTATTCATGTGTAAACTCAAAGCTATCCCAGAAATCCGTAGTGTCATTGAAAGTAACTTTAACCTACTGAAACCGGAGTTTTTCACATAATTAATGGTATTGTGGATTACAAATATTTCGAAATTGAAAAACGAATCTTCAAGCGAGCGGTCAGAAAATGAGTCTTCTTTCCAATTACGTGTTTACACAGGACATTGACCTAGGGCACATTGCCTACAACACCAAGATCTGGATTTTGTAAATTAGTCTAAAATCGATACAAACGCTTCCCTCCACATAACTCCAAGTACAAACCCCAGCAAAAAATCTCCCGGTTCATGTAGAAAGAAATTTCGAAGAAGAAAGAGAATTTCGAAGTAGTGATAAAGGATACTGGTTTTAAAAAACCGCTTCGGAACAAACCATGGTACGATGAAGAGTGTCGCATAGCAAATGATGAAAAGAACGCTGTACGTATGGCAATGCTTCAGTCTATTGCAACGGAACTGCGACTGAGCTGTGTAGAGGAAAAAAAGAGGTAAACCGTCTCTTTAGGCGTATGAAGCGGCAGTGGAGAAAGCACGAGAGTGGGAAAATTGACACACACAGAAGGAAGAACGAAGCGAAGAACGAATTCTACAAAAAATTCAAAAACCAAACTAATGGGCATGGCCTAGCGCCCCCTTCTGTAAAGACAAGGATGAAAATCTCATCGCAGATGTGCAGATCATGTTGGGAATATGTAGAGATCATTTCTCCGCGCTACTGGTACCTCAGACATCCAATGACGAGGAGACTACCGATCACAATTTGGACAACGACGTCGATTGCCCCCTCCTAACCAAGACGAGGTCAGAACAGCTATTGGCCGACTGAAGAACAACAAAGCCGATTGATTACCGACGGAGCTGTTTAAGGCTGGCTATCGAAGGCCGCCTTATAATCGACAAATAGATGATAGGTGTCGATTTGTTTTTCGTGGGTCTTCTCCAGAATTTGGCGTAGCGTGAAAATCTGGTCAGTTGTCGATTTTCCAGGCCTAAAGCCCCACTGGTATGGTCCAATCAGCAAGCGATATTTGGTTTTAGTCTTTCGCACATTGTACTTGATAGAACCTTATATGCTACGGATAAAAGGCTTGTTCCACGTTAGTTGGCGCAGTGACTCGGGTCAGGTTTGTTTTAAATGTTAGGCATAGTACCCTGAGACTCCAATGTCTGAGCTTGGTATTCCTGCAAGTATTGGTATTCGCCTTTGCAGGATGATCTTGATGATCACCAAATCCGCAGTGAAAGTTGGTAAGGATCTATCTTACCGAACCTTTTGAATCTAAGCGAAGCCTCAGGCAAGGCGACACCCTATAGTACGATCTCTTTAACATCTTAATGGAATAAAATGAATAAAACCATCAGCAGCAAAAATCATATGCTGCTCGCGTATGCTGATATAGATATCATGGGGCGCAGAATGAGAGAAGTTACTGCGGTGTTTTCGAGAATTGAGTAGGAGTCAGCAAAAGTGGGTCTGACAGTAAATGAGGACAAGACAAAATTAATAGTTTCAACGAGCAGGGCCTCCACGCGATTAGACCAAAGCGTGAATGTTGATGAAAATAAATAAATGGTTTCCCGTTACATCCCATGAAGGGATTAGGGAGAGCTTCTCACAAACCAGTGAGCTGTGTACATTCTAGTTTTGCACTCACTGATTGGGACCTACAGGGTTACACCGGTTGCGAACGGTATTTTGAGAAGCTTTTTCATGGCTAAATACTCGACAGTGTCGTCGTCACTAAGCGAGGTGACCGCCGTCGAAAGAAATTGAAGGTGGTCAGCGTAGGGATGGAACCCACGTCTTCATGCACAAGAGCCGCGCACACTACCATTGCACCACCAACGGCCAACGTTGATACCTTGATAAGCGTTATAATTTCGAGGTGGTGGACGAATTTATATACCTCGGATATTTATTTTTACTTTTATAGACTTTTTTACAACCTCATGAGGTCAGGCGTCCTACACATATTAATTAAACAAACAAATTAAACAAATTTCAACATATTCTTCCAACTGGCTCTATCCTTCACCTTTTCTCTCCAGTTGGTAACACCAAGGATACTGAGGGATTCTTCTGCCTGGTCTTTCCTGCGGAGTCTTGGTCGTCCTCTTTTCCTGCTTCCATCTGGTGCGTTATCGAAAACCTTTCGCGTTTTCCGTAAACAAAAACAACAACGTCAGACGTGAGATCAAGCAGAGAATTGTGCTTGCGAAGATATGTTATTTTTGGCTAAGCAAGCACTTTAGAGATAAAGCCCTCTCTCAGGTAATAAAAGTCCAGCTATACCAGACTCTCATACAACCTGTATTGCTTTATGATGCAGATTTCTGGGGTTTATCACAAGTAGACGATGGTGCAAGGGCTTGTGTGCGCGGCTCTTTTGAATGAGAACTTGGGTTCGATCCCTGCTCTGACCACCTTCAATTTCTTTCGGCGGCGGTCACTTCGCATAGTGGCGGCGACACTATCGAGTATTTAACCATGAAAAAAGTTTCTCAAAATACCGTTCGGAACCGGTGTAAGACTGTAGGTCCCAATCAGGTAGTGAAAACATAGAAAGCGCACAGCTCACTGGTTGCAAGAAGCTCTCCCCTGTTAGCTATCTGAAAATTTGATGGGTATACTTCCCAATAGTACAAAGATGAATTCCTTTTGCAACCTTTTATTTTATATTTAGTACTATTTGTATACAACGATGTTTGTATGTTCTTGTTTTGTTAATGAAAGTCCTCCTAATTATTATATCAATTTAAACGAACACTAATTTTACCGGCGTAGTACTAACAAGGAAAGGATCTACATTCAGAGGAATTGATCTTATAACACTCCAATCACTTCATGAGATGGAATGGGAAACGGTTTTTTTTAAGACGAAACATCTCTAGGAGTCTTCGAGAGAAAAATACTCCGAAAAATTTATGGCCCTATAGTGCACAACGGCAAGTATCGGAGTCGCATGGACCATGAGCTGTACGAGATGTATCCCGACATTGACATAGTTAAGCGGATTGCGCTGGCTAGGCCATGTCAGTAGAATGGATGAAGACGAACCAGCACGAAGGGTTTTCGAACTCGAAGGAAGGCGAAAAATATGAAGATCAAGACTCCGCTGGAGGCATCAGGTTGACGAAACCCTGCGTACACTTGGTATTACCAACTGGAGTTTTGTAAGGTCCCTGACCGGCCCTGGGTTGTTCGAGTCGCATAAGTAAGTAAGACAAAGGATATTATCCAAGATTTGGAAAATTGAACAGTAAGAGGTTTTCAAGAAATTATTTCAGTTATATTTTCCCAAGGAATTAAAGTACATGCTATGACAAATTAAACCAATAATAATGAGTTTGTATAAGTTGAAGGTATACTCTATAACAAATGTTTAAATTTTCAAGGGAGAAATTAACAATAATATGTATGTATGTATGATGACTCGTTGATTGAGACCTTTTACTACTACAGGCCGGTTTTCAGTGTTGTGAAATTTTTATTCCCATGCTTTTACACTGAACATACCCTCTTATGGGGTTTTTATCGACACCTACCACCCCTTTGTAGATTATAAGGCTGCCTTCGATAACCCGATACGGAAAAAACTGTACCAAGTTATTTCGGAGCTAGGTATTCCTGCTTTGTTGACACGCCTTTGTAGAATGACACTTACCGACACAAAATCTTCAGTAAAGATTGGTAAAGATCTCACCGAACAGTTTAGTATGAGGCGAGTCCTCGGGCAAGGCGGCGCCCTATATGCGATCTCTTCAACATATTAATTGAGATCAGCAGCAAAAGTTACATGCTGCTCGCGTGTGCTGATGATTAATGGTTTCCACAAGCAGTCCGTCGGTGGTGCAATGGTTAGTGTGCGCGGCTATTGTACATTAGAACGTGGGTTCGATCCCTGCTCTGACCACCTTACATATCATTCGCCGATGGTCACCTCGCTTAGTGATGGCGACACTATCGCGTACTTAGCCATGAAAAAGCTTCTCAAAATACCGTTCGGAACCGGTGTAAAACTGTAGGTCCCAATCAGTGAGTGTAAAACTAGAAAGCGCATAGCTCACTGATTGTGAAAAGCTCTCCCTCTCCCTAAACCATGTTGTGTTGTACAAGCAGAACATTCACCCGATTGGATAAAAGGGTGAACGTTGATAACCGTCATAATTTCGAGGAAGTGGTCGAGTTTATTTTCCTGGAATCTGCCTTAAATAGAAGCAATAACGTCAGCTTAGAAATCAATCGGAGAATTGTGCTTGGAGACAGGTGTTATTTCGGGCTAAGCAACCATTTCAGAGGTAAGACCCTATCTCTAGAAACGAATATCGAACTATATCAGATTCATACTACCAGTCTTACCTACAGAATCCTGGGTCATATCGCATGCTGATGAAACATCACTGGAAGTCTTCGAGAGAAAAATGTTTCGAAAAATATATGGGCCTAGAATAAAACAATAAATCTGTATCCCGACATCGACGTAGCAATGCACATCACAATAGCGCGCTGGCTAGAGCATGTCAGTACAATGGATCAGAATGAACCAGTGCGAAAGGTATTCGAAGACGTACTCGATGGACATCGAAAAATAGGACGACGAAGACTTCGCTGAAAAGACCAGGTGGAAGATTGCCTGCGAGAGCTTAGTGTCACCAACTGGAGGAGAAAAGCTGAATTACGAGACGGTTGGAGAAACATGTTATCCTAATCTTGTAAGGTCCTTGACCCTCTGGGTTTTTTTTTTGAACTCACCTAAGTAAGTTTTTGTGGTCATGAGAACGTGGGTTCAATATCTGCTCTGACCACCTTACATTTCCTTTGACGACGGTCACCTCGCTTAGTGTTGGCAACACTATCGAGTAAAAAGCTTCCTAAAATACCGTTCGGAACCGGTGTTAAACTGTAGGTCCCAATCAGTGAGTGTAAAACTAGAAAGCGCACAGCTCCACAGGCTGTGAGAAGTTCTCCCCCATCCCTTCATGGGATGTAATGGGAAACCATTTTGTTTTTTCAAGTAAGTTTATTTCGCTAGGTCATGAAATGTAAACGCTCTTACAGTATTTAAAAGGAATCCGAATAATTGTTTATTCACAAAAGTTACACTTTTATTTTCTTACTAAATTATTTATGGCGTGAAACGCAACACAAAAGACCAGCACTTTCACAGAGTTTACCATCATCTGCATGATGTAGACCCTTTGTTCCGTTTTGAAGTTGCATCGAATCGTGGCGTTCTAAAATTCAAAAATTCCAATACATCGTTCTGTTATTCCTATATTTACTCGATTAGAAACATACCCTCAAAAGTGTCCGCCTGTGGCATATAAGATTTCATTTCGGCCATTAACTTTTTAATACCGCTTACATCATTCTCAATACTGCAGAGTTCTTCCTGATTAAAATCGGGGTTAATTTCTTTGCACAGCAAGATTTGGCCAATGGCATTACCGACATTTGTAGATCTGGTACGATTATCTGCAGGAATGCAATTGAATAACATTTTTTTTTTTTTGAAAAATGGAATATTTAATAAAGTAAAACCTGATGAAAAGATGCCAGGTGCTTCCGGCAAGTGTCAGTAACATTCAAATAAGCATTTGAAATAATGTAGTGACATCTCCATCAGCCATCCGTTTACGGCATAGAATAATACATACCATAGAAGCTTTTATTCGCTCAATAAATTAAACGACATAGGTACGATGGAAAGAAAGTAAACATTGGATGGTGGAAAATATGGGTTCAATAATACCAGATAGTGGCAATAGTATACAGCGATTAACAAAGGAACAACAACCGAATTTCGTGTTTTTGTGGCAAACTCGTTGTGTTAAATACAATAATACAAATGTATACCAACGATAAAAGTCAACAAAAAAGTGCAAAATATATTTAAATTTTTCAGTTCTACACCAAAACGACAGGAAAAAGTTAAGTGAACATATTTTGTAACTCCACCTGGTGTAAGGTAATTTTAAATTTAATTGCTCTCATTTCCACAAACCTACGATGAAGAGTGTGAAGTGAAACGTCAGATGAGAGAATAAGTTTATCTATGTATGTATTATTCTATGGTTTACGGGAGCAGTAGGGAATACAATTGCTTCAGTAGCTCAATGTTTTTAAAATGACAATCAGTCTTATTACGAATGTCGTTCTCGTATTTCGACTACGACAGTTTTGTAAAAGATTAAAGACAAAGTTGGCGTGTTATCTTTAATCGTCTACAAAACTGTCGTAGTCGAAATACGAGAACGACATTCGTAATAAGGCTGAATGTTAAATTAAGATGATGTCTTTGATTCGAGTTTCGTTCGATACCAAAAAGTACAGCCCTTAACTTCGGCACTGAGGATTTTGTACCTAATGTAGCAATTATGAAATATCTTACCATTATAATGTTTACTCATGTCCAGTGGAATAACTTGAATTAAACGGTAACTTTTGATTAGTTCCTTAGAAAATAGTTGAAGCAGACAAAATAGTAGGGCAATGCAGGAAGTGTGTTTAGTATTAACACTTGAAAAACAAAATTGTGTTTAGAATTTGTTTTTAAATATATTTTAAATTTATCATCTAATACCTTTGATCTCCAATCATAAGCACCTGGACAGCTTGATGACACTCATCCATACACAATTGGCGGCATTTTCGTATTTCTTTACGCAATTCAGGATTGTCCTTGGCTTGGCCCATTTGTATCAGCATTTCACGAAATAATGTCACATGAGAGTTTATTTCCAAAATTAACTTAAACAATGAGTAGATTATATAAACGTAAATTCGTAAGATTGGTGCAGCATTTATACCTTTTGGGGATTCTTGGAGGGCGGAAATATACTTGGCATATAAACGGACAAACGATGAGCTATAACTCCTGAACTACGATATGCCAAGTAACTGTTGTTCGACAAGGAGTAACGATGGCAATGTCCATTTAAATGGTCCATTATTGGTGAAATTTCCACAATGAAAAGTGTACGGTAGCACAATGGTAGTTGATTAACAGTTTACGTTAAACTGAGCACCATTTAGCGTTCAACATCCCTAATATAGAGCACACCAATGCATTTTGACCACAGTGATTTTGTTTGAAAAAAAATAGTTAAATTTTTAGTTCAACAGATTTTATACATGTTCCGGTGTAACATGTACGTTTATGTTTCAAATATCAAAATATATGTTTCAAGTCTAATGATATGTTTGGTTTCTTATATGGAACTTAAACTCTGATAGTAAATAGAATATGTATGACTTTTAGGGATAATAACTTTTTTGTATTTAATATTATCAATTCAAAAAAACGTTTAAGGGGATTATCACAATGTCGAACAACCAGTGAAACTCACTGATTGAGACCTAAAGTTTTCCGAACGCTATTTTGATAAGCCTTTTTCATTGCTAAGTAGTCGATAGCATAGATAAAGGAAATTTCTAGATATCTATTTAATGAATCTGGTTAATTTTTTTTTTATTTTGCAGATTGATTTTTATATTTAACAAAAATTGATAACTGGGACACTAAAACAAGAATTTGGATTGCCGCCGCTATCACGCACTGGAGTCCGTAGTTTCGGTCCAAAGAGAGTATAGGCGCACGTTTGGCGGCGATCCTCCGAGCAGATGGACCATAATGAGACTTGTTAACAATTTTGCCGAGCATGGGACAATCAACAGAAGACCTTACCATCGAAACCCTTCAGTTCGGACAGAGGAAACAATCGCTGCTGTAGCTGCTGCCATACAAAACAATCCAAGAGTTTCGACAAGAAGTTTATCTGCTCAAATGAGTATAAGCAGACAGTCATTGCAGTCAATTATGCACAAAGATTTGGACTTATTCCCATATAAAATTCAAATGGCCAACAAACTGAACGCAGCATACTTCCCGATTCGCTTGGAATTTTGCCAGAAGATGCTTCAAATGGTGAAAAAGGACGGAAACATGTTGAACTGTCTTTTCATGTCTGACGAGGCCCATTTCGATTTTAACGGCAACATAAACACACAAAATTGTCGAATATGGAGTGCTTCCAACCCACAGATACTCCATGAGACGGAATTGCATCCACTTCGTGTCACAGTGTGGTGTGCAGTTTCATCACGCTGCATTGTCGGACCCTACTTCTTCGAAGAAAACGGTCACACCGTTACTTGAGCATGTTGAGAGAGTTTTTCTATCCAGAATTTCGCTGAATGAGAATTCAACTCTGTGTGGTTTCAGCAAGATGGTGCAACTCTTGACATAGCCCGGCCTGTTATAACAGAATTGCGACGAAAATTTCCCAATAAGCTGATATCCAGAAACTCCACATTCCGTTGGCCCACCAGGTCGCCTGACCTTTCTGCACCTGACTTATTCTTGTGGGGTTATTGCAAACAGGAAGTCTACAATGCAAAACCAACAAATTTTAATGATCTAAAGAATTCCATTCGAGAAAAAATGTCGGCTCAACTCTCCAAGCAGTAATGAACTCAACTCTCCAAGCAGTAATGAACAACTTTTTGGTAAGATGCCGCACATGCATCAACGAGCAGGGGGGCATTTAAATTCCATTATTTTTAAAACTAATTAAGCTATACTTAATAAATTTGAAAGAGCTTTAACATGAATAAAAGAAAAATGAATTCCATACACAGAAAAAAAGTTATTTGAGTTTCTTAATGTAGCAATATTCATCAGCCACCCTGTAGATAAAGGAAATAATAGATATAGCGCGATCATTGTCAACATTTTTCTATAGGTGCCGTGCTGTACAACTGCCACTTTCACTGAAGTTTCCCATAATTCTCATTGATGTTTATTCAAGATTGTGGGAAATTTTTGTGAAAATGATAACATATTTTTCTTATATTAAAATCTCTTCCAAAGCTATGAGGCCGGTGTTGGAGATATCAAGAGGAGAAACCCCGTAAAACTGGCCAAAGTCTGAACATGCCGGAACGCCTTTTAAATCTAAAAATTTCCACCGACCAAAAACTGTAGCAACTTCTGTGGTCGCAGAAGCCAAAACCGTTAGAGTGTCTGAGGACACTCAACCAGGAATGGTTTCTGAAACGGAGGAAGAACCAATTTATTAGGTCATAGACGATGGCGACATGATTTTGCAATTCGATGGCCATCAGATATTCCATTTTAAGTTACGTGTTGTACTCTGGTTTTGAATTGATATTTTTGTTGAAAATAATTTTTTCAGTTAATGTATGATATGAAGTTTTAAAGTCATCTTTTTTTTACTTTTTTTGGGTAAAATAATTTATTAAGAAAATTACCCATTACACTAAAATGTTCTCAACCATAGACGAATTTAGTATAGACACGTTAATTCTCTCATCTGACATTTCATTTCACACTCTCCGTCGTAGGTTTGTGGAAATGCGAGAAATTCGGCAAAAACTAACTTATAGCAGGTGGAGGTACAATATCCATAGACTAATACTTATAGTAGACCTAATAGTGATATTTACGTTCGATGTTGAAAAGAATTGCTTTACTAATATGGTTTAAAACAACGAACAAAATATGCTAACAATAACAGTCAATAAAAAAGTTTAAACCACATTTAAATTTCACAGTTTTTCACCACAACGACATGAAAAATTAAAGCAAGAAATTATTGTAATTCCACCTGGTGTATGTCACTTTTCGTCAAATATCTCTCTATCACACTGACCGCATCAAGAAGAGTGTGAGAAGAAACGTCAGATGAGCCAAATATTCTCTCTAGTATGAGATTACTCATAGAATAATACATACGTAGATAAGCTTGTTCTCTCATCTGACGTTTCATTTCACACTCTTCATCGTAGGTTTGTGGAAGTGAGAGCAATTAAATTTAAAATTATCTTACACCAGGTGGACTTACAAAATATGTTCACTTTACTTTTTCATGTCGTTTTGGTGTAGAACTGAAAAATTTAAATGTATTTTGCACTTTTTTGTTGACTTTTATCGTTGGTATACATTTGTATTGTATTTAACACAACTAGTTTGCCACAAAAACACGAAATTCGGTTGTTGTTCCTTTGTTAATCGCTGTATACTATTGCCTCTATCTGGTATTATTGAACCCATATTTTCCACCATCCAATGTTTACTTTCCATCGTACCTATGACGTTTAATTTATTGAACGAATAAAAGCTTCTATGGTATGTCTTATTCTATGCGATTACTCTATGACAAATATAGGCAATTCACACAATTCAATCCCAGAGTAATATTAACAAGAGTTTGCAACAGCTGTTTTTGATTTTTTTCACGGGATATCCCTTTTTTTAATCGATTTAATTGGCAATATTTACTCCCAATTAATGTGTTTTGTGGTTTTGGCTTGACACTCGCTGCAAAAGTATGAAAATCGGACAGCGCAACCCAGTCAACTATCACCGTTTCTTCGTTCAAACCATCTTTTCTATAAGTTCTCCAAATACTTACATAATCAACTGCCTGATCGGTATCCATTGAATTCAATTCAACTTCGAGCTATAAACTCTGTGTTGGAAATTAGGTAACTTTGAAATAAACATTAGTTCCTTTTCCATTTTGTTACAAAACAACGCTGTCAGTCAAATCTAGAGTTGGGTAGTTCATGAACTACCTAGTTCATTTAGGGTGACCAGACACCACCCTCACGTATATAATGCACATGTTCGATATCGCGACTGTGTTCGTGATTGTTATGTCCGGGCACCTTAAATGAACGAGTTCAAGAACGAGTTCGATACAAGTCTAGTCAAATCCAAGCTTTTTTGACTATCTAGCTTTTTTCAGAAAAAATTCTGGCAACGCTGATAAGGTGCACCATTATACAAAACATTGAGCCTGTTTTTTATTCCCTGCTAAACTAATTTTTCGACGACTTTGTATGGGGAGCCGCTTAAAATCGCTTAATATCGCTTAGTCCCCTTTTCCACGTGCAAACTTTTGTTTGCAAAGGAAGAGAAACAAAAAAGTTTCGGTATGTGTTTGCCGTTCACGCAAACTCTTCTTTGCTCTCTTCGTTGAAACAAATGTTTTACACATTTCGTTTTTAACGCATTCGTTGTGTATGTCGAGTTTTCTGACAAATAATTTGATTTGTCTTTTGAACGTCTTTTATTAAATTTTTATTTTATTTATTAAATTTGAACGTCTTTTATTAAATTATTTTTGAACTCCTTGTCCATTTTTACACCTCTTTTATTAAATTATTTTCACACTGTTTACATAGACTTTGAAATGTAAACAATTTTTTTGACGTTTCTTTCTTTATTTTGTATTTTCATTCGCAAGAGTTTGCAAACAAAAGTTTGCGTGTGGAAACGCGATCGCAAACTCCAAAAGAAAAAACAAAAAAGTTTTCAAACAAAAGTTTGCACGTGGAAAAGGGGACTTAGCTCCCCATACAAAGTGGTCGAAAAATTAGTTTAGCAGGGAATAAAAAAACAGGCTCATTGATGGGTATAGTTTTTATAATAAAACATAATAGTGGTCTTTATGAAAGCTCGAAAAATCTCGAAAACATCAAAACAAACAAATTTCCCATACAAAGCGACTTGCACAAAAGTGGAAAGTTTTCAAGGCAAATTTGCTGAGCAACCCTAGAAAAAGAAACGTGAAAACTTTTAACATTTTAATGTTAATATTTTTGTATTGAAAAAAAAGAGAGGGTTTTTGATTTATGTGAAAAAAATAAAATAATGGAATAGGTAAAGCATATACTTTTAATTTTACTTTGTGTATTTACTTTAACAGCCTTTTTTGACAATTGCTGCATAGATACACTGAGCAACTTTATTTGGTGCCAACGCTTCGGGGCAAACTTACGCTGAGCAAAAGTTCTATGTTTTCTTGTTTGCATGAATACCACTAATAACTATGTGAAACAGAAGTCTTATGTTCAGTTTCACAGTTAGCCGTTCTCTTTTTAAACTGAATTTAAATGCCCGACGTTTGTCATTTAAATGCCATTTGTGACATGTGAACTTTTAAATTTTATGATTACAAGATTCACAACGTGCTAACCACTGTTCAACGTTTGAATCTGAATATAAAGCTTTTGGTTTTTTAATTTTGGTTGAAAAGCCACACCGAAATGTAAACAAAACTGTTGATGACAACGTGAACTGAATCCTTTGAATAAATAATTGGATATTTACCCTTAAAGAAATGTGAATGGAGACATTAAACTAAAAGTGCTAGGGGTCAAAAACGCATTTTAAAATGCATACACATATGCATTCAATGGAGTTAATACCAGTTTTTACGAGACGGCACTTTTTGGGCACTTGTTTTTTAGTCACGGCAATTTTGTTTTGACAAAAGGTACCGATGCTTTTTATCACTTTGTTGAAAAAAATGCACTATTCGTTAGTAACCGTTTTAAACAAAATTCGCCCATTTTTAACCTTATGTAAATGTTTTCCAGATTTCAACCCAATATGTTTCAATATGTTTTGCCGTACTAAAATCATCGTGGAATACCTGCAAAAATCTTTATAAAAATTAAGGTAATAACATAGAGAAATACTAAAGAGAAGCCATGAGTGTTTCAGTTCCACCAAATACTGGTCGAAAGTCAGTGGGCTAACGACAGTTTTGATCAAGGGGTATCGATGAGGCAGCTGATCAAGTTAGTAGTTGGAGAACAAATAGAGAATGTGCTATCAAGGAAGATTCGGTGATAGGGACTGGGTTGCGTGGTGTGATTTTCGAACTTCTGCCGCCGAGTGTCAAGCCACAAGTACAAAACACATCAACTGGGAGTAAATTTTGCCAACTAAATCGATTAAAAAAGGGATATTCTGTGAAAAAAATCAAAATGTAATGAAGTGTTAGAGTGAAGTTATTTGTGTAGATCCCAATTAACACGAAAATTTTTAAAATTAAAGATTGCTCTCATTCTCTATATGTTTTCCTCGTAGGTCTCGGAACTCGTTAGTACAAAAAGCAACTAGTGCACACTCTTATAGTATTACTCGGTGGTTTTGATCATAGACGAATTTAGTATACTTAGACACATTAACTATCTCAATAAATTAAACGTCATAGGTATGGTTGCAAGTGAATATTGCATGGTGGAAAGCATGGGTTCAATAATACCAGATAGAGGCAATAGTACACAGCGTCCAACAAAGGAAGAACATGGCAAAATACTTCTGTTAAAAACAATACAAATGTATACCAACGATAAAAGTCAACAAAAAAGTGCAAAATACATTTAAATTTCACAGTCCCATACGAAAACGAAATGAAAAGTTAATCAACAGTTCTTGTAACTCCACTTGCTGTAAGTTAATTTTTGTCGAATTTCTCTCATTTGCACAAACCTACGACGAAGAGTGTGAAATGAAACGTCAGATGAGAGTTAATACGTCTATATTAAATTCGTCTATGGTTTTGATCATAGAGAACATGGCGGAATTTAGGATAGAATAATTTATTCTCTTAATATTTTTAACGTCGTAGGTTTGGTTGCAAGTGAACATTGGATGGGTTCAATAATACCAGATAGAGGCAATAGTACACAACATAGAGTAATGACGTATAGAGCTGTCATTGTTCTCATCTGACATTTCCTTTCACACAATTCGTGGTGCGGTCGGTACGATAGAGAGTTATTTGACGTAAATTGACTTACACCAGTGGAATTACAAAAATTGTTGACTTACATTTTTCTAGTCATTTTGATGAAAAACTGTGAAATTTAAACGTATTTGTTACTCTTTTGTTATATTTTATTGTTAGTATATATTTTTGGTGTATTTACACAAAAATGTTGACGCAGAAAACGATTGTCCTTTGCTGATTTATTGTTGGGTGGTTTGAGCCATTGCCTCTATCTGGTATTATTAAAGCAATACTTCCAACATGCAACGTCCATATGCAACCACAACAAACTTCTTAAATTTACTGAGAGAAATCGCTACTCTGGATGTCAATACTCTATGTTTGCGGTTATTTTTCATGTATGTGTTACAATTATATTGATTGTCGGTAACTTAACATTAACAATAATTAAAATTTAAGTTTTTAAAAATGGTGTTACCTTCTGTTGGAGGCTATATATTGCATATTGTGAATACAATATTTCCCACATCAGTTTTCCTCCCCTGGAGTTGAAAATTGCGAAAGTTATACCTCTGAAGAAAAAGGGTAATCTGGACTAAACAAGAATTTCAGATCAATTTCATTTATGCCGATACTTTCAAAAATGGTGGAGTATTTGATGGAGTTACAAATAGTTGGTCACTTAGAAAGCCACTCATTTTTGAATGATTGTCAGTCAGGTTTTAGATGTCTGACTGATGCTATCAGAGGAAGCTTGGTGATGGTGGCTGTAGTGTGCTGTTACCTCTCGACCCGGAAAAGGCTTTTGATAAAATTGACCACGCGTTACTTATTGAGAAGCTTAATTGTTTGTATGCATTTTTCTACGACTGGGTGAAAGTTGTGGTACTCGTATTTGTTAGACAGGAAGCAATATGTAAATAACAATGGTAAATTGTCGAGTGTTTGCCCAGATAAAAGTGAATGTACCCCAATGATCGGTTTTGTCGAGTTCACAACGGCACCACCTACGCTGCCGTTTCCCGTGGAAATATCCGCCCTGCACCACCCACAGGTCAACAATTTGCTGCATCTGCACCCTCCGGGGTGACAATGCAGAGCGCAATGGCCCAAATTGGGGCTATTGACGCCGATTGCCGGCGAATTTTCGGCATGGACCTTCTGTCCTGCCGCGTCAGAGTAGGTCTGTTCTTGCAGGAGTATGCGAAAATGGAGGGGGATAACATGAAGGCCCAGGTGATCCTGGGTCTTTTGGTGGCCCTTGGGCCTGTGTGTAAATAGTGTATAGTATAGTAGGAGTTTAGGTTTAGGTTAGTTTTTTAAGTTTTTTTTGTTTTGTTGAAGTATTGCCCTTTTTTTGAATTCCTTTTTTTGGGGCCCCTGTGACCATGTTTAATTTTTTAGTTGTGCGAAATTCTTTAAGTACCAGTACAGCTGGACTTGTGGCAATGCCACGTGCCAAACTAGGTAGTCCTAGGAAAATTAATTAATGCAAGGAGAAAAATGTATGTACATAATTAATTGATAGCTTTAAGCAAAATTAAATTGTTTAGAATTAAGGATTAAATAAACGTAAACGAAACGTAAACGAAAAATGATCGGTTTTGTGACCTTTATGTTTAATTTGTTTATGAACGATCTTTTCAAGTCCATTGTAACATCCAACTTGTTTTAAAAGGTGATTTTGTATTTTTAGATGTTCTTCAAAATTACACTAATTTCTCTAATTGGATGGTCAATAATGGACTTTCGATTAACACTAGTAAAACAAAGGCAATGTTCTCTGGTAACATTCAGAATGATATTTCAGTTCGTATTTGTGATCGTACTATTGATGTTGTGGATAGTATAGAATGTCTGGGTGTTCAACTTGACAATAAACTTGGGTTTGAGTTACATATAAGTACTGTGACCAAAAAAGAAAATTTAATGCTTAGAAAATTACAAAGTTTCAATTTATATTTATATGGCCGTCGGTAGTGCAATGGTTAGTGTCCGCGCCTCTTGTACATAAGATCCTGTGTTCGATCCTTGCTCTGACCAGCTCAATTTCTAGAAGATTTCCACAGACCTACAATGAAGAGTGTGAAGTGAAACGGCAGATGAGAGAATAAGTTTATCTATGTATGTATTATTCTATGGGTAGTCCCAGCAATATCGTCAAAGGGTAGTCCCAGCAATGTATTTTCTTTAGAAGATATTTGCATTTTTATGAGTAAAGTTTATATCCTATTCATACTAGCGTACAACATGGAAGATGTTGAAAAAATTAGACATGTGTTCACAGTTGCAACATGTTACATCTTTCATCTATAATTTTCTAAAATTTTTCGCATTGACAAATCACATCATTGTAGTGGAACTTATTTAAAAAAGTTTTCGAAATACAATTATGTAATTGGATTATCAATTGGGGATCAAGGATTGAAGAAAAGGAGAATGACTTCCGCCAAACGTTTATTTTTTTCATTTCGTATCTTAGTACAATAGTTTTAATTTTTCCATTTGTTTTGTCAAGATGTATCTCTAACGCTACAACTATTTTATTTGTGTTTAGTTTCACTTCGCTGCAAAATTCAGCACAAAAATGTATACCAACAATACAAGTAAATATAAAAGCACGAAAAACAGTGAAATAGCCCACTTTTTACTTTTATTGACTATTTTACAACCTCATGAGGTCAAACGTCTTACACATATTAATTAAACACACAAATTAAACAAATTTCAACATATTCTTCCTACTGTCTCTATCCCTCGCCTTTTCCCGCAGTTGGCAACACCAAGGATACGGAGGGATTCTTCTGCCCGGTTTTTCCAGCGGAGTCTTGGCCATCCCCTTCTCCCGCTTCCATCGGGTACGTTATCGAAAACCTTTCGCGCTGGCTCATCCTCATCCATCCTGACAACATGGCCTAGCCAACGCAATTGACCTAATTTGATTCGCCTAGCTATATCCACGTCAGAATATAGACTATATAGCTCTGCGTTACATCGACGTCGGTACTCGCCGTTCTCCCCAACAGGGCCATATATTCCACGGAGAATTTCTCCCCCGAAAACTCGCAGGTGCTTTTCATTCGCTTGCGATATGACCCAAGTTTCGGAGCCATACGTCAAGACAGGTAAAATCAGAGTCCGATATAGCTGGACCTTTGTCCGTGGAGAGAGGGCTTTGCCCCCAAACTGCTCGCCGAGCCCAAAATAGCACCTATTTGCAAGCACAATCCCCCATCTATCCCCAGGCTGACGTTGTTGTCCTTGTTCACGGCGGATCCAAGGTAGACAAAATTAAATCGGTTGTCAACGTTCAAGTGCGGACCAAGTTGAGAGGTTTCTCTAGTCGTTGACACCATCAATTTTGTCTTGCCCTCATTAACAGCAAGACCCACCTTCGCTGATTCCTTTTCGATGCTTGAAAATACTGCAGTAACTTCTCGCAAATTTCGCCCAATAAAGTCTATGTCGTCAGCATACGCCAGCAACATATGGCTTTTCGTGTTAATGGTCTTGTACGTATTTACCGCAGCCTTTCTCATTATTATCTCCATTAAGATGTTGAAGAGATTGCACGAAAGTGTGTCGCCTTGTCTAAGTCCTCGCTTGGTACAGAATGGTTCAGTGGGGTCTTTCCCCACTTTCACTGCTGATTTGGTGTGAGGCGGATCAGTTTTGGCGGAATACCAAGTTCAGACATAGCTTCGTACAGTTTTCCCCGTATGGGGCTATCGAAAGCAGCTTTGTAATCGAGAAAAGGTGGTATGTATCGATTTGTTTTTCGTGGGTCTTTTCCAGGATCCGGCGTAGCTTGAATATTCAGCCAGTCGGGGACTTGCCAGGTCCAAAACCACGCTGATATGGCCCAATCAGGTTTTCAATAATTGGCCCTAGTCTCCCACATAATACGCTCGACAAGACCTTATACGCGATGGATAAAAGACTGATACCGCGATAGCCGGAACAGACACACGGATCACCCTTTTGAGCAACCTGAGTGGTAATGCGATCGCTGATACGTCTCAGGATTATTAGGTGACCCTGTCACTGAAGCTCTTCGAGGTAATGGACAAATTCTTCTGTCCTTTGAAGGCGGATGAGCCAACACCCCTGGCCAACGGCGGATCGGAATTGGGAGAACCAAAATCCATAATGGGCGGCTGGAACAAGGTCATCCTGGCAGTGGGTAGGGTGCAAACCACGGTGGGCTGGGTTTGCCTCCCGCCACCGTTATATTGGTAATTGTAAATATTGGTAAATATACATGAAGGATGGTAGACGGGGGAACCCCCCAACTGTTGACGACCATCGCAAACGTTGTGGGGACCATGATGTCCTCGGAGAATGTGGGGCTGACATCGCGGCGATCCGGGAAATGCGATGGACAGGATATGGTTGCACCAGAAGGGAGAACTTCGATATTTACTGCAGCTGCCATGGGCGAAAACACGAATTTGGGTGTGGATTTATAGTTGGCAGGGGACTGCGACACCTAGTTTCGGGGTTCAGCCCAGTGAGTGACCGCATAGCCACAATTCAAGGTGAAATATTTCAACATCTCGTTAATTTGTGTGCACGCACCGGATGATGAGGTCAAAGAAACATTTTATGAGCGCCTGGAGGAAGTATATGAACGCTGTCCTGACCACGACGTTAAGATTATTCTGGGCGATTTTAATGCCAAATTGGGAAAGGAAAGTGTCTTTCGACAACCATCGGTATAGACTTCGCCGCTGCGGAGAACATGGTAGTTAGTAGCACACGATTCCAGCATAAGGACATAAGGATCAGCGGACGGAGAACCAGATTGATCACTTGGTAGTAGATAGTGTAATGGATGTACGTGTGATTCGAGGTGCCAATATCGACTCGGATCATTACCTGGTGGCTGCGAAAGTTCGCACGAGACTGAGCAGGGCGAAAAACGTACGAAGCCGAACACAGGAAAAGCTGGATGTTGACAGGTTACGAATACCCGAGATATCAATGTCTTATCGGCGGAAGCTCTCTCTCTCCTGCTAGGGCGGTAAACCCCCCTCCCGAAGATCCAGATGCGCAATGGAAGCACATCTCCCATTCTTTGGAAACCGCTGCGGGGGCTGAACTTGGCTGTCCAAGATCGCGGGGGGATCGGCCATGGTACGACGAAGAATGTCGCATTGCAACTGATGAAGAAGACTCTGCACGTATGGCAACGAAACTGTCAGTTACAACGCGTGCTGCGAGTGAGCTGTACAAGAAGCTGAGAAGGGGGGAAAACCAACTATTTAGGCGGAAAAAATGGCAGTGGGAGCAGAGAGAGAGTGAAAAAACAGAAATGTGCAGGATGAATGGTGAATGGTGAATCCCGAAAGTTTTTCCTGAGGGTAATGAGGGTAAGGGGATTGGATGACGGGCCTAATAATGGGCCGCCCTCCTGCAAGGACGAGAATGGGAATCTGGTGACTGAGAAGCAGTGTGTGCTCAAAATGTGGAGAGACCACTTTTCAGCACTACTCCACTCGGATTCTTCCACTGAGGATCAGGAGGTAATGATAGTGGAAGATAGTGTAGATTGTACCCCCCCGGCCAAAATGGGATTGGAACGGCGATCTCCCGCCTTGGGAATGGTAAAGCCGCTGGTGTGGATGGCCTACCCGCTGGACTTTTTGGGGCAGGCGGCGGGGAACTGCTAGCCCACGTGCATCAACTTATGTGCGGTATATGGCTGGATGAATCTATGCCCGACGTTTGGAGTTTCAGTGTATTATGTCCTGTATTCGAAAAAATGGCCGTCGGTGGTGCAATGGTTAGTGTCCGCGGCTCTTGTACATGAGATCCCGGGTCGAACCCTGCGCTGACCACCTTCAAAAAATAAAAAAATTTCTTTCGGCGGCATTCACCTCGCATAGTAACGGCGACACTATCGAGTATATAGCCATGAAAAAGCTTCTCAAAATACCGTTCGGAAACTGGAAAACTGGAAAGCGCACAGCTCAGTGATTGTTAGAAGTTCTCCCCGGTCCCTTCATGGGATGTAATGGGAAACCATTTATTTTTATTTTTTTTATTCGAAAAAAAAGGTGAAATAACCCACATATTTGAATATACATATGTAAGCCAGTTATTCCAGCGCAACCATCTGATGAAAATAGATCTTGTGTTTTGATTTTTGTAATTCTTTTTAGTAAATTAAATTTTTCCTAGTGATCGACTAAAAATTATCGAATATTGTGGGCTGGAGCGAAATGATATAGGACAATTGTTCAAAGATGTAGAAAGCTGTTGAGCTCACAAAGTGTCAAATTTATATGGACAAATTGATTGAAGATGTAAGATGTCACCTAGTACGAAAAGCTATTAGCCAATTCCACGATTTTTTAAAGCGCCATCTAGTTGAACGTAGTAGAGCTAGATTGTTAGAACTTGACAGTTAATATGTTTTAGTACAACGCTAGCATCGTACCGAGGAGTATCAATGAGACAGCTGATCAAGTTTGTACTTGGAGAACTTTTAGAGAAGATGCTTTCAAACATGGTAAAATAAGTAAGGTAAACGCAGTAGAAATTGTTGCAACAAAAGCAGGCATTTTGTTTTTGTTTGGTGTGCATAATCTGTCAAATTTTCTACATGTGTGTATCTAGTTAAACAAAATATTACAAAAACAAAATACATGTGAATATGACATAAGAGAATCACCTAAGCAAGAAAAGTGTTCAAATCAGCTGTTCTAACGAGTTTACATTACCCGGGGGTTACACTTTCAACTAGTTTGTTTTAAACTCAGAATTTTTCACTAATACACTCACACATTTTAAAGTTGAAAAACTGTTGCTTGCGATTTTCTCTTTCAACCAGTTGTTCAACTAAACAACTGATTTGTTACATCTGTGTCAAATTCGTTTGCTTTGTTTGGTGGAAAAATAAATAAAGCGTGCGTGTTTTTTAAAACAAAAATTAAAGTGTTTTTTTAACTAAAATATATGTATATTAGGGCGGGTTAATTTTATTTTTGATGAAGCATATAGCAAAAACGTAATCTATAGGTGATTTTGAGAAATTTTGCTCAAGAGACCATAGCTCTAAGTCGGATTTGAAGCCCCCCAAAATTGCAAAATAGATATTTTTCCATATATACATAGAATAATTTAATTAAATTCGTCATAAAATCGGATAGAATTATAGTAGATTTCTCAATGTGGGCTTGTTAGAAAGGTATTTTTATCACCTTTCAGAATCTGTATTGATACCAATATTTTTTGTTTATTTTTAGTAGAGATATTAGGAATTTTTTGTCGAACAATGCTGCCATTGACGACTTATTCTACAGGTATCAATAGAGATTCTGAAAGGTGATAAAAATATCCAAACCCGACTTATATTCATCAAAAAAATGTTCCATACAATTTGACCCGCCCTAATATATATATATATATATGTATATATAAATAAAGTTGATCAACGTGTGGCGTGCAGCCTACGTCACAGCTGTCAGTATTAACGAATTCTGACAGCAGTATGTGTAAAAACCTTTCAACCAAAAGTTGAAAGTGTAACCCTGGTGTTACTTATTTTACCATGCTTTCAAAGAAGAAACGATGATAGGTGACTGGGTTGCGTGGTACGATTTTCATACTTTTGCAGCCGCCTGCCAATGCAAAGTACAAAACACATCAACTGGGAGTATATTTTACCAATTAAATCGACTAAAAAATGGATATTCAGTGAAAGAAATCAAAATGTAATGAAGTGTTAGAGTAAAATTATTTGTGTAAATACACAAATTGTTAAAATTAAAGATTTCTCTCATTCTCTATATGTTTTCCAAGTCTTCCACGGACTTTGTTTGTACATAAAGCAGTTGTTGCAATCTCTTGTTCATATTACTCTTGATCGTACCCAAAATCATCAAAATCAGAGTTAGTTCGACGAAAACATTTCACTGAAAAATTATTTATCATTATCTTTTCATAGCAAGTATGGTTTCAATTTGGGTGATTCTGATTCCACTAACGACGATATTAATGAAGATAAATAATGTCACTTATTCCTGAGTTTTGAAAAATTTAAAGTAATTAAACTTGAGTTATTTTGTGATTTAATAGATCTTTATAGACAAATACACCAAATACGTTGTTCGCAAAAGTGTTCTATACTGATATGATAAAAATATGTCATATACTTACAACCCATAGCGGTCAAGACCGTTACAAATTGAGGATAACATGGATTTTCGAATGACCCAACATTCAACATTTCTCCTCAAGTTGGTATCACAAAGCTATCGCCGGCAATCTTCCACCTGGTTTTTCCAGCTAAGTCTTCGTCGTTCTATTTTTCGATGTCCTTCGAGTAAGTCTTCGAATAGCTTTCGCACTGGATCATTCGGATCCATTATACCCATATGATCTAGCCAGCGTAAACGTGATATTTTGATACAGATAAGTACGTCGATGTGGGGATACATATTATACAGCTCGTGGTTCATCTGTCGTCGATACTCCCCGTTTTCCATTATAGGGCCATATATTTTTCGGAGCAATTTTCTTTCGAAGACTCCCAGTGATAGTTCATCAGCATGCGATATGACCCAGAATTCTGTGCCATAAAGCAATACAGGTTGTATGAGAGTCTGATATAGTTGGATCTTCGTTTCCCCAGAGAGGATCTTATCTCTGAAGTGCTTGCTTAGCCGAAATATCATCTGTTTGCAAGCACAATTCTCCGTTATTTCTAGGCTGAAGTTATTGCTTCTATTTACGGCAGGTCGGAGGTAAATAAATTCGTCCACTACCTCTAAATTATAAGGGCTATTAACGATCATCCAATCGGAGGGATGTTCTGTTTGTCGAAACCATTAATTTTGTCTTGTTCTCGTTTAAGACAGTAAACGCTAATTAAGACAGTAAACGCCACTTTTGCTAATTCCTTCCCAATTCTCGATTATACTGCAGTAACTTCTCACAGATGTCGCCCAATGATGCCCATAGTTTTATTCGTGTTGACTGCAGCTTCTCTCACGATGGTCTCAATTAGTATGTCGAAGAGGTCGCATCAGAGGGTGTCGCCCTATTTGACACCTCGACTCGTACTAAATGATTCGGTTAGATCTCTTTCAATCTTTATTGAGGATTTCGTGTCGGTCAGTGTCATTCTACAAGGCGTCTCAGCTTAACAGTAATGCCAAACTCCGACCTGTGTAGCTTGGTACAGTTTTCCGAGTATCGGGCTATCGAATGCAGCTTTATAATATACAAAGAGATAGTAGGTTTCAAATTGTTTTTAGTTCGATTTCTCCAAGATTTGTCGCGAAGTAAATATATGGTCTAAAGCTTACCTTCCAGGTCTAAAGCCACACTGTTAAATCCTGTACATTGCTCTTTCTGAATTAGGTAAATCTAAAAAAACGATTGTTGGTGAACGTAAAATTACCTACGTTTATTGGTAATATTTCCCATTTAAATTGCTGATACTATGTTGCCCAATGCATTGGCTGATATTAAACCATGAATTTGGGTAATATTACATTAGGTTTTTTTCTGTGTACTGAAATGTCAAAATGTGCATATCTGAAAGTTTACGGACCAATTTTTGACGCTCAATCATCTTTGATCAACGATCAAACATAATTTAAACTCAAATTTAATTTTTTAGGTTAATAGTTGATTGCTGCTTAAACAGCCAAAATTGGGCATTTAAACTGTGATCAAGTGGCCATATGATTTTGACAGAAAACAAAAAGAACAACAAACGCATAGTTTCTTTAATTAATTAAGTGATGATTTATCCGATCTTTCGTATTGTATTCAAAAATTAAATTGTTCGAGCGTTTGGTCGTACATATTTTTAATTAATTTAAATCTTCGATATTTCGCTACCCTTTGGATAGCATCGTCAGGAAGATAAACACAATTATATTTATCTTTCTTTCTTTTTGAGTTTCTTTAATTGTTAATGTGAACAGTTATAATCACCATCCTAGTTGAAATACCAGTAAAAACGTATCATTTAACTCGTAGTGCAATTACTTAGTTTCTGTCCAAATACTATCCAATTTCATTAAATATGTTGTATTTTATCACTTCAATTTTTGTTTTTGCAAATGGCGTCAACTTAATACATTGTACCGATTAGTATTTGCCACTGTTGCCATATTTAAATCCAGATCAAAAATATATCTCAATTTAATGATTACCAATTTAAATAAAATAAAAAAAATAAATGGTTTCCCATTACATCGCATGAAGGTACCGGGGAGAACTTCTCACAATCACTGAGCTGTGCGATTTCCAGTTTTCACTCACTGATTGGGACCTACAGTTTTACACCGATACCGAACGGTATTTTGAGAAGCTTTTTCATAGCTATATACTCGATAGTGTCGCCGTCACTATGCGAGGTGACCGCCGCCGACAGAAAAATTTTTTTTTGAAGGTGGTCAGAGCAGGGTTCGAACCCAGGATCTCATGTACAAGGGGCGCGCACACTACCCATTGCACCACTGACGGCCACCAATTTAAATAACCAGTCAAAAATTGGGCCTAAGATTTGGAAGGCGATTCTAGTATCTTTTGAGCTGAAATGCGGTATACATAACCATTGCTTTTAGGTTTCTTTTGAAATCGCTCAAAATGATAAAGTGTGGTGAAAATTTGCTATGAAATGATAAACTATTTTTCACTGAAATGTTTTCAGAATCAACACCCTGTACCTCGTTTCTGTAGTTCTCGAATCGAAGAAGTTTTCACATTAAGCATGAAACAAAAAATTCTATCGTTTCTCGATTTGTGAGTAAAACGTGTTTCTGTATATCAATGCGAAAGGAGGCAACACTGATGAAGTTTGGATAGGAATATTCCAAGAAAGCTGTCAAGTAAGAAAAAAATATAAACAAACAAAATAAACTAGTGCGAAAAAGAACAACAAAAAGAAGTATAGGCATGTAGGTATTAAACTGCATTTTATTTTTGCTTTCTTGATTTTTCTGTAATATTTTGGAAAAATTAATTGAAATACATAACAGAAAAGATATAGTTCTTATCTTCTCCACTTAAAAAATAAGTTTTAATTTCTTAAAAAACCTTTTTGTAGAAACAATATCAAAATCTCGCTCCGTTCTAATTTGTGAGTATTTTTGACGTTTCACTTTTTAATTTTTTCGACTTACTACTTTTTAGAAACAGATTTTCTCGCATTTTTCCAATAAGAATGAAAAAAGCAGTACGTCACAGAAAGTTTTCGCAAAACAAACGTTGTAGAAACAGTCACATGTGAGAAGCGATTTTTTGTACCGATTCCTAGCGTTTTTGTTTCAATTCATATGTTTCATGTGAAAACTTTTTCGAGTCGAGAACTACAGAAACGAGGTACTGGTCTTTCGGCCCTAAATTTCGTACACTTTTGGAAATGCTCTCATTTCTAATACCAAACCCATCACCGTAGCTGTCATTTGCCACTGAACGGCGTTAGATTTCGTCTTAAACGACTTGGGGGACTTTTGCCACCAAAACAAGTGAAAATTTAGACAAGTTTTTTGAATGTTTATTTTAATATAAATTTACACAAATTTTATCAATTGTAGTTCATAGTTAAACAACTCCAACTACACAGTCAATTAAACAATACAACTACTCGAATAAAATTGTGATTTATCTATTAGAATTTAAGTGAAATATTTGTATGGATAATACAAGGAGTTGATGCGGCTACAAAGGACATTATCACACACATACGCGTAGTGTAGTCAACATAAATAAATGTACATACCAACACACAAGAAAAAGGCACTGGCCGTATACGTTGTTAGGGTGGGAGACAACTGACAACCCCCACAGTTAAACAAGACGACATCAACAGCACCAACGAACGACAAGAATAAAGGTGGAGTAGTGGGCCTCGCTGTATAAGAAAACTGGCTGGATAATTTGGAAATTGAAATGAACGTAAATTAAGTACTCATTTGGCAGCCGAAAACAATCGATTAAAGGTCATCAAAACACGGCCAAAAAAGGGGACACGTCTGAAATATAATTATTTGTTCGTGGTCCGTAGTAAAAGGTGGAGGTAACATCAGACATCGTCGATAGTCGAAGCAACAACAACACTTTAAGTACGCCACGTCTCACAATTACATCTCAGTTGCAGAAAATAAAAATAAACAGGCACTGTAATTCTTTGATGGCTGTTCATAGGACTCTGTGACTATTGCGGAATTTATGAACGTTAATTGCAAGAACTCCTAAAGGTTGTCGTGTGTATTTAAAAGCCTTCATCTATTGATTTTTATCTTTGCCATGAGAATACACTTCCGAGAACAGTACGGTACGAAAGGAGAAGAGGTACTCTACGTGACACCAGCAGGTAAAGATAAACAAGTTGCACTCCTTCCTGTACTTTATACTTCTATGTTTTGTCTAAACTTTGAAAATATCTACAATCTTGTGGTTTGTGTTTAGTGGACAAAGGATGTCTTCTGGAAACTTGAAACTTTCGACAACTGTCACAAAAAAATGTATTTTCCCATGATTTTATAAGAATTGCCATATTTTATAGTTCATTTAAGAAAATAAATTACCTGGCAAAAGTACTAATATTCGCAAAATATTTCTCCAATCGTTTCTAGAAGACATGTTGTTGGATTCGGCAAGTTTTCAGTTAGGAATAATACACACGATTTCCAGACTTGGCTGCAATAATTTTTTTATGACGAAACTGTCGTTCGTTTTTCGTTTTATTAATTTATTTGTACAAAGTTTTTAAATACAATAGGAATTTGGGCTCCAGCGCCAGAAGGCATATTTTGGGTCAAATTGGCAAAGGTTAGATTAGATTTGGTCTTCAGATTAGTTTTATTTACAATCAACAATTAAAGACTACTTAAACCTTAATAAACAAATTTTAGATTAAGGCTTAGAAAACAGAGACGGATTTGTTTCTGAAATACAAATTAGTGGGAAAAAAGTAGTTTTTTAGAAATATTTATAACGTTTATTCCGTCTCCTGTAAAAAACTAAAAAGTGTAGTTACGGCATTAGGTGATGATATGTAAATTGCATTCGAAAATTTTATTTTTTTTGTATTTATTTGTGATTGATACCCTCCTGTAGAGTAGCTTAGATAACAATCTTTGTAACATTAAAAACGTTAGGTTATAAATATTCAAAGTCATCGTCTACGGCAAAATGTTTGACAATTTGTAAACGAGAAATTGCTCAACCCACGACGACCACAGTCAACTCTGCTTGGCCAAGGGTTTTTGGCACCTTAAATTCCACAGGTAGGAGATAGAGCAAATGTATCAGACGGTGGTGGCAACAATAGTGTAGTGGGCATCAATTCTGTATCTCAAATTTCATTTGTAATGTAGTGACTGATAGAAAAGTAGTGACTGCTCGAGATTTGCTAATAAATCTTGTCCAATATCGGTGGTGCAATGGGTAGTGTGCGCGCCTCTTGTACTTGAGATCCTGGGTTCGATCCCTGCTCTGACCACCTTAAAATTTCTTTCGACGGCGGTCACCTCGCATAGTGACGGCGACACTATCGAGTATTTAGCCATGAAAATGCTTCTCAAAAATACCGTTCGGAATCGGTGTACAAACTGTAGGTCCCAATCAGTGAGTGAAAAATTAGAAACCGCACAGCTCACTGGTTGTGAGATGCTCTCCCCAATCCCTTCATGGGATGTAATGGGAAACTTTTTTTTTTTTTTTTTATAGATGACGAATAATAAATGACGCTCAATAAATTAAACGTCATAGGTACGATGGAAAGTAAACATTGGATGGCGGAAAATATGGGTTCAATAATACCAGATAGAGGCAATAGTATACAGCGATCAACAAAGGAACAACAACCGAATTTCGTGTTTTTGTGGCAAACTAGTTGTGTTAAATACAATAATACAAATGTATACCAACGATAAAAGTCAACAAAAAAGTGCAAAATATATTTAAATTTTTCAGTTCTACACCAAAACGACAGGAAAAAGTTAAGTGAACATATTTTGTAACTCCACCTGGTGTAAGGTAATTTTAAATTTAATTGCTCTCATTTCCACAAACCTACGATGAAGAGTGTGAAATAAAACGTCAGATGAGAGAATAAGTTTATCTATGTGTGTATTATTCTATGATCTAAACAGAAAATTTCGTTGCGGTGAGTTACCACCTATTTTTGATTTACCTTGCAAATATTCCATGTATTATTCATATTTGCATATTTATATTTTTAACGCATGTGATATTACTTTTGTTTACTAAAATAATCGAAATGTCGAAATTCTGGTCCCAAACAATTGTTTAGCGTAAGTACTTGATGTTCAAAACCAGTACATAAGTTTCAGTCGGGTGAACCGACTTAATCATACGCTCACCCTAAGTCATCCTTTGCATGGGGGTTCTGTTAAATTAAAAACCATATTCAATAGCAGATTCACATTGCGCTAAATATTATTGAATACCTAAATTAGTTAGTTTCCCTCCGAATATTTATATGCGAGGTACAAAAATTGGCATAGCAAGGTGTTCCCAAAATTTTGATCAGAACCAAATTTTATTAAGATCGGTTATGATATATTGGTGATATCGAGTCGGCAAACTGCAAATACGCCCAAATTTTGTATGGGAGGTACGAAACTGGGCGTGGCACAATAGTCAGTTATGAATTACACTGTAGCATTTAGCAAAATAGTACCGAATTTTATTAAGATCGGTTGTAGTTTACGAGAGTTATGGTGTCGATCAACCGGTCATCCGCCCAATTTTTATATGGGAGGTACCAGAGTGTGCGTGGCAAAAACTCTCATTTTCTATAGGAGAGTTTTATTTGACTAAATATTTACTAGTACAAACTTTCATAAAGATTGGTTCGGTTTTGCGGGACTTTTGCCGAACAACCAGACGGCCAAACAACTTTTGTATGGGAGGTACCACAGTGGGCGTGGCAAAATCACCCTTGTTTTAATCGGTGATTGCCGTTTGACAACGTGAAGCCTTATACCTAATTTCATTAAAGTCGGAAGTGTTTCACGCGATTTATCGGATAGACAAACCGGATGACCACCAAGCTATTGTATGGGAGGTACCAGAATGGGCGTGACAATCTCGCCCATTTCTTCCAGCTAACTAGGCATCTACAGATTATTAACCGGTTTGAGAGTTGAAGCTAATCACATCTACCAGAAGAAAGGTTTGAAAGAAATATGATTTTGCGCTAAATGTGTCGATTTGTATGTGAGGTACCAGAAGGGGCGTGGTCACAACGCCCATTTTCAATCCCAAGCTCAATATTGGCAAATAATAGTCACTTTCATTGTGATCTGTAAAGATTTACGGCAGTTATCGTGTTGACCAGCCAGCCAGACAGACATGACTCAAACGTGTTAAAAAGTCCTAAAACGAATTTCGTCCAAAGATACTAATGGCCAGTTTTTAAGTGGGTAGTTAACTATCGGATTACTTAATCTTAATTCTAAGTTAATTAGAGGTTAACTTAGCATTTTGTTTTTCAGTGGTGAGTTAATGTAAGTCGCCATATTGTCAACTAATATGGCAACCCTTGTATTCATATTGGAAAAAAGGTGTGTTTAGAGATAAATACCAAAACAACAAAGGGGAACAAACAAAATGGAATTATGTAAAAGAAGATATAGATGCATAAAATCGAAGTCATTTTAACAAAAATGTGTAAAAAACTATGTATATAGGCGCAACAATTTAATGATCTAGACTTAACGTATGTATGTGTACAAATATGCAAATCTGAAACATGTATTTTATACAATCTTCATTTCTCACTTTGACAGTCAGTAATTTGATTGTCAAAATAATATGGTTCTGACTATAAGTTAACCAACCAACATTGGGTGGTTAAATCATAGTTAAACAATGACTAAAAAACACAAATCGATGTTTAACCACAATTTAACTAAGGAACGAAGATCACCACTGACTGAAAAACTGGCCATAAGGGTCTAATATGGCTCCTTCTATGTGTTACAGTTTTTTACGTATTAAATGATATATACCCCCATCCCTATGGGTGAGGGTATAATGATGTTGCCTATGAATTTTTCGCAAAGAGTTGAGTACCAAGCGAGTGAAAAGTGAGTGAAATTTTCTGTTCATGAAATTTTCGTTATTGGAACGAAGTTCTTTATCGTTCGTTGCGGGATGCAGGCTAAGTGAAAAAAAAATTAAACATCTTTTTTTAACACTATTATGCTACAACCCAGTATTATCAACTATATTGGGTACTTTTGCTTTGGTTTGTGTCTAGACTAAGATATGTTGGGAAATTTGCTTGTTTAATGGGAAGTTTTCTAGGTGGAGCCTGTAACCAATATTTAGTATATATTGTAGTTTTGAACCCAGTAAACAGTAAATATAGAAACGCCAAAGTGAAAGAAGTTAAAACAAGAAAATTTTCTTAAATAAATGCCTTTTCGTAGCGAAAGTAAATTATCTCAAAAAATACCTATTCACAAAAAGTACCTTTTCGTAAAAAAGGTAATTCTTTTAAAAGAACTACCTTTTCTTAAAAAATTAATTTTCTTACAACAAATTGCCTTTTCTTAAAAAACTACATTTTCTTTAAAGAGTAACTTAGTGAAACAAAAAAAACACTTCTTGAAAATAATACCTTTTCTTTTCTTTTCTTGAGATAAGTAGCCTTTCTTTGTAAAAAATGCATACTCATGGCTTTTTTTTACAGAAAGTACTTCTTAAAAATAGTACCTTTTTAAAAAAAACATTAGCTTTTAATAAAAGAAGAAAAAGAACCTTCTCTTAAAACAAATAATTTTTCTTACAAATATTACTTTTTTCTTCTCTTTTCTTTTTTTGAGATAAGAATAAAAATAACCTTTTCTTAAGAGTACCACTTCTTCAAAAAGTACATTTTCTTCAAAGAAGTACTTCTTTGTAAAAAAAAATGAATACTCAGGCCTTTTCTTACAGAAAGCACTTCTTCTTAAAAATAGTACCTTTTAAAAAAAAACATTAGCTTTTAATAAAATAAGTACTTCTCTTTAAAAAAGCACCTTTTCGGGAAAGTGTAATATATATTCGTACAAAAAAAATCTAAAAATATACTTTATACTAAAAAAATACATTCAATAAAAACATTTTCTTAAAAAAAGCTGACCATTTTACAAAAAGTATCTTTTGTTAACCAGTAGTCTGTAGGGAATTGTATATCCAAAGACGAAATAACTAACTAAAATAAAAAAAAGAAAAATCGACATTGGACCAACATCATTTTTTTGCATTAATTTTCTGCTTTAATGATTATAATGTATATTTAGGGAGGGGACAGTAATCTCTATTTCTTTTTCCGGGTAACTTTTGTCCGCCCAAAAATAAATCCGCCAAAGATAAACAAAACACGTAGCAGAAAATATGAGAAAATTCTCTTTCTCCGGATGGCATATTTTACACCAATAGGACTCCATGCCCAAAAAACCCTCTCAGTAAACCAATAATCAAATTACCTGTTAAAGCCCGATATTCAGCTTTTTATGAAATTTTCGTTGCCATAAGAAGTAAAAAAAATACATGTGGTGTAAGGGGACACCCGCTTGGAACGAAGTTCCTTCCGCTATATATTATGTACTAGTAAGTTCCAACACGCCTAAGGCGCCCGTTAAAAAATACGATAAATTAAATGGATCTTTAATTGTAAACAAATTACCAATGATATTTTAAATTCACATAATTTGCAATTCAATATCATCATTGGAATTAATTCTATTAAATTCCCTAAGTGTCCTAGTAATGGGTTTCTTCCTGCTATAATTTGTTGTATGGCAAGGTACATATAATATATATCGAAATTTCTTAATTTCCTTATTGGAACATTGATAACAATTAAATTTAATATATGAGAGCAGTCAATAATTCCACAAATGACCTTATAAATAAACATAATAGATTGAAAGTAACGACGGCTACATAAATGAATGTAAATGAATAAGTTTACAGCGAGATTCATGAAAAGGCAGTGGAGCCACATAGTTCAACGAAACCCAGGAAAATTGTATAAACTTACGTTTTTGAAATATTTATTACAACCAAATTATATTTGACACAAACATGAGTTAGTAGCCATATTAGAGTCAAGAAATCACAAATTCTGATAAAAATAAAAGCTTGAATTGATAACTTGAAACCCCTAGTCTGCAGCCTATACCTAAATTCGGTCCTGTTCTTGTAATAATCATTTACTTGTAATGACAACGATAATTAAAACCAAACCCCATTAACATGAACTCAGAGAGAGAGGACAGCAACCACTTAACCATTATCTTTTACACATATCATATATTTAATTTGAAATAACATTTAATTTTAATATGTAACAGAACAAAAGTCGATAGTACGAGTGCCGTTAAAGAGTGACAAATCGGTACTTCACGAAAAATTCTTTGCATTCCGATTATTTCAACAAATATTCCTGCCGAAGGGATATCCAGACAGTGTGAGCGACGATTATGCCGCCTATCAAGTGTGGGATACTTTGCAAGCGTTTTGCAGTACCATATGTGGTATGTAAACATCCTCCCAATCCTCCCGCATATTGTTTCTATTGCACTTCAATTGCAGGAACGCTATGTACTCATGCCATTCTTAAGGGTCTGGGAGTAGGAAATGATAATATTAATGCCTATTCAGCCACTGTTACTTGGATACTTAAAGAAGGTAGCGGGCATTTGGGTCGGATATTCTTTTCATGGTGGAAAGGGGCTCAATTGGATATTGATAGCAAGAAATGGCGTTTAAGAGCCGATTTTCTAAACGATTTGGCAATGGGTATTGAAATATATGTGCTTCCAAAGTATCCGCATTTAGCTACACAAATCTTGTGCGGAACTACGGTATTAAAGGCTATAGTGGGCGTTGCAGGTGAGAGAGACGGTAAACAACATAAACATATTTAAATATTTTATAACATTACAGGCGGAGCGACGAGAGCAGCATTGACTCAACACCATGCGATGCGTGGTAATTTGGCAGATGTTAATTCAAAGGACAGTTCCCAAGAGACTTGTGTGAATCTAATAGCCTCGTTTGTGGGTTTATATTTGCTGACAGTCATCAAAACTCCTGGGTATGGCAAAAAAATAAACTTATAAACAACAATTATTATTTATTATTCCAAGTATGTGAGTCATTTGTATTCTTTTCTTTTCTTTAGAGTTTTGTATGGAGTGTTTTCTGTTGTTATATTATTACATTTATATTCCAATTTGAAAGCCGTTAAAGCCATCTGTTTAAGAACCTTCAATGAATCCAGATACTTGATTACTTTAGAAGAGTTCTTTAGGTCGGGTAGAATGCTGAAACCGCAACAAGTAATACATCAATACCTAGCTTATTATATTATCTTAAACGTGTTTTTAACAATTTCCCATTTCTATTTCGTAGGTTAACAAATTAGAAAGAGTAACTGTGGGCCAAACTGTCTCAGTGTCCTTAAATATACACTTGGGCATATCTATTAAAAATCTAATTGATGAATACCAACATAGTCATATAATAGACAATATTGTGTCGTCATTTGATCCTCATGAGCATTTTATTATTGCTGAAAATAAAAAATTCCTCGGTGTCTATTTTCACTTCAATACATTGCCCCAGGATGTATTGAAAGCATATTTCTTTGCTGTATCGTATCTACAAGATCGCAACCAAATTAAGGAGAAATATTGGGATGTCCAAAGTAAATGGCAAGAATTTTATAATATGGCACAACAGGAAGGTAAGAGATTATTCTTCAGGCAATAAATTGATCTTGCAAATTAAAATTCTGTTTTAACTAAAAACCTAGCATAACATTGTTTTACTATTATAGTACGAGTATTATAATATATTATTATTTCATAGTACGATATTATATTACAAATATAATAAAATGATAATACTGTAGTTCCCACGGTAATATATTAGTCTGATATGTACCATAGCAAATGACGTTAGTTAGTATTTAGTGTATTAGTATAACTGGACAATTTTACTTAAAGCCAAATATATAATAGTCATTCTGTTTTTATTGGTAGGATGGATAACGTCGCAACATTTACTAATGGTTGACGAATACCGTTTAAATTGGAAGGCATAAAACTGGATGAATTTTTGAGACTCACTGACGTAGTCTGCGACTTATGTAATTGGGCAAAGGTAATGTTTATACTAAGAACATAAAATGTATCTCTTTTAATTTGTAATCTCGACAAAATTGATATTAATATAATTTTTATAGTTAATATTTAGTTGTATGTAGAAAGAAATTTGTTACAAAATCTTAGTTTGGATAGATTTTAAAGAATCTCAGTTATCACTTCGTTGATAGAATAAAGAAGTTTTTATTAACTTCAATTTAAAATTAAATGAACAACATATCTCTCCAATAACAAAGAGTCCGTTCTCAAACACGGATTGTTACATATTAATTATTATTATTTTTCTCGTTTTTTTGTTACTTAGATTTGTAATAAGTTTAATATATATTTATAATTTATATTTATAAAAAATCTGCCTTAAATTAAAAAAAAATAAATTTTTGCGCACCATTTAAGCAACTTTTTCGACAATTAAACTACTTTTCACATAGATTATTGATTCAATTTTGATTAATAAATAATGAAAACAAAACTTGATTATACCTGTAAGCAATAACAATTTTAGAATTACATATTAATTTGTAGGCTTTCTTATTCATATGTATGTATATTAGTTGAATGATTAAATAATAATACATCATTCCTAAGGCAGAAAAACACGACGTATTGCAATAAAAAAAAAACTCCCACACACACACAGAAGCCTCTCAAAAAATACTTATGTAGAGAATAATAATAATAATAATGGAACGTTTTGGAGTAATCTTTTGAACTACAACATACCTATCTACATATATTATACATACATACAGTACATTTTTAAAGATTCCCTATTTTATTATATCCCGAATTTACACGTACATTTTGAAAAGGCATTTAAACTAGCAAAGTAGTAATAAGCAAATACATTCATATATATAGTTTTCGATAGGAGTTAAACAAACATACGTTTTACATGAATACCCCCCAAAAACAGCAACAATGGCGACCGATAGTTTCAAAAACAAAAAGTATATAAACTCGAATTTACTTCACAGAATATTAGGAACAGCAATTTTTTTTATATGGATCTGAAATTAATAGGTGTGTTAGATTTCACTATAAAGTTGTGAAACAAACAAAACATTAGGTACTGAAAACTGTAGCAGAAATTTAAAAACTCTATGCAGTGCTGTTACGTATCAATGATTATTACCAAATACATTTTTAGAAAACCCACAGAATAGGGTATGATTTATTAGTTTTTACTCAGATCACAGTATCTCACCGTTTTGAAATCAGCATTGCCCATTTGCGTTTTTGTTGGTTTCGAGGCAGACACCGTTAAATACTTACATTTACCATACTAAAATTAAAGTTATCAGTTAGACCGAACGATTTTGTTGAACCTAACCGAAACCGACTACTAGACAAACATAAACCATACTAGCCGAAACCGAACCGAGTCCGACATTCTTTTACTGTACTCATTGTTATTACTGTGTTTATTCATGGAAGGTCTTTATTTTTATAGCATAAGGTTCGTATGTAAATCGACGTCGATTTAACGAAGGAAGGGCTTTCGAGTATTTTATAATTATTGCATCATCATATTTTATTTAAAAAATGTTTAGATTTAGTGTTGAAGATTCTTGAACTGAAAGTTGTAATTCCATCTCAAAAGGGGTTTAATTTATTTCACTTCATATACAGTTGCGGTCAAAAAAATAACAGTGCAATAAAATGAAATACATCAAGTGAGGAAAAACAATTTTTTTATTATCCACCTTTCAATAAAATCGAAATAATTTTTAGTTTTAAAATATTGTTTTAAAAAAACGTTTATTTCTGAAATCAGATCGGTCAAAAAAATACCAGTTGTAACAATAACTTAAAATAAATTCATTTAACTTTATTGTATGGAACTTTGGTTTTAATAATCACGTAAAACACAAAATTCCTTACAATTTTGTACTTTGTTGCACAACCTTTCTTTCGTAACACTGCTTCACAACGATGCTCCATTGAATCTACTAACCTTTTGCATCTTTCGAAAGGAATTTTCAGCCAGGCCTCTTGAATTACACTCCATAGCTCGTTATTATCCGTGCGATTTGCTACGGCCACCTCCTTTTTTAAATCGCACCACAAATTTTCTGTTGGATTGAGATCAGGTGACTGCGCAGACCGTTCCATGATGTCGATATTGTTGTCTTGCATCCACCTTTTTGCTAATCGACTGGTGTGCTTCGGATCATTGTCCTGTTGAAAAGTCCATTTAAGAGCCATTTCATATTCCGCATATGGAAGCATAACATTTTGGAGTATTTCAACGTATTGGGTGGCATCCATTATATTTCGGATCCAATATATTGGCCCGACTCCGTATTACGAGAAACACGCCCAACCATTACACTTGAGCCGCCATGTTTGATCGTTTTACTTGTATATCGGGGATCATATTTTTTATTCTGTGGACGTCTCACATACTGTCGCAACCCAGTACCACCATATAACACAATTTTGGGCTCATCCGACCATAGTATGTTTCTCCATTTTCGACTGGCCATTATTCAATGTGAGTTTTTTCAAACCGTATTCTCTTTGTTACATGTTGTTTTTTTTCAATAGTGGTACCTTTCTTGGACTTCGGGCATCCAGGTTGTTTTAAAGTAATACTCTGCGAACAGTTTCCTCACTAACAGATGGAGAAACATCGTCTCTTATTTCTGTAGCTGGCACTAAGGGATTTCTGGTGCTTAAATTTTTTATCATCCGCTTGGTTGTTTGTGACATTACAGACTTTCTACCTCTTGTTTCTTCTTTAGGTTCGTATGTTAATTTGTTTCTGATCATTGTTGCAGAACAATTCAGCAAATTCTATACGTCTTTGTACGTTTTTCCTTAAGATATTAAATTTTTTATCTGACGCCGGGTTTCGTTACTACAATGCTTTCCTCGTTCCACTTTACAAATAAATAATAATAATAATATTTAAAAAACAACACATTATATACTCTCTTGCTTTTTATTTCGCACGAGTTAGAAAATGTTGGGATTTAAACGATTTTTTCAGATTTATATTCCTTGCTGCTGTTATTATGACTGTATCAATATGTCGACTGTTTCAAATTATGTATTATTATTTCAACACGTGCAGCAGCAATACCAAAATTATTACTTATTTTGTTTTGCACTCATTACTTATTTACTTATTTTGTTTTGCATAACGGTTAATACAGTAGTTGAATTAAAAATAAGTCCGCGTTAGAAAATACAAGCAATGAACGTTGAAGGTAGGGTGCGCCTATATTATTTTGACCGTAACTGTACATAACCAAGCCATTAGGCATATGGTCACAAAATTTCTACCATAATTCCTTCAATAGATACATATGTATAAAAATCTTAATTTAAAATACCATAACTACAAGTTCCATAGTTCAATGGCAATTTCAGTGACAATTTTTGCATAGATTTGGTAGAAAGGGGGAAATAACTTAAAACATAAAATGAATTTCTGTAACGGATCCATTGCTCATCTTTCTCTTTTTTATTGACTATTATACAACCTCATGAGGTCAGATGTCTCGCAAATATAAGTTAAAAAAAACAAATTAAACTAATTTTAACATATTTCTCCAACTGGTTCTATCCTTCGCCTTTTCACGCCAGTTGGTAACACCAAGGATTCGGAGGGATTCTTCTGCCTGGTCTTTCCAGCGGAGTCTTGGTCGTCCTCTTTTCCTGCTTCTATCGGGTACGTTATCGAAAACCTTTCGCGCTGGCTCATCTTCATCCATTCTGATAACATGACCTAGCCACCGCAACTGGCCTAATTTGCTTCGCCCAGAGATGTCCACGTCAGAATATAAAAGATATAGCACTTGGTTCCAACGACATCGGTACTCGTTGTTTTCTTTAACAGGACCATATATTTTACGGAGAATTTTGCTCTCGAATACTTCCAGGTGTTTTTCATCCCCTTGCGATATGACCCAAGTTTCGGTGCCATATGTCATGACTGGTAAAATGAGAGTCTGGTATAGCTGGACCTCTGGCCGTCGAGAGAGGGCTTTGTTTTATCATCTATTTGCAAGCACAATTCTCCTATTTATCTCCAGGCTGACGTTGTTGTCCTTCTCAACGGCGGATCCAAGTTAGATAAATTCATCTACCACTTCAAAATTAAATCGGTTGTCAACGTACAAGTGCGGACCAAGTCGAGAGGTTTGTCTAGTCGTTGACACCATCAATTTTGTGTTGCCCTCATTAACATCAAGACCCACCTTCGCTAATTTTTTTCGATTCTGAAAATACTGCAGTAACCTCGCAAATTTACCCCGATGATGTCTATGTCGTCAGCATACGCCAGCAACACATGGATTTTCGTGTTGATGGTCTTGTTCATATTTACTGAGGCTTTTCTCATTATTATCTCCATTATGATGTTGAAGAGATTGCACGAAAGTGTGTCGCCTTGTCTCAATCCTCGCTTGGTGTAGTAAGGTTCGGTGAGGTCTTTCCCCACCTTCACTGCTGATTTGGTGTTGTTCAGCGTCATTCTACAGAGGCGAATCAGTTTTGCCGTAATCCCAAGTTCAGACATAACTTCGTACAATTTCCCCCGTATGGGGCTATCTAAAGCGGCTTTGTAATCGACGAAAAGATGGTATGTATCGATTTGCTTTTCGTGGGTCTTTTGCAGGATTTGGCGTAGCGCGAATATTTGGTCAGTCGTGGACTTGCCTGGTCTAAAACCACACTGATAAGGTCCAATCAGATTTTCAACAATTTCAGATTTTCAGATTATCAACAATTGGCTTTAGTTTTTCACATAATACGCTCGACAAGATCTTATACGCGATGGATAAAAGACTGATACCGCAATAGTTGGAACATACACAGGGATCACCCTTTTTAAATACAGAACATAATACACTGAGACTCCAATAGTCAGGCATAGATTCCATTTGCTCATAAATTGTTATAAAAAATAACATGTTAACAAATTCAATTAAAATTTATTATTTCAATACAGGTTACAAATTATTTTTATAATATAAATAGCTTTTACGACTGGACCTTAATATCTGAAACTGATTAAATGCCACAAAATGGTTATTGTTAGTAAAATTATCGGTAAATCCAGAGCACTCCTGTATCTAAGCAACTCTTTTTTTATCATTACATCTCATATCATATTTCAAGTACCTGCATCGTGTTTTAGTTCAGACCTTTATTCTAAATTGTACCACAACTTTCAAAACTACTGCAATTAAATTTGTCGCCATTGTTTATTTCATAAGAAAAAAATAGAAACATATAAATTAAGTAAAATCTATAATAAAAAACATATTCCATTCATTTAAAGCAACGAATTCTATCAGTTTTAGCATTAATTCAAATTTAATGAGCTTAAGAGAATTATCAGTTTTTGTTATTTTGTTAACGACTACACTGGGACATAAATCTAGAGTTAGCGACCAATCGGATTCAATATTTATCATGAAAACTACTCGTTTTTAGCAATAAATCTAAATGCAGTAAGCCGAGTTGTACTTACTTGACCCTTACTTGGCGTTTACACGAGACAACAGTTTTGCGGAGACAATAGCAATCCTCTTACATTTTTTTACTATACACTAAGGCCTAATTTTTGAGTGGAAAATTATCTTTGATCAAACATAACTTAAACTCTGAATTCATTTTTAGGTTAATAGTTGATTGCTGTTTAAACAGCCAAAGTTGGGCATTTAAACTATGATCAAGTGACCATATGATTTTAACAGAAAACAAGAAGAAGAACAAATACAAAGTTTCTTTAATTGTTAATGTGAACAATTATAATCACAATCCTAGTTGAAATAACAATAAAAACGTATCATTTAAATCGTAGTGCAGTTAGATCTTCATTTCTGCTGAAATACTTTCCAATTTCATTAAATATTTTGTATTTTATCACTTAAGTTTTCTTTTGCAAATGGCGTCAGTTTGATGCATCGTAACGATTAGCTGATAAATGTATGAATACCGGTTACTTTTACCACTGCTGTCATATAGGTAGTAAGATCATTTAACAAACAAATTACAAACTCTTCGTATTTAAAGCTAGATCAAACGTAAATCAAAGTCAACTGATTACCAATTAAAATAACCGGTCAAAAATTGGGTCTAACTCTCTCATTGTCTTCATCACTGTCTTTGAGTTTTCAAAGACAGTAACTTCGGCAAATGATTTGATGCAAATGGCCAAGTTGATGATGTTTCGTTGTAATTTGCGAAAAAAGAAAACATAATCGAAAAAGACCGCACAATTTGGAAAAATTTATTTTTATGTTAGATTTTGGTATCTGATATTGAATTTACACGAAATGACACTGCCGGCGGTTGCTTAAAAGTGTATTGTCATTATAATTGTCTGGATGCCTACGTTACACAAACTTTGCTCTCTTCGTTGTCAACAAATACAAATTATCATAGTCTAGTCTCGTGTAAACGCAGGGTTAATATGAAACTAATACAAATCATTAACCGTTTATTGTGCTAAATTGTCATACAATTTAAATAACCGACATGCGGTGAAATAAGTCAATTTAATTTTGAAAATTTCAATTGAAATTTTAAAATTATATTTAAAATTTGAAATACATCAATTGAAATTTAAAAATTCTAGTTGAAATTTGAAATACATCAATTGAAATTTAAAAAACATCAATTTAAATTCAAAAGACATCAATTGAAATTTGAAAGACATCAATTGAAATTTTAAAACATTAATTGAAATTTAAAAGACCAATTGAAATTTAAAAGAAGTCAATCAAAAAAATATCAGTTGAAATTTAAAAATTATATTTGAAATTTGAAATATATATAACATCAAATTGAATTTAAAACACATCAATTGAAATTTGAAATACATCAATTGAAAGTTAAGAGACATCAACTGAAATATGAAATATATCAATTGAAATTTAAAAATTCTATTTGAAATACATCAATTGAAATTTAAAAAACATCAATTGAAATTTAAAAGACCAATTGAAATTTAAAAGAAGTCAATCAAAAAAATATCAGTTGAAATTTAAAAATTATATTTGAAATTTGAATTTAAAACATATCAATTGAAATACATCAATTAAAATTTAAAGTCATCAATTGCAATTTAAAACACATCAATTGAAACTTAAAAGAACTCAATTGAAATTTAAAATTCGTCACTTGAAATTTAAAAATTATTAAATGATTTTATGTATTAGATTTTTAAATTTCAATTGAGGTATTTTAAATTTCAATTGATGTCTCTCAAATTTAAATTGATGTTTTTTAAATTTCAATTGATGTATTTCAAATTTCAAATAGAATTTTTAAATTTCAGTTGATGGTTAAAAATTTCAAATAGAATTTTTAAATTTCAATTGATTTTTTCAATTGGAAATGGTGCAGATTACCATTTTATTTATTAATTGATTGTAATATAAAAACAATAACGATATATAAAACGTTTTACATTCAAATATGGAAGCATCTTCAATAGCTAAAAGCTTTTCTCCCATGTTAATAGGAAATTTATTAAATGTGGGGAAATATTTGAAATACAAATTGTAATTGTATGTAACTTAATAGTTTTGAACCCGGGAAGGTTATGTCAATCTTTATGGAATTCCCAGTGTAATTAAACATTTCTAAAATCAAAATTAATATTATCACGTGCTTCCAGAAGTTATAGTTGGTTGTTCATTGTTCTAAGTGTGTATGTATTCTTGACAAGATATAGTTCAGTTTTAGAATTTGTATTTTCTAAAAATTTCATAATTACACAAGTTTGTTTTAGTTTTATGTGAATTAGCTTTAGCTTCATGATGGATCGTCGACCCATATGGATACTGAGCACAAAATGTATGTACTACTTATATTTATTTTAAATCGTATTAGAATTTTAGCATTGTTTTTATTTATGCAGATTAAATAAACATTTTTATTATAAACAAAAATTCTATTATTAAATGTGTTTTACTACTCTACGGGCAAAATATTTGGGGGACTTAGAAATACGAAAGACATACAGGCCGGTTCTTCTATCGCACTGTTTCAAAATCACACCCAGGTTTGAAATCACTCATGTGATTTATACGTGTTCTGCAGATCACCCAATTTGAACGTTTTTGGCGTAATTTTGTTTTTTCGATATCACTTGGAAACATCTGATTTGTATGCAATCAGATGTCATTAGCATATTTGACAATTTGAATTTACATAATGGGGAAACAATTTTAAATGCCTGCAGCTCTTTTATTGATAGTGATTGCTTTAAAAATGATGCAACTACGGACTGAGCGTCCAATGAAGACGGCTGAGACGTCGTAAGTAAAGCCCGATATTCAGTTTTTATGAAATTTTCATTGCCATAAGAAGTACGTGTATAAAAATAACGGAAATTTCACGAACCGAAAATATCGCTTACTTTTAATTTGCTTGGTACTCTGCTCTTGGCGAAAATTTCGTTGGCAAAATCAAGTACAGGGTTGTTACGCCAAAGCTATTTCGTACGAAATAATTGTTTGGGAATGGAATTTTGAAATTTGTATAATTGTAACCACCAAAAGTGACACCACGTGCGTTAAAAATAAAATGGAGTGCGTAGAGGAATTATAAATTAAATATTTGCAAGGTAAATAAAATTTGCAAATAGGTGGTACCACTCCGCAATAAAATTTTCCGTTTAGAGATAAATGACAAAATTTCGTGTTGGTATATTTTCCTTATTCCTATTATTATATTCCGCCTTTCATCGAAAGGCATCATCAGGAATATCTACAAATAACAAATTTACATACAGTCATACATATGTATACAGTCATACATATATGCACCGAGTAATACTATAAGAGTGTGCACTAGTTGCTTTTTGTACTAATGAGTTCCCAGACCTACGAGGAAATGAGAGAGAATGAGAGCAATCTTTAATTTTAAAAATTTTCGTGTTAATTGGGATCTACACAAATAACTTCACTCTAACACATCATTACATTTTGATTTTTTTCACAGAATATCCCTTTTTTTAATCGATTTAGTTGGCAAAATTTACTCCCAGTTGATGTGTTTTGTACTTGTGGCTTGACACTCGGCGGCAGAAGTTCGAAAATCACACCACGCAACCCAGTCCCTATCACCGAGTCTTCTTTGATAGCACATTCTCTATTTGTTCTCCAACTACTAACTTGATCAGCTGTCTCATCGATACCCCTTGCATATATGTCTTGAAAATGTAAACAAATTACAAATAGGCAAATAACAACAACTTCTTGCCCTCTACCGCTTCGACTGTCCCCTAACTCTTCACCCATTGCACTAACGATCCCCCTGCTCAAGGGGCCTAGTCACCGAGTAATATTATAAGAGTGTGCACTAGTTGCTTTTTGTACTAACGAGTTCCGAAACCTACGAGGAAATCATATAGAGAATGAGAGTAATCTTTAATTTTAAAAATTTTCGTGTTAATTGGGATCTACACAAATAACTTTACTCTAACACTTCATTACATTTTGATTTTTTCACAGAATATCCCTTTTTTTAATCGATTTAGTTGGCAAAATGTACTCCCAGTTGATGTGTTTTGTACTTGTGGCTTGACAATCGGTGGCAGAAGTTTGAAAATCACACCACGCAACCCAGTCCCTATCACCGAGTCTTCTTTGATAGCACATTCTCTATTTGTTCTCGAAGTACTAACTTGATCAGCTGTCTCATCGATACCCCTTGGGCCTAGTGCTCCCAAAGTATTTAAAAGTCGTTTAACCCTCTGCAACTGGCAGACCCCGCAAAGCACAGCTTCATACAAACCATCGTAGAATTCGAAGTTACGCTCTCTGTGCTCTTTTGTTTCAAATTTTAATCTTGTTAGCTTGAAAACTATTTATTATTATAAATAGAGACTAAAACACGCTAGTCAGAAACTGCAACACAGCAAAATCAGTTTAAAAATGTGGTATGCAGGGCCCAACGTCGGTTATATTGATAAAATTAGAGCACGTCCGCTTCAGTTTTTATGGACGAACACTTTTGTACCATAGTGTACGAGGGAGAATCTTGCCAATTTGTGGTGTGCTGGGCCACACGTCAATTATATTGATAAAAATTAGAGCTCGTCAGTTTCAGTTTTTATGGACGAACACTTTTGTACCATAGAGTACGAGGGAGAATCTAGCCAATTTATGGTGTAAAATTTTTATAAAAACAAACAATAAAATAAGCTTATTCTACTTATTTATTTTTTTGTAAAAAACGATAAAAAATTTTGATCACCGCAAAGTCTATAGATTTAAGTTTAGAAAAAACAAACTAATGTTTTATGTTAAGCCACCTTATTTGACTGCTAAATATTTATTCAAAATTTTTATTTAAATAATGAAAATTAATTCGGATGCATTTCGACTTTTGTCATCCTCAGCGAGTACATTTAAACTAAAAACTCAAAACATATTCGTATAAAATTTGTTAAAAATAGTTTGACTAACAAAATGACAAAAATTACAAAAAATGCAAAGAATATACAATATAATGTTATTACGATATTTTCTGAAATTGTTCTATTGCTTTGAATAGTGGTGAGCGTATCGGTGCTTCCATAGTGTTCATCGAAATGCTACGATTCAAATACATGTAAATGCTCTCGTAGGCATCTAGTTTATTGGGTTTATTTACTTGTTGTTTTAGTTTAACATTATCGGTATTCCATTGTGTGTGGTCATTCTCAAGTGCGTGTAGAGCGACCGCTGATTTTGTTGCTTGTCGTTTTTGTATATTTGTCAAATGTTCTTTAAATCGTATTTCAACACTTCTTTTTGTTTGGCCAATGTATTTATCTCCACATACGCAAGTCATTTCGTAAATTCCAGATTTTTTCAAGTTATCGGTTTTGTCTTTTAAACGTACAATTAAGTTTTCGATTTTATTGTTGCTACTATGGACAATTTCAAATTTGTGTTTTTTAAACACTTTTTTGATTTTGTTTGTTATCTCTGGAATGTACGGCATAGTTATTCTTTGTAAAGGTTCTTTATTTGGTGATAACGATGTTGTGTTTCGTTTTGAAAGTTGTTTTGCATGTAATTTAATTAAATTGTCAACCATTTGTTCTGAATATCCATTGACTAAAGCTGCGTATTTGATGTATTTTAGTTCATCCATGTAATTTTTGATGTTCAATGGTATTTTAACTAAACGGTGAACCATACTATGAAATGCTGCTCGTTTGTGTGATATTGGGCAATGTGAGTCAGACGAAATATAACAAGGTTTGTTCGATGGTTTCCTGTATATTGAAAATTCGATGTTACCAGTTGGTGTTCGATGTATTCGTACATCTAAAAACGGTAATGAAAAATTTTCTTCTTTTTCTACGGTGAACTTGATTGTTTCAAATCTTGTGTTCATGTAAAACCAAATTAATTGTTCAGTATCTCTTTTTATTACTGCAACGATATCATCCACATATCTAAATCAAATTCTTGGGAGAAAATTTTCTTCTTTTAATTTCATTTCAAAATGTGACATGAACAAATTTGCTAAGAAAGGGGATAGAGCATTACCCATTGATGTTCCATTTTTTATTATGTAAAATTTACCATCAAATTGGCAAATATTTTGATCCATGCATAGTTTGGTCAATTTTGACAGTAAATTTCTCTTCTTTTCACATGGTTCATGTTTATTAAGCCAATTGTCAAGGATTAATAATGTCTCTGGAATCGGTATGCTTGGAAATAAACTCACAACATCGAAAGACACAAACACTTCATCATCTGATAATTTTTCGTTTTTCATTTTATCACAAAACTCGAAGGTATTTTTGATAAATAAACCTTCAGGTTTTGGATAACGACTAAAAATGTCGACTAACCATTTCGAGATGTTTTCTGATGGTGCATTGCAATTGGATACAATTGGTCGCATTTTTAAATTTGTTGTGTCTTTATGAGTTTTTGGTAAACAATATAGTTTTGGTACAGACGGATTTGGAGTTGATAATTTCCATTTTGTTCTAGCGTCATAAACTGTTTCTATTTCTTTCATGACTAGGGTTGTAGCTCGTATCATTGAAGGTAAAGGGTTTTTATTGAGTAATTGATAATTGCAAGTTTTTATTGTTTCAATTACTTTCTCTTTGTATTGTGCTTTGTCCATGATAACGATGTCTCTTCCTTTGTCTGATTTCATATATAAACAGTCTTTTTCTTTCAAAATATTCAAAGTTTTCTCGAATTTTATACTTTTCGGAGACGGATATGTTTTAAATGATGATTTTTTGATGACTGCATTTGTTGCGTCTCTAATATCTTGTTTGATTGTTTCTTTGCAATATTTGATGCCCGTTTCAATATCTGCTACTAAATCAATTATTGCTGGAGATTTTGGTTTCGGTGAAAACTTTAAACCCTTTTGTAAAATTGACATTTCTTCATTAGTGAAAGATTGACTTGATAAATTTGTAACAAAATTGACGGGTTCGATAAGAGATTTTGTTTTGTCAAATTCTTTTTTCTCTCTGATGAACTTTTCATTCTTCAATTTAATCAGTTTTTTATTTAATTTTACTTTCTTCAATGCAAACCTGTTATCATTTGAGTCCAAGATGTCGCGTAGCAATTTATCAAACTCATTTTCTTTCATACATTTCAATAAAAGAAAATGTAAACTGTACACTTTCTCTTCAATTTGACTGAGTTTGCTATACAAGAATTTTAACTCTAAATTCAACCATAGTTTCATTGCTGAAGTTACTACAATTTCTGTTCTTGAATTTTTCACTGAACATTTTATTTTTATGAAATTCGGAAATACTTTTTCATTTTTGCATTGTTTTAAAAAGAAAATGTCCATCTTCAAGTAACGCATCTTTGTTTTGAGATTTGAGTAATCGCGTACGTGTTTTGTTGTTTCGTTTTTATTTTGTCTACTTACCCGACAAAATTTACACATTAAATTCACTATTAAAAAACTTAGTTTCACTTTTAAAATGAACAAACAAGCAATACGATTGAAAAAGTTTGAGCAAAAACCACTGACCATTTACCTAACGGTTCTATATTTCATAAATTGTGAACTTAACTCCTTAACGGCGTCAGACGACAACGCCGTCAATTATATAACAGTGGCCGACGTCTTCATTGCATTTTTGACGTTTCATTAAGTGGCTGTTGTTATTGTTTGTGTTGGTGATGTAGAAAAATTTCAACACGACGAGAGAAAAGTGGGAAAAACAAATGTAAACAGAACAGAAGATAAATAAACCAAAATCTTAATATTGCGTAAAGTAAACATGTGTGGAAAATTATCAAAATAACAATAAGAAAAACTAAGACGCATTCGATTCAGCAACAAAAGGCAATAAAACAATGAGCACCACGAAAAATGGTACCGCGTATACTGAGGAAATAACGACAACACTTTGCTCCGATGAGTGCAGGTATTTGAAAGATTTCAAAGAGTTTCTACGTGACTTGACGAAAGATGCTGTTGTGACTAATAAGGTGGGTGGAGGTGGTGATGATGTTGCTGCTCTTGATGGAAGTGCCGCAAAAAGCGGCAGTTTGACGACATGCAATGGGGTTGGATGTGGTGAATTCCGCTCTATTATACTTACACGGAATAATAATGAAACGTATCCCGTAAATGGTGATGAATTACAGGCAGAGCTAGTGATGTGTATATGGCAACAATTGAATGTGAGACAGTGTCCTGAGCACTTCCTGGTGGGTATATCAAATCTGGCCGAAGAAGAAATAAACAAAGAGTTGGAGAATGCAAAGGTGCAGGAGGAACTGAAGTCATCGAAAAGCAGCACGGAATCGGGAACAGATTCAGAATCAAAGTGCTTTGATTTGTTGAAATTGCAGAAATGTATTGGCCAATATGTTGAGAAGATCCTATTGCGTTTGTCGGACAACTCCAAAGAGGATTATTTGAAAAATTATGCAGACTGTATGCGTATTTATTCCTTCCCCAAGGAGGAATTAAGAATAATGCCCTTACACGCTGTAGCTTATGTCAAAAATAAACCCCGCAAAATGGAAGACCGTCATATATGTATTCCGCGTTTTAGTGATATTTTTAAACAACAACAACAATATAGTTTCTATGGTGTGTTCGATGGCCACTCGGGATCGTTAGCAGCAACTTATGCTACCAATCAAATACCCTTTCTTATATCCAAACAATTGAAAGAAACATCGAAATCGATTAACCAAGAGGAAACCGATTATTACAGGGAAGTACTGGAGGCGAGTTTTATAACAGCAGATCATAACTTTACAAAAAAGTCGTTGGGTAGTGGCACGACAGCCGTTTGTGCACTTTTGAAAACAAATCCAAAGGATATGGATCACCTTTACGTGGCTTGGGTAGGAGATTCAAGATGTCTTTTGGTATCTCCTACAGTTTCCCTACAACTGGTAAAACCCCACAAACCCGACTCTATGGACGAAAGAAAACGAATAGAATCCATAGAAACTGGAGGTGCTGTTATATTTGCCCACGGCCAATGGCGGGTTAATGGCATTATTAATGTTTCCCGTTCCATAGGAGATTTCTCCGTTAAAGCGGTCATAGCTGAACCGGATTTTGTGGACGTGTCTTTACAGCCTTCCCACGACTTTCTCGTATTGGGTTCCGATGGCCTCTGGGATCATGTTACAGACGCGGACATCGTTCAATGCGTTTATAAAGCTTTAATTGACACACAACAAACCTTTGAAGATATACCCAAACATTTGGTAGAACTAGCCAAGCAGGGCGATTCACAGGATAATATCACTGTTGTAGTAGTTTTACTCAGGCAACGCTCAAATATCATTGAAAACTACACCAAGTGTATGCCAAAATCCGGCTAAACATAATCATAATTGTAAATAATTTACAATCACTTCCAATTCTATTTAGAGAAACCCTCCTCTGAATGAAAAAAAAAACAAACCACAATCATATTCCTTAAACAATTTTACAAAACAATATATCACATTCAAATTTTAGCAAATATTTTATGCTTTTATGAATATTTACCTTGAATGCAGTTACTCCAATTAACGATGATTAACCGTTGCCTGTTGATACAATATCAGTTTTTATACTACATGCAGTTCCCAATTGATTTGACCCTCATTCAAATAGCTTCAATAATAATTATTGTGCCTACAAATACCATTATACGAAAGGAATACAAATAAAAATTACAACGACACCAATTTACTTTCGACAAATTAGCGTATTAGCTGATCAAATATATACAAATATATAATATAAACGTACATAAATTATTTTAAATAACCCAACCTATAACATACCTATATCAATGTACATTTTTATAAAAGTTCAAATATTTTTTAAAAAATAAATTACATGTTTTTGATTATAATAAAACGTTTTAAAACACAGATCAACAACCTTAACTTTTTAATGTATAAAGCTCAAGGCTCCCTAATTGTAAACTTGTCATCTCGATTATCGGGGAATGCTCTTTTTTTATTTTACGCCTCCTAATACTTTTCTTCCAATTACCTAACGCAAACCCCGAGTTCTTGGTTTGCATGAATAGAAACGTCCATGCCTATTGTAAGTCCCACTGTCCTTACTTCTCAGCTGCCTTTGCAAATTGTCAAGAATGAAACGACTATAAAATTAAATTATTTTTCAAATATATTAACGAAATAGTTGAATTCCATGATAACAAGCATAAATCTTTAATTTTAATACAATTTTGACGTTTTTCGTAAGTACTAAATAGCAATTATTGAGTTCCTGGCGGTGGCGTTGAAGTATCGAAATGCCGTGGAATTGTTGGTGGTCGCATATTAAAGGCAGTGGGCATAAACCTATGGTGTTCTGCAGGATGATTGCGTGGCGGTCTAGCATGTTGTGGTGGTGGGTATGGAATACCCATGGGATACACTGGAACTTGAGGATATGTTTGTTGTGGCATTCGTGGGTAACCACCCGCATATGGTACATTTGGTGGATGCATAGCAGCATAAGCCTGTGGATAATAATTAGAATGCCATGAGCTTGGATTGTGATTTGGAGGAATTTGTGGATTTCTATATTGAGAGTTGTACTGTTGATGTGGACGGCCGTAAGCGCCTCGGTTCGATGGAGCACTACCCCTTGTGGAGGAAGGATGCCGTTGTCTGGGCTGCGAGCTATAAGGCCTATTGTAAGAGGACACTTGTGGTTCTTCCGACTCCCTTCTGGGGCGATTTTGCGAATCATCATTGTCAACGGGCCGGTCTTTATTGCGCATCTGTCTTCGTGCCAATTGTTGCTGCTCGTCATCCGAATAATCCAAAAATCTTGGTGGTGGTTCCAAATCATTTTCCCAAGAAGCATCAGACCCCTTTTGTTTCATTATGCTTGACAATATTATATATTGCGTATATTGAGTTTTTGGAGCCAAATATACTACATCGTTGATTTGAATATTTTTCTCGTTAATTTGTTGGTTAGAATTAAAACGAACGCAATATAAAGGATCAGCTACTTGTCCCAGGACATCAAAGACTACACCTAAAACTCTCTGGCCCTTGTCCAAGAAGAGCACTGTTTCCAAATCAAGTAACATCGAATCGGGCAATGCACTGACTAGTACCAATTGATCTACAACTGAATGAATTTTCCCCAATACTATGCATTCGTCTTCTGCCACTGTTATTTGTAAGTCTTCAATGGGCGGCAATTCGTCCAAATATAACTCCCCCTTAGCTTTAATTTTTGGCTTTGGTTTCTTTCGAATTCCAGTTTGTGGATTGCCATTCTCCGCCTCGTCGTCGTCCTCGTCATCATCATCATCTACTTCCATTCGTTTTTCTATGGTCTTACGAATTTTATTAAGATATTCTACATCAGAGACTGAACTGCTAGAATCTGAATCTGAATCAATTTCAACTATTCTATTGCGATAGTCTTGAGTTGAAGTAGATATCTCAATGACCGAATCACTATCGGAATCATTGTCCTCATCAGAACCATACTGTGCCAAGAGACTTAGGCCTGTTGTGGAACTCACCGTTGTGTTTGCCTCAACATTTGCATCTTCGTTTAGATTACTATCAATGGATTTATCATGAACATCATGTGCCAAATTATATATATTACCGGGTAATTCTGCTACTTCTCCCATTTCATTTCTTGCCAGAAACTCAGAAATATTTGGGTCTTCCACAAATTGATATACCTTTTCTGGAATTTCGTGCATATCCGTGTTTGTGTTATCTTCTTGTACCATAGCGTTAGTTGATGTGTCTTCAGTTTGTACAGGCGCAGCAGTTGTGTTACTTTGACAATCTATAGATCTTTGTTCTTCAGCGCCGTCAGAATCTACAGCGTTTGTGTTCTCCCCATCAATAGCTATTGGAGCTTTAGTGGTATCCATAGAAGCAATAGAATATGAAAGCCCACCACTATTAACTTCTGTTAGCTCGGTATTCTCTTTCCCTTTTGTATTACCACATAAAATTTCGTGTTTGTCCATGCTATTAGTGATATCAGCACTATTCTTATCGGATTCATTTATAATTAAGCTGCCTTCGTTCGTTTTTGCGGGTTCCTCTGATTCGTTATTTGCTTCATCATTTACAGGAATTTGATCATTGATGTTCTGACCAGCTATCGGAGATTGAACGACTTCCACACTCAATATCTCAACAGATTCTTTGAAAGAATGAACATCGTTAGCACTACTTTCATCTTGTATTATTCTAGCATCTACATCTGAAACCAATTCCTAGTCATATTTGAGATAGTTTAACATTTTCAAATATTTACCTTGCTCATCTGCAGTGGCAGCAGCCGTCCCAGTTGCTGCTGCCCCACTTAAATCACCAATAACATCTTTTAAATCAGTGTCCATTGTCTCTTGGTAAAGAATTAACTCAATGTTCTATTTAAATGTATTATTGTGTTTAACATGAAAAGCGTGATGTTTTCAAACAAAATAAACTGAATAAACGTGCTCAACTCGTGGAAATTTGTCAACAAACACATGAGGTGTTACCACCTATTTTCTTTTTTAATTTGACAGATTTTTAGCCCAACTTGACTTTTAAAGTATTGCCATGTATTGCCAACTCCTACATTCACACAACCTCTTGCACTATTTTGTGTATGAACCTAAGGCGCAATTTTTGAATGGTTGGACCCCTTTCACACTCGGCAAGTTACTTGCGCAAGTCTCTTGCCCAAGTCTTGGTTTGTTAATGACAGAGGTAAGGTAGGGATAGGGGAATAAATTTTGAGTACAGACTTGCTTGTACTCGGAAAGTTGAAAAACTGACTTGCGCAAGTAACTTGCCGAGTGTGAAAGGGGTCTTGGTAATTGGTAATCAGCTGATTTTGATTTATGTTTGATCTGACTTTAAATACGAAAAGAGCTTTTCAGTGCTTTGTCAAATAATCTTTCTACCATGCGGCAACAGTGGCAAATGCTACGAAAAATAACCGGTATTCATACATGTATCGGCTAATCGTTAGAATGCATCACACTAACACCATTTGCAAAAGAAAAGTGAAATGAAAGAATAAAATTGGATAGTATTTGAGCAGAAATGAAGTTCTTACTGCACTACGAGATAAATGATACGTTTTTATTGTTATTTCAACTAGGAAGGTGATTATAATTGTTCACATTTACAATTAAAGAAGCTTTGTGTTTGTACTTTTTATTTTCTGCCCAAATCATGTGGTCACTTGATCATAGTTTAAATGCCCAACTTTGGCTGTTTAAATAGCAATCAACTATTAGCCTAACAAATTAATTCGGAGTTTAAATTATGTTTGATCGTTAATCAAAGATGATTTTCCACTCCAATAACATTTCATTCGCAAGAAATGATAACAAAATTTATCTAAGACAACTTTTTGATCCCATTTCTTGAAATTGAACATGTTGCAACATTGTCATTGCTCAAGTTGAAATTTAAGTGTGAAATTGAAATGCCACTTAACATCGCTTAGCTGTCTCTTATACGGCCTTTACACCAAACAAGATAAACGCATTTCGAAGGTTAACTCCGTTAATCCGCGCTAACCAAGAAGATTACTCATACAATTTTAATTTTTAACGCCATTTTAAACTAGTGTTAATTTTTATGCAACACTGTTACACTGTTAGCTACCAATAAAAATACAACCATAATAAAAACATTCACAAAAAATCAACTGTTTGACAGATGGAAGCCGATCAAAAATTTCCCGATGCCGCTGATATAAATGGCTCTTATTGGTTTCAACTGTAAGCCGATTTGATCAACTAGCCCGATTTGACTCACTGATCCAATTTTAAAGGTTCAGAGTATTTCAAAAACATCCCAAATTTGTACAAAACTGGCATAACCAATAGCGGCCAACAACTTAATTTTGTGTTGTTCCGTCGTCTTCGATAATTTTGTCTCGGCGCTAGCACGGAGTTGCCAACTAAAATTTAAATTTAATTTCAAATTAAAGAACAACCCTACAAGAACAGTCCCTACAAGAACAGTGCCCTACAAGAACAGTGACAGTCATTTGACCGGTCAATTGACTGTCATTGTTGATGGGTATATCCATCAAAGTTTCTATCACATTCTTAAAGCCGAAATGAAAAAGTTGATGGAAACTTTTGTGTACGTGTGAGTTTGTATCTCCCTCGAACTTATGGGTTCGGTCGCCTATAAAACATATACCTGAGCTGCTCACTCTAGTGCTGTTCACTAATCAAAGATTATATGAGTATTAGTCACAGTTGATAGATATATGCATCACAGTTGACTAATCATACTTGATAGATATACCCATCACAGTTGACTAATCAAATTTGATGGATATATCAGTCAAAGGTGATGGGTATAGCTTTTATAATAAAAGACGATGTTATTAATGATTTTATGGTATATTTTTATTATTTTTATATATTTTTAATATCTAATTGTATAATAAATGACAATGAATGATTCTTAGTCAAGAATCGGAGTGAATGATTAAGAATAAACGATTCAAAATGAATAAAGTAGTAACTGGGCAAAATAAAATACTTAGTTACAATTTGTTTTTAATAAATCTTCTACTTCATCCTATGCTGGCTTCGTTCAATTGTCTTTTAGCACATCTAAAATTTGAAAAGGAGATATATAAATACATATATGTATTAATAATAATAAGTATATATGAATGTATATAAATTAATAATTATTTAATCATTTATAGACAAAAATATGTACATACCACGCAGTTTTGTTGAACCACATAAGCTTCCCTATCGCATGCTTTTCCAACCTCTCATCCCAATTGTATATATCAAGCAGGTTATCCGTGAACATTGGGGGGCAGACACTGCTGACATCCTCTGACGCCTCTTTCACTATATTTTCTGTGAAGAAGTATGTATAAATATCAAAATATTAAAATATCGAACCATACATTTTAGTTTGTTGATATTGCTTGAGCAAAATCTGGGGTTCCCAATTTCTGCTCTAACTCTTGCACCGCTGTAATGGTGAGGAAAGGGAGCATGCTGCCGACTTCATTAATGATTTTGTCCTGAGTTTGGCCAGGCACGCCAGATAGAATCTTCCACTACTTTTTGATGGCTTTTAAATGCCTCATTTTTCAGAATCATTATCTTTGTTTTTTGGATCACATAAGTTTATTCTTTTCCACTGTTTATTTTTATTCCACGATATTTAACGATAATGAAACTTTTGTCGTTGCACTTTGCCGAGGATTCACAAATTTTACTTTTTAAACGTCAACAAATTCAAGTTTCCATCAACACTGACAGTCGAATGGTTGTTTCACTCTTGCAAATGGAACTCAGTATAAAATAGTTGCAAGTGTGTCAGTGCAAAAATATTGTGTGTGTTAGTTTCCATCATTCATTTCTTGTAGGGTGACAGTCATTTGACCGGTCAATTGACTGTCATTGTTGATGGGTATATCCATCAAAGTTTCTATCACATTCTTAAAGCCGAAATGAAAAAGTTGATGGAAACTTTTGTGTACGTGTGATTTTGTATCTCCCTCGAACTTATGGGTTCGGTCGCCTATAAAACATATACCTGAGCTGCTCACTCTAGTGCTGTTCACTAATCAAAGATTATATGAATATTAGTCACAGTTGATAGATATATGCATCACAGTTGACTAATCATACTTGATAGATATACCCATCACAGTTGACTAATCAAATTTGATGGATATATCAGTCAAAGGTGATGGGTATAGCTTTTATAATAAAAGACGATGTTATTAATGATTTTATGGTATATTTTTATTATTTTTATATATTTTTAATATCTAATTGTATAATAAATGACAATGAATGATTCTTAGTCAAGAATCGGAGTGAATGAATAAGAATAATCGATTCAAAATGAATAAAGTAGTAACTGGGCAAAATAAAATACTTATTTACAATTTGTTTTTAATAAATCTTCTACTTCATCCTATGGTGGCATCGTTCAATTGTCTTTTAGCACATCTAAAATTTGAAAAGGAGATATATAAATATATGTATTAATAATAATAAGTATATATGAATGTATATAAATTAATAATTATTTAATCATTTATAGACAAAAATATGTACATACCACGCAGTTTTGTTGAACCACATAAGCTTCCCTATCGCATGCTTTTCCAACCTCTCATCACAATTGTATATATCAAGCAGGTTATCCGTGAACATTGGGGGGCAGACACTGCTGACATCCTCTGACGCCTCTTTCACTATATTTTCTGTGAAGAAGTATGTATAAATATCAAAATATTAAAATATCGAACCATACATTTTAGTTTGTTAATATTGCTTGAGCAAAATCTGGGGTTCCCAATTTCTGCTCTAACTCTTGCACCGCTGTAATGGTGAGGAAAGGGAGCATGCTGCCGACTTCATTAATGATTTTGTCCTGAGTTTGGCCAGGCACGCCAGACAGAATCTTCCACTACTTTTTGATGGCTTTTAAATGCCTCATTTTTCAGAATCATTATCTTTGTTTTTTGGATCACATAAGTTTATTCTTTTCCACTGTTTATTTTTATTCCACGATATTTAACGATAATGAAACTTTTGTCGTTGCACTTTGCCGAGGATTCACAAATTTTACTTTTTAAAAGTCAACAAATTCAAGTTTCCATCAACACTGACAGTCGAATGACCGAAACTATTCTTGTAGGGTTGTTTCACTCTTGCAAATGGAACTCAGTATAAAATAGTTGCAAGTGTATCAGTGCAAAAATATTGTGTGTGTTAGTTTCCATCATTCATTTCTTGTAGGGAAGAGATTAGAGAACAAGGTTATCGCTAACCTGTCCGCGATAAACGGCGGTGTAAATGCGTTATTATAATTTAAGCTATAATTGCGGCAAAACGCCTACAAGCTACAGGTAAATGGATCAACAGGGATCTCATGTCTAAAGCATGAAACACATAGACGACGACAGGCTACCGACCACAACCTGTCAAAAATAAAACACATGCGTTTATATGGAAGTAATTATTTTGACGACGGCAAGGCGACACGACTGCAGGTTGTTGTCTATGCTACTTATGTAGCTGTAGTTGAATTAAACTAATTTCTATTTGTGTGGGCGACAATCAACAGGTTAGAGCTGTCAATGCCTGAAGTGGCACCACTGACAGAATAATCAACTGTTTTCACAATTTTTGTTATGTTTGTAATAATATTTATTAAATATTCTCCAGACATTTTATTTTCTTCTATCACAAATAACACAATAACACAAACGTCAACATTACAGATGAACTGTTTACTTTGCAGTTGCCGTCTTGAAAATAATTCAGTAGCTGCCACACGACTACATTTGCAGTCAGCGGCATTTGTAGTCGTGTGTTCATGTAGCCTGTCGTCGTCTATGTGTTTCATGCTAAAACACCAACGTATAACTGGGGCCTTAGTCGGGTACACGCAAGATACGAGTGAATCTGACCGAATACTCGAGATAAGGGTTAAGGCGAACTGCGTGACCCTAACGCCAACTAGAGACGCCTGGCAGAATGGGACCCTGACACCAATGCCAAATGGGACTTGCTGCTACTCGGATGGCTCAAAGCTAGGAGAAAAAACGGGTCTAGGATTCTTCATTGAAAATCCAGCAACCGAATCCCACCTACGCCTCCCGGATCATAATACGAACTTCCAGGCGGAAGTTCGGGCGATTACGGAATGTATCAAATGGCTCGGCGATAATACAATCCCAGCCGAGACAAATATATTCACAGATAGCCAAATGGCAATATCATCGGAAACTGTCAAATCTAGAACGGTCCTTGACTGTAAGAAGGTGATAAACGATTACTCTATGCACGGCAGACTCAACATCATCTGGGTGCCGGGGCACAGCGGAGTATTCGGCAACGAGAGAGCGAACCTCCTGGCAAAGAAAGCCAGGGAACTCCAAACGGTGAGCCTAGATGGAGCGAAACCCTTTGGGGTGACGAAGGCTGAGTTAAGTAAATGGGCGGAGTCGGCACATATAGCCCAGTGGAACCAGGAATCAGTAGGGAGGACGACAAAGATCCTATGGGGAGACCCAGATGGATTGAGGACAAAAGGTTTGCTGAAACTGGGAAAATTCGAAATGGGAGTCTTAACGGGGCATTCGGGATTACGAGCCCACCTGTACCGTATTGGACTAGTGGCGAACAGTGAGTGCAGGGCATGCATGGAGGACGATGAGACGTTGGAGCACCTCTTATGCCACTGCCCGGCCTTCACACAAGCTAGATCCAGATATCTTTCGGATAGTACGATACCGGACATGACCAAACTTGTGGGTATGGACTGGAACAAACTAAGGAATTTCGTGAATAGCACCGAATTCCTATAAGGGATATAGTGAAGTAGTAGGATAAACTTAGAGCGCACAACAGGTCGAACTTAGCGGCTTAAGTATATGGCTTACTGACATGGGAAGGTTTAGAGTGCTCCTTCTAAACACTCAACACCGCACCCCTCTTTTCAAACTAACTAAGGTATAATTTACTTTAGCGGGGCAAAGAACTCACCGACTTATCGATAACCGAGTCGTTGTGCAAGATCGAGTGCATGTAAACGCCCTATAAGAATGATGAGATCTTCCATAATTTCTTCATAAGGGCATTTCCACAGAAAGGTCCATCCTGACCAAAAAATTAAAAGTTATCCAGCAGTTTTTTTACGTGTATTATTAAAGAGAAGTATTCAAAATTAATTAAATAGAAGAGTTCCTAGGTGTCATTAGTTGCGAGGGTGTGTTATCGGGCTACAAAATACAGGTTCATGTTTTACAATTTACATTTCTTAGAGTAATTATGCAATTCGAATCTTCGAAAGTGGAAGACGTGCAAATAAAAACAGCTCAAAATTGAATTTTCAACTAGCACAATAGTTTTAAAACCTTTATATAATTTTTATATAACTATATATAATTTTTATATAACTATATATAATTTTTATATAACTATATATAATTTTTTATAACTACTTTGGAATACAAACAATAAAATATGTAGATTGCTATTTTGACAAAACGCAATTTCCATTTATATAACTTATGTTCAGGCACATAGCAATACTACTCTCTTCGATGCCTCTTCATGGCGACAAGGTATTAGGCCATTTCATCGAGTTCGAGTTGCTTTTGTAATTTACCTTTTTGGTTGGCATAATACGGACAGAAATAAAAGGGAATGCGTATTTTCGTTCGATGCAAACATAATTTATGTTGAAATCACTTTACAGTAAAACACTGGTAGATTTACATACGGAATATTGTTTAATTTGGTCTACATATACCAGTCTGTTTCTTTCGTTGTAAACTTTTTCTTTGTAATTTTTTCAATCTTTCATTAAAATGATAAATTAACATAGTAGATCTATACTTTTAAATGGATATTTCTGTTGAACTATAGGGACTTGGCACACTTCGGGTTTTGTGTGATGCTCTTTGCTTCGTCAACCTTTCACGGCGCTCATGAGAAGAGTCACAAACTTCGGAACGGGAGCTCAAATCCAGTTCCAACTTTGCATATAAGTCGAAAAAAAATATCTGAATTAATTTCAGATCAAATCATATACTAAACAATAATCCACATTTCTTCATTCATTTTTCTGATTGCTGATATATTGGCAATCTTAGTTCATTTCTTTACTTTTAGGCAGTAAGTGATGCCACGTTGTTTATTTTTCAATGATACAAATTTAAATAGATGTTTATTCCTACTTTGTTAATTTTACAATTTATCAACATAAGTGTGTATAAAACTCATGTTATATTCAGGCAGCAGTTTATTATGTCCCAATCGAATGAAACCCTACCTAACTATTAAGGGGCTGCAGTGGCGTCGCTACTGCAACAGCCTGATCTTTATAGCCAGTTTGTGACAAATGTTTAACGATGTCAACCCAATCCCAGCCTCTGGGACGGTCGCCTTTGTGGTCAGCTCTTTCCCACTGCCTTCGCTTTTGGGATTTAGTTAGCTGTTCCTTCTTATTATCCTTTTTCTTAGCATCCGCAGGATCTGATATCGTAATTGCACTTACACCAACCTTATCCAAGTCAATAGACTGCACCGGAGCATGTTCAGGTTGTTTACTTGTTAGCTCATCCATTCGTTCCTTTAGGCATTCAAATAGTGTGTATGTCATGCCACATCCCAGCCATTGCTCTGCTTCCTCCAGAAGGGCAGCCTTGACAGTATCTTTTACGTTTGCTAAACTATACACAATACAAAAAGAGGTCAGATCAGGTGCATCTGCGCTTCCCAGAAGAATTTTACATCCACTTACAGTTGCCTATTATAAAATGTGTCCATATTTATGGTGGGTAACTCATTGGGATAGTTTTCACCCCATTGTATTTCTACCAAGAAAGATTTGTAATTGTTTTCCTCGCCATACTAAAAAGAGGAAGCAGAACTCAGTTGTTGTTTGAAACATAGCATAGAAGTTCCTTACCTTGTATTGAAATGTTGTGCTATTTATTTCATTGTATGCTTCATCTCCTTCGTAAATTGATTGTAAAGCTTCTCTTTCTTCAGTTTGTTGTTCTAACGCTTCGGACATTTTTTCTAGTTATAAAAATATGTAAATATCAACTTAACTTAATTACATCAAATAAATTTTTGGCATATTTTCATTATTTCATTTACAGCTGTTTAATTTGACGCATGGTGCATATCATGGTTGCATTTTTATGTACGCCTTCACAGGGTAACTCACAATGGGATAATTGGTCATAACGAATTTTTACGGGGTTACACGCTCAATTTTTGCCTTTCAAATTTCACTACACTCACACTTGTTTACTAAACACTAAAAGCCTGTTCAGCGAACTTTTTAGTTTAAGCAGACGTGCGATTGCTACCCAGGCGATCAAGTTTATATTTGAGTTTTTGTTCCATTTTCGTCCGGGAGTGAAAGCTCATTTTACTAGTTGCCCTTATGTCAAAGTACATTGTTGCCAATGTGTTATTCTTGTTGATTTTAAAACCTCTTTCTATTGGAAAACACCAAAATTTAGCAAACTGCAGGCAACACTGATCTATCAGCTGTTTAATTGGAAGCAGCTGATTGCAGACAAAATAAAATAAACAACCAACAAATTGCCAGAAGAAAAGTAGGAAGTTGTTAAGTGAGATAATTAGAGTAGCGACTTCTTTGTTTGAAATATCCATACTAAACAACAATTTTAATTAATTTCTTGTAAATCGTAAAGAAACACATTTGTAAACAAACTAAACGATTGATATTTTCTGATTGTCTGCTCTGACGTTTTGTTTCACTCGTGTTTGATTTCGCTGAACCAAATTTTTTAAGCAAAACGAAAGCTCTTTTCGTTTCACTCAAAACAAAGCGTACAAAAAACAAAAGTTGTCTTCGCTAGTCATTTGGCGTACGAATGATCAAAAATTAAGTTACAAAAACAGGCTATAACACTTTTAAAAGTTGAAACGAACCATAGACTAATAGCCTGTTTTTGTAACTTAATTTTTCATCATTCGTACCCCAAATGACTATCGAAGACAACTTTTGGTTTTTGTACGCTTTGTTTTGAGTGAAACGAAAAGAGCTTTCGTCTTGCTTAAAAAATTTGGTTCAGCGAAATCAAACACGAACGAAACAAAACGTCAGATTAGACAATCAGGAAATATCAATCGTGTTGCCTACAGTTTGCTAAATTTTTTTTCCCAATAGAAAGAGCTTTTAAAATCAACAAGAATAACACATTGGCAACAATGTACTTTGATATAAGGGCAGCTCGTAAGATGAGCTTTCACTCCCGAACGAAAATGGAACAAAAACTCAAATATAAACTTGATCGCCTGGGTAGCAATCGCATGCGTGCTTAAACAAAAAAGTTCGCTGAACAGGCTATAATACTTATAGTAGACCCAATAGTTCTCCCACCAAATTTATGACATTTGGCCTGGTTAAATATCAAAGAAAGATATACGAGCCAACAACGACTCGAAATTATTAACATTTACTACCGAAATTTGGAATCAGTGGCCTCAACTTTAAGAGCGCTACGTCCAATTTATGATGAGGCTCATTTCTGGCTGAATGGCTTCGTCAATAAGCAAAATATGCGTTATTGGTCAGACAACAATCCATACGTAATCCATGAGTCATCATTGCATCCCGAAAAAATTACAGTTTGGTGCGGCTTATGGGCCGGCGACGTCATTGGGCCGTACTTCTTCCGTGATGATCAAGTCCGGCATATTACTGTGAATGCGAATCGCTACCGTTCAATGATAACCGAATATTTTTGGCCCCAATTGGATAATATGGACTTGGAGGACATGTGGTTCCAACAGGACGGCGCCACAAGCCACACAGCGAATGCCACAATCAATTCATTGGAAACCAAGTTTGGTGAAAGTGTTATCTCACGAAATGGCCCAGTCGATTGGCCGCCTCGGTCGTGCGATTTGACGCCGTTAGATTATTTCCTGTGGGGCTACGTCAAGTCTATGGTCTATGCCAACAAGCCAGCGACGATTGATGAACTTCGTACGAATATCGAACGTGAAATTGCAGCAGTATCGGCCAATTTATGCTTGACAACCGTCGAAAATTGGGTTCAGCGTGCCCGTGGTGGCGATGCAAAAGAAATCGAGTTCCATACATAATGGCATCGAACGTACTTTCACAGGAATAAAGAATTTCATTGGTATCTAAAACCGGGTTTGTTTAATTTAAAAAAACTTTTGTAGCGCTCTTATTGAAAACCCCGATACATCCATAATGTTAGGCTTGAAACTTGAGGGGCTTGAGAGGGATCTCAAGGCTGACGTTATTGATTATATTTACGGCAGATTCGAGGTATATAAATTCGTCCACCACCTCGAAATTATAACGGTTATCAACGTTCACGCTTTGGTCTAATTGTGTGGAGGCCCTGTTCGCTGAAACCATTAATTGTATCTTGTCCTCATTTTCCGTCAACCCCACTTTTGCTGACTCCTTCTCAATTCTCGAAAAAACTGCAGTAACTTCTCTCATTGTGCGCCCCAAGATATCGATATCATCAGCATATGCGGGCAGCATGTGACTTTTGCTGCTGATGGTTTTATTCATGTTGACTGCGGCTTTTCTCATAATGATCTCCATTAAGATGTTAAAGAGATTGCACGATACGGTGTCGCCATGCCTGAGGCCTCGCTTAGTTACGAAAGGTTCGGTAAGATTCTTACCAACTTTCACTGCGGATTTGGTGTTCGTCAAGGTGATCCTGCAAAGGCATGTGAGTTTTGCAGGAATATCCAGCTCAGACATTACTTCATAGAGTTTCTCCCGTATCGGACTATCGAAGTCCGCTTTATAATCCACAAATAGATGATAGGTGTCGATTTGTTTTTCGTGGGTCTTTTCCAGGCCTAAAGCCGCACTGGTATGGTCCAATCAGGTCTGCGAAAATGGGTTTTAGTCTTTCGCACATTATACTTGATAGGACCTTATATGCTATGGATAAAAGGCTTATTCCACGGTAGTTGGCACAGAGACTCGGGTCACCTTTTTTAAATATGGGACATAGTACACTGAGACTCCAATCGCCGGGCATGCATTCATCTAACCAAATTTTGCTAATGAGCTGATACATGCACCTTATTAGTTCATCGCCGCCAGCCTTAACCAGATCCGCCGGTAATCCATCGGCTCCTGCGGCTTTGTTGTTCTTAAGCCGATCAATAGCTGTTCTCAACTCGTCTTGGTTAGGAGGGGGCAATCGACGTCGTCGTCCATATTGTGATCGATTGTCCCATCGTCATTGGATATCTCAGATACCAGTAGCGCGGAGAAATGATCTATCCACACTCCCAACATGCTCTGCAAATCTGCGATGAGATTTCCGTCCTTGTCTTTATAGAAGGGGGGCCCTGAACCATGTCCATTAGTCCCGTTTTTGACATTTTGGTAGAATTTTCGGGCTTCGTTCTTCTTTCTGTATGTCTCAATTTTCTCTCTCTCTCGCGCTTTCTCCAATGCCGTTTCTTACGCCTAAAGAGACGGTTTACCTCCTTTCTTTTCTCCCTATACCGCTCAGTTGCAGCTGCCGTTGTAATTGACTGAAGCATTGCCATACGTGCAGCGTTCTTTTCATCATTTGCACTGCGACACTCTTCATCGTACCATGGTTTATTGCGAAGACGTTTGTCGAAACCAAGTACGTTTGTTGCGGCAGTTTTTATAGAGTCGGAAATGGGTTTCCACTGCGCATCAGGATCGTCATAGGGAGGGGGTGGGTTCTGTGCCAAAAGTTGCTTCCTTGGGTAGGCTGTGGCTACCTCTGGTAATTGCAGTTTTCCTATGTCCAGCTAACTCTGCGTCTGGTTTCGTACGATTTTCACTCTAAAGGCTAATGTTTTTTTTAAGAAAAGGTTATATTTTTAAGAAAAAGTATTTTGTGTAAGAAAAACCCATAAGAGTATGAATTTTTTTAGAAAGAAGTAATTTTTTTTAAGAACAGGCACCTTTTAAAGAATTGGTATTCCTTTTAGGAGAAGATTATTTACTATATTTATTATACATATTTTCAGAACGGATACTTATCTCAAGAAAAGGAAAGGTATAATTTTATTTTTAAGAAAATCAATTTTTGTAAGAAAAAGTATTTTTTTATTTTTTGAAGAAAAGGTTTTTTTAAGAACTGGGATTTGTTTTAGAAATTGTCCGTTTTTCAAGAAGAGGTAAATTTTTATGAGTATCTCAAGAAATGTTATTTTGTTTCACAAAAAAAGGTACTCTTTAAAGAAAATGTAGTTTTTTAAGAAAAGGCAATTTGTTGTAAGAAAATTTATTTGTTAAGAAAGGTACTGTTTGTAAGAAAATTTAGTTTTTTTTAAACAAAGGTACTTCTTTAAGATAAGGTATTTTTTTCAAGAACAGGTAATTTGTTTAAGTATATGAATAGGTATTTTTTTTGAGAAAATTTACTTTTCTAAGAAAAGCCATTTAGTTAAGAAAATTTTCTTTTTTTAAACTTCTTTCACTTTGGCTTTTCTAAATTTACTTTTTATTGGGTTCAAAATTACAATGTATATACTAAATATTGGTTAGAGGCTCCACCTAGAAAACTTCCCATTAAACAAGAAATATCCCGACATATGTGAGACATCTAGTTAGTCTAGATTCAAACCAAAGCAAAAGTAAACAATATAGTTGAGACTACTGGGTTGTAGAATAGTAGTGTTAAAAAAATATTGTTTAATTTGTTTCATTTAGCCCCCATCTCGCAACGCGCGATAAAGAACTTCGTTCCAATAATGAATTTTACAATTGTAGTTACCTCAAAACAAATGCAAATAGTCGATAGTTGTTGTATCCATAAAACTTTCGTGTTTCGAAAATACCACAAGTGCAAAAATTCATAACAATCGTTATGCCAGCAAAATGTTGAAATCAAAACTATATATTCCAAAGCTTAATCCTATTATAGTTAGGCACTACTTGCCATGAAAACTACAAGCTACGTCTCGTTAGAGATTTTCAAGATCACAATCAGTGTTGTCAATATATATATTTTTGCACTAGCTCAATTGTTTTTATGCTATCTCCACTTAAGGGTTAGGGAGAGCTTCTCACAAACATTGCACAAGCATTTTACGTACAAGAGTCGCGCACGTTAGCCACTGCGTGGTCACAAATTTGCATTTATGCCAAAACAAATATACAGATCTTAAGTATAACGGAATTTTGTTGATAATTTTTGCATCCTAAATGTTGTCATTCGAGATCAAAACTGTTTTATGCGATTTGTGCGCCGCACTCATGACGGTTAGGATGTTTGTGTTTCACCTGCTAGTTGCCCGATCGAACACGCATAAAATAAGTTGATAATTTTTTCGTCAAAAGATGCCCCTTAGCTTTTGGGCCCCAGACAATTGCCTATGTTGCCTCTCTGTAAGTCCGGCCCTGCGTATATCTCAAACTTCAAGACACATTGACCCAGTAATCGTCTCACATGATTTGTTCGTCAACGATGTCTTTAAGACATTACGCTGACGACATATATCGCTGAAAAAATCTGGAATGATTCAAAACACGAATTTGTCTTCGAAGAATCAATTCATAGACAAATTACTTAATTGATGATTAATGAGTAAATGGCAATCGACGACACTCTGGGTGACAAAAATCGTGTTCATTCGTCAACACATTCGGACATTCGGTCTTCGGCCGAACGCATCTAACAACAAGAACATTATGTATGTTAAACGTCTTCAAAACAACCCCAAAAAACCTAGTATCGGGTCAATAACGCCAAAAAAGGAAAAACGTGAGAAAAACCTTCAGTTTGTCTATAAAACCAGTGCTGGAAGGTTGTGTTGGCGGTAAAAGTAATTTCTAAAGTTTGAAGTAATTGTTGATGTGATTGGTGAGTATAAATAATTATTTGGAATATATAATATTTGAATAATATAATATAAATCATTATTATAATATAATATAATATAAATTTTATTATATAATCAAATCTAATTACTTTTATTTAATTTTACAGAAGATAACAAAACGGAGGGGAAATCGTATGAAGATTTTGTGAAGGAGCTCCGATCAATATTTCGGCGGATAACAAATACAACAAATAAGGAGAATGCCCGCCTGGGCAACAAAAACTAATTTGCCATCATTTTTTTAATTATGTCTTTAAATTATTTTGTTTCTGTTTGAAAAATGAGTTAAAAATTAATTTTTTTTTTTTGCAACAGCAACTTAAAATACAAGGCCTAAAATTGCATAGAATTCTGTCAATAATTTGGTCGTCGTCGATCATATATCTCAAACGTCGTTTATATTTTCGTCAGCGACAATGTAGACGACAATTACATGTATGTAGTGGTCAACGATGATCTGAGGGAGTGTGTCGCTCATCATGACTTGCACGACTTGGCGGACACTTGTATGAAAATTCCGTCGATGATTTGTATGAACGATCACCTACGTGTCTTCAACGAATTACTATGGTCTTGCACCTATCCTTGAGAATATCTTAAAGACGTGGCCAACTGGGGTGTATCTAAGGATCCAAATGAGTTAGTGTTATGAAAATGTGCACATGTATAATTGATATTCATTTTTACTTTCCAATAATCAGCTGAATTGTATGCAACATTTCTGTGTTATTTTTTAGCCAACGATACACCCTATCACACGTGTCTTTATTGCATCAACAACATTTAAATCCTGTCACCCCAATGATAACCGAAAACTATTGTCATATTACGGGCGGTTAGACAAGGCGAACAAGAATCTAAAAAAGACAAACTGAAACTAATTTTTAGTTTGCTATCAACAACATTAAACCTGGCTAAATACTATGTTTAGAGTAACGCAATGAAGACTAGAATTTAACAGTCACACTAGGAACTAGACGATCGTTGGCTATGCAAACAAATTATACAATACAGATAGATGAGCAAGATTTGGGAGTCTCCAAGTGATAAGAAAGTGCGAATTGTTTTAAACATATAAATTAACAAGCTAAATTCTCGACACTTGCAAACAGAGAGAAATAACGTCAATTTTTATTGAAATTCTAAATTCACATGTACTAGTTGTCTGTCGTCATTCGCTGAGTAAAGTTGTGTGCAGTAACCGTAACCGTAACCGTACACGTACACATAACCGTTTAGTTCAAAATGTTAATAAATCAAATGAAAATTTCTTGATTTTAAATAAAAAATAATATACATATAACTTGAAAATAAAATACAACTGCCGAATAAACACAAATAAATAATTATTTAATAAAAAAAAAAAATATTCAATTATGGGCAATAAGTTATGTTCAAATAAAGAACATATATTCGACTTCAATTGTTGCAATTACTTAAAGGACCTGTGTTCTTATAAGGAGTATGAGCTTCCTGCGAATACAAAAAATGAAAACCTTAAGGAAAACAGCAGGGATAAGACAGGTAAGATTTAAAATTTAAAAAAGTGTATACGCACGCATTGGCTTTATATTATAAGTAGAGTCAGTCGGTTGCGATCGAACTAATAATACCAGTAATAGTAGCTACTTGACTGACCATAGGTAGTTAGTTTGAATACAGGGGTGCGATGTGGACTGACCATAACAATCACAATGTTTCTCATTTCATCCTTGAAGGGATTTGTGGAGTGCAGCTCACAATTGTTAAGTTGTACCTACGCTTATTACTTTTAGACTCACTGGTCAATCAGGGTGTACAGTTTTAAACCGATTGCCATGGATTATTTATGCTTTTCAGTACTAATTACTTATTAGTGTTGCCGTTACGTCACCTTTATCGAAATGAACCAAATGTACATACTTACTTATCCGGTCTCGAACAACCCCTTGGGGTCAGGAACCTTACAAACGAAGATAACATATTTCGCCAACCAGTTCGATCTTTTGCTTTATCTCTCCAGTTGCCAATACCAAGTGTACGCAGGGATTCGTCAACTTGATCCCTCCAGCGTAGTCTTGGTCTTCCTATTTTTCGCCTTCCTTCAAGTTCGGTTTCGAAAACCCTTCGTGCTGGTTCGTCTTCATCCATTCTACTGACATTGCCTAGCCAGCGCAATCGCGTTATTTTGATCCGCTTAACTATGTCGATGTCGGGATAAAGCTCATACAGCTCATGGTTCATGCGTCGCCGATACTCGCCATTGTGTACTATAGGGCCATAAATCTTCCGGAGAATTTTTCTCTCGAAGACTCCCACAGATGTTTCATTTGCTTGCGATAAAACCCAGGATTCTGCGCCATAAAGTAAGACAGGTTGTATCAGAGTCTGGTATAGCTGGATTTTCGTCATTCGAGACAGGGCTTTATATCTAAAGTGCAGGCTTAGCCCAAAATAACATATATTCGCAAGCACAATTCTCCGCTTGACCTCAAGGCTGACGTCGTTTTGGTTTACCGCAGATCCGAGGTATATAAATTCGTCCACTACCTCGAAATTATTAAGGTTATCAACGTTCACGCTTTGGTCTATTCGCTTGGAGGCCCTGTTCGTTGACACCATTTACTTTGTCTTGTCCTCAGTTACCGTCAGACCCACTTTTGCTGACTCCTTCTCAATTCTCGAAAAAATCCCAGTAACTTCTCTAATTGTGCGCCCAATGCTATCTATATCATCAGCATACGCAAGCAGCATGTGACTTTTGCTGCTGATGGTTTTATTCATGTTGACTGGAGCTTTTCTCATAATGATCTCCATTAAGATGTTCAAGAGATCGCACGATAGTGTGTCGCCTTGCCTGAGGCCTCGCTTAGTTTCGAAAGGTTTGGTAGCCAGAAATAACACCTGTTTGCCAGCGCAACTATCCGTTTGATTTATAAGCTGACATTATTGCTTCTCTTTACTGCAGATCCGGGGTAAATGAATTAGTTCATTATCTCTAAATTATAACGGTTATCAACGTTCACCATTTCATCCAATCGGGTGGATGTTCTGCCTGTAGAAACCATTAATTTTCTCTTGTCCACGTTTACTCCCAAACCCACTTTTCCTGATTCATTCTCAATTGTCGGAAATACTGCAAAATCTTCTCGCAAATTTCGTACAACGATGACTAAATCATCAGCTTATGCGAACAGCATGTGACTTTAGCTGCTGATAGTTTTATTCGTATTGACTGCAGCTTTTCTCATGATGATCTCCATTAATATGTTGAAGAGATCGCATGATAGGGTGTCGCCTAGCCTCGTACTAAATGGTGCGGTGAGATCTTTACCAATTTTTACTGAGGATTTCGAGTCAGTCAGTGTGATTCTACAAAGGCGGGTCAGGTTAGCAGGAATTCCAAGCTACGACATAGCTTGGTACAGTTTACCCCATATCGGGCTATCGAAGGCAGCCTTATAAAATCCTTTCGTGGATTTTCCCAGGATTTGTGGTAATGTTAATATCTGGTCGATAGGTGACTTTGCGGTCGGTGGTGCAATGGTTAGTGTGCGCGCCTCTTGTCCATGAGATCCTCGGTTCGATCCCTGCTCTGACAACCTTAAATTTCTTACGGTGGCGGTCACCTCGCACAGTGACGGCGACACAATCGAGTATTAAGCCATGAAAAAGCTGCTCAAAATATCGTGTGGTACCGGTATAAAACTGTAGGTCCCAATCAGGGAGTATAAAGCTAGCAAACTGACAGTTCACTTGTTGTGAGAAGATCTCTCCAATTCCTACATGGGATGTAATGGGAAACCATTTATTTATTTAGTTGACTTTCCAGCCCTAAAACCACACTAATAAGGTCCGATCAGGTCGGCAACAAACGGCTTTCTTATGAGCTGCTGCATGCTCTTTTCCAACTTATAGCCGCCATCCTGAAACAGCTCAGCGGTAGTCCATCAGCACCAGCAGTTTTGTTGTTCTTAAGCCGGGAAATTGCAGTTCTAACTTCGCTTTGGCTAGGAGGGGCAACACCCTCATCTATGTTGAAGTCTCCTGGAAAAAGTTAAGCAGAGAATTGTTCTCTCCATATTTCCAATATACACTGCACAAGATTCCCGTCCTTGTCACTACGAAAGGGTGGCTCTGTTTCTTGGTTTGGTTTTGTACTTTTCGGTAGAATTTACAGGCCTCACTCTTCCTTCTGTAATATTCAATTTGCTCACTCCCGCGTTTTCCCCACAACCCGTTTTTTTTCCTCCTAAACAGACGGGGTTCTTTTCATAAATTTACATGCGATTCTCTTCATCGTGCCTTGGTTTGCCTTTCAGCTGTTTGGTTTCGAACGACTTTCGTTTGTGCGAACCTTTGCTGATATTAGTTCCTCGAATAAGACGTATGTAGGTCCATTACACTAGTAGAGTACTTTCCATCAATTACCAGGGGATCAATCTGGTTTCTCGTATGTTTATCAGAAGATAACCTAGTAGCCACGTCCATGTTTTTCTCCGCGGCAAAATCTAACAGTTTTATTCCGTCATCGGAAGTGATGTTGTGTAGACTGAATTTACCGATGGTTGGTTCAGATATTTTACCTACCGACTTAAGCATTAAAATCACATAGAACAATGTTAATGTCATGGCCAGGGCAGCGATCGTATGTTTGTCATTGAACATGTCCTTGATGTCATCGTACTTTGGTTCTGTCGGGGCGTATACACAAATTAGAGATATGTTAAACTATTTCGCTTTTATTCGGATGGTATCTATACATTCACTCACGGGGTTGAACCTTGAGGCCTTATGTCCCAGTCTTTTGCCAACTAGAAATCCGCAACCAAATTCATGATTTTTCTCACGGCGTCTGTAGCATATGTCACAGTTCTTCTTCCTTGTACATCCATGACCTGTCCATCCACGGATAGCAGTAATGTCAGCCTTATAATTCTCGAGGACATCTGCCAGTGGTATAGTGACACCAGATCTGTTTAGTGTTCTAACATTCTAAATGCATATCAGTAAATCGTGGTCCAAATACGGGGGTTTTATGTTTCTCGTTCCCATTTTGTATTTTCATTTCCAATATAACGGTGGTGGAAGGCAAGCCCAGCCCACCGTGGTTTTGCATTTTACCTACTGCCAGGACGATTGTTTCTATTTTCTATATTATGGATCTGATGTTGACCAGATTGCAGTGTGTCGAATCTGGATTTTTGTTTCTTTACTTTGTATCCGACGTTGGCCAGTAGTGTCGGCTCATCCACATAAAAAGGACAAAAGAATATGTGAGCTAGTTCGAAGAGTTTCATTGACAGGGTCGCATATTTAACCAGAGACGCATCAGTGATCGCATTACCAATCAGGCTGCTTATTCGTTTCGCCTTCTCTAGCTAGCTAACGGTGGATTCCGGTTAAGCCATGTCCGGCTTGCTTGTAGAGCCCTATGACGGAATCATTCCAGGCCACTCTCAAGTGAGTGGCAATCAGAAGCTTTACAACTCCACGTTTCCAATTCTATATTCTACGTTCACAAAAACTATATTAAAGAAAAAAATAGTGCTGAGTATCAAGCAAACGAAAATGGAACTAAATTTTCGGTTCACGAAATTTTCGTTATCTTTTATACGATTCTTATGTGAATGAAAATTCCATAATAGCTGAATACGGAGCTTTAGATTCGTCAGTATGTCAGTAGATCCATAACAGTGGATCCCATCTGCTACAAAATCTTCTCTTTAGGATAATTGTCAACCAATTTGTTCACAGTAATTTTCTATCGAGTGTTTCACTGTTCCGACGTTCCGTTCGGGATATAAAATGTCTTGTTTACATACAGTGTAATTTAAGTCATGACAAAATAACCATATACGGACACCACTACGTGATAAAAGAGCAAAAAAAAGGCCCCTGTCTCCCAGTTTTGCTCAAAGTCCTCCAGGTTTTTTTTTATGGGCCCCCAAAGAAGTGGGGCCTCGGTGTCACTTTTGCAAAAAAGTTATCATTTTCTCAAGCTCATATCTTGCAAACCGTTCGGAATTTCGATTTACTCTCTGAGGCAAAGTTGTAGCTCTTGTCATAACTTTGAAGACGACGTTTTTTTCGATTTTATATGTTCACAATTTCATCTTTATGATAAGAGCTCCAATGTGTTTCCAGGTATTTTTTTTATATTTTGGGTTGTTTTTATGTGAATTCAATGCAGATGTTTGCTTCCAGGTAGTTTTTTGATAGAAGTTGTTTTGATTTTATATGTTCACAATTTCATCTTTATGACAAGAGCTACAATGTGTTTCCAGGTATTTTATTATATTTTGGGTTGTTTTTATCTGAATTCAATGCAGATGTTTGCTTCCAGGTAGTTGTTTGATAGTTTGGGCACGGGAACTCACCCACCAGCTTGAGAATTTTTATTAGAATCCACTTACTATCAGTGAAGGTACAGTGCACTCACACACTCGGCCTCCTCACTGACAATTATTTACGTTTAAAGGTTTGGAAATCAAAATTTTTTTAAGAATTCGTTTATTTTCTTACACTTCAATTGTTTTTAAGCGAAATTTTGGCTCCCAGAAAGTACTTTTGTTAGAAAAAACTCACTGTCTCCGGTCTTAGAAGGGTTAATGCGGAGTATTATACGTTAAAAAAAGCTTGAAGTGTTGTCTTTTACTGAGTCTAGGAAGAAATAAGTTTACTAGGGCTGTTTTTTGAGAAAACCAGATTTTTATTAAAAAAGTGAGGTTAAAATATCTTTTTTTTTTAATTTGCCCCAATGAGTTAATAAAAATTAACATATTTATATACAGTTTTATAGCGTTTTCAAAGGTCTTGTCAATGATACCTATCTCAACCAGATCGGATAAGAAATGGGTGAGATATAAGCGATTATATACTCAAGCTATAAAGGCCTATATCTCAAGAAGTTGGATCGGCCTCCTTAAAAGACTTTCGGGTTTACTCAGCGCTGTAAGCCCTACCAGGCCAAAGAAAATTGGGGCATTTTTCATGAAGTAAATTTGTTCGTAAAAGCGGAAAATAAAAAAAACGCTTTTTGGGCGATTTTTCGCTCATTTTTTTAAGTTTTTTGCGATTTTGACCTTGAAGATGAAGTTTTTTTTGATTTTATATGTTTATATGTTTACAAGAGCTACAACTTTGCCTCAGAGAGTATATCAAAATCCCGAAGGGTTTGCAAGATATGAGCTTGAGGGGCCCATAAAAATAAAAGTGGAGGACTTTGGGCAAAACTGGGAGACAGGGGTCTTTTTTTTGGTCTTTCATCACGTAGTGGTGTCCGTATATGGTTATATTTTTTCGTGTTGCACTGTGATATTTGAAAAAGTATCAAACTGTTTTTTTTTTTTATTTTTGACACCAAACTGGTTGGTCTCACCAAATTACACAGTGCAAAAGAGAAAGAAAAGCAAACGTAATTTGACACTTTATAAATTAGATATTTTGATCAGGAATATGATAGTGAAATAGTATTATAACGGAAACAAAAAAGTGACAGACAACAAAGAAACCAAAAATCAACAAATCATCAATTCAAGAAAACAATAAGGCTGTTTTTTTATTCCATTAAGCCATCGCCACTTATGACTTTCCAAATAAAGCGATCCACACTTAATACTCCGAAATGTGGCCACATTTGCTGTAATGGGTGAAAAAAATGCGATACGGCAACACGTTTGTAGCCAGTGCTAACAAATACATGGTAGCAGCAGATGTTGTTGTAAGCAGCAACAACAGACATTTTATTTTCGTTCACTCGTTTCAGTTGTCAAACTACACAAATATTTACCAACAGTACAAGAATACAAAAAAGTATAAAAACAAAACACATACGACTTTGGCAAGTGAAACGAAAAATGACATTGAAAAAATAAATCTCCTGTTTAAACGACTGTACCTGATAGATAATTCTACCATGATCAATATGTATAACATTTACCGCGCATTGTTGTTACCAATTTTGTTTTCAATCGGAAATAAAAGCCTATCCTTAATATTTAGAGATATAAAAGTATACGTAGTCTACCATTAAATAAAATAATTTTAATGAACTTAAAATATGTAAGCAATTTTGCAAATTTCTGCTTTTGAGTCCCTCCTTGATAACATTTTCATTCGCAAGAAATGATAACAAAATTTATCTAATATAACTTTTTGTTGCCATTTCTTGAAATTGAACATTTGGCAACATTGTCATTGCTCAAGTCGGAATTTAAGTGGGAAATTGAAATGCCACTTAATATCGTTTAGCTGTCCTGTACAAATTAAGCTATAATTAACAAATTAAGCTAATTTAACTTTAGCGGGGTAAAAAAACACACTTAATGCTTACACGTACTCGCTGAAAATAAAAACGGCTCCAGCTACATATTGCAGGAGCCATGTACATATTTATCAGCATTGTTTTCATGAATGGAAGATCAGCTGCTTTTTGGGTTTTTTGCTGTCTGTCACGTTATTGTTTTCAGCAGTTTTTAACAAACAAATCCACATTTGGGTCACAAAAACATATATCATAACGTTTTAATCATTGTGTTTCAAACATGTAATATTGAATAGCGAACACAATGCTTTTGGAGACAAGTATACTGTATCAACGACAAGCTCCAAATACTATATTTGCATCTAAACAACAAAAAAGTCATCGTGTAAGTATAAGTATATGGAAGTTCCAAACACCAGCGTGTATCAGTCTACTAAGAGTGATAAATAAGGATAGACAGGCCCATTTCACACATCAAGTCTGGTAAATCCTACATTAATGAATCATATTTAGTATCTCTCTTAAATCATGACAAATGATTTTGTTACCCGTAAAAATAGGTAAAAGATGCTACTAAGTTCGTTCGTGGGAAATTATTTTTGCCAAACATATTTTTAGACCAGCAGCTTTTTAACATAAAAAATAAATGTATCCTCATGATTCCTGGAAAGTCGTATAGCTATTTCAGATCTAGTCACAGATATTCATCAGCGGTTGTTTGGAATGATGCTATTCGAAAATTGATCCAATTAAATGCAAACGAAAACTCATTTTATTGAGAATTTCCCACTATACAAGTGTTTGAAAAATATCGCAAGCATCAATAGCATCTTTCCAAACAACCGTTGATCTGTGGCTAGATCTGAAATGGCTATAAGGTTTGCCAGGAATCATGAGAATGAATTTTGAAATACTTCTTTTCAAAAACTATATCTCTATTAATAGAGATATAGAATGGTATTGAGCTTGAATAATAAACTAGAAAGTATCAGTAAAAAGATCGAATAAATAAAAATCATTCCTGATCAATCATAAAAAATATATTCACACTTATTGTGAGAAGCTCTCCCCAGTCCCTTAATGTGATGTGGCAAAAACAATTTTTTTTAACATTCAACGAGATTGGTGAACTGTTTTCTGCAGAAAATCTCAGTGTGAATAGTAGATGTATGAGGGCGGTCCCAAAACTAGCCGACCTGACGTATAGTAGGTGCCAGTAGTTTGAAAAAAATATATTGGTGAAAAGTGGCAACCTTATAAAACATATGTTTTAAGTTTCAAGGCGCCATGTAGTTTAGTATTTGAATTTGAGCCACCAAAAGTAAACGAACAAGGAAAAAAATGGTTACCGTTATGTAATTCAATATTTCCATTTAAAAGGTCTCAGCCCAAGCAATATTAAAGCCGAGCTAGATTCTACTCTGGGGTAGTCTGCTCCTTCGTTTACGACTGTAAAATATTGGGAGGTAGAGCTTAAACGAGGCTGTACGAGCTGTAAAGGCGAACCCGTAGTGGTCGACCAATTGAGATGTCTACGACAAACATGGTTAAGAAAATCCACAAAATTGTATTGGATGATCGTCGGCTGAATGTGCGTGAGCTAGCTGAAATGATAAGCATTTCAAAAAGTACTATACATCGTATATTGACCGAAGATTTGAAGATGAGAAAGCTGTGTGCAAGATGGGTGCCGCGCTTGCTTTCTTTAGAGCAAAAACAGCGTCGTGAAGATGGTTCAGTAGAGTGTTTGGCGATGTTTCACCGCAATAAAGCCGAATGTTTGCATCGATTTATAACCATGGAGGAGATATGGGTCCACCAATTCACACCAGAGACAAAGGAACAGTCAAAGCAGTGGACTGGAATGGGAGAATCGTGTCCAAATAAGGCAAAGGCGGTTCCATATGCAGGCGTCTGTTTATTTTTTTTTTGGGCTGCGCATTGGATAGTTTTATCTTCATACAGGAAAAACCAACAACGGCGAATTTTATGCTAATTTATTATGACGTTAAATTGATGAAATTGTGGACGAAATTGTGATGAATTGTGTCTAGTTTTATCAAGCCAATGCTCCAGTTCTCACATCCACTATTGCGATACCCAAATTTAATGAACTAAAATTCGAATTGCTTCATCACGCACCTTATACGCTAGATTTCGCTCTCTCGGACTATTTTCTATTTCCAAACTTGAAAAAATGGCTTGGTAAAAGATTTACCAACAACGAAGAGGTGGAGTCTGCGGTTGATGGCTATTTTAAGGAGTTTGACAGTTCTTACTATAAAAAGGGCTAAAAGGGGATTATGTTGAAAAATAAAGAAAAAATTTCCCAACTTTTCTGTAACTTCTTTGTTAGATCGGCTTAGTTTTGGGACCGCCCTCGTTCATACATATAGTTAAAATGTTGGCATTTGAGTGGCTCAAAATTTAGTTTTGAATTTTGTTAAGTTTTTCATTTTGTTATACTTACGAGTATTTATTCGCTATATAATGAAATCATCAGGAAAAAATTTTGATTCCGGATTTCGAACAACGTGGTGAATAGCACATTCTTTATAATGTTGTTTATGATAAACAACGTTAGCCAAAAAATATTTCAATTATTTGTATCAAAAATTAAACTAATATAAAACACCTGTGTAAATGATGCAAAAGGTGCTGTGCCATAAAAACGTACATACATATCTATGTACTTTTGTCTAGTACATATATAGGAATACTCACTGTATATATTTCAACTATAGAGTAATCGAAATATGTATTTAATTAAGTACGTGTCAAAGTTTTAAAATCCTCCAAACAACGTACAGTGGCTCACATCGAAAGTCGGGCAAGTAATTATAAAAGTTTTATCAACTATTTGAAATATTTCGACTAACTATTTGTCCAAGTATTTTGTATGCATTTATTAAATTGCTTTATGCCTTGTTCACGCTGCCACGAAATTGACAATTTCGGATTGAAATTGTCGAACGAAATTGAAATCGTTCACACTGGCCATAGTAAAATAACCAAGTAGTATCAATCGCTTAAGTTATCAAGCTATAAATGTAAGTATACCAACAAAACAGGAATACAAAAAAGTACAAAAGCAAAGTACATTTCATGGTAAAATAAGTAAGGTAAACGCACTAGGAATTGATACAACAAACACAGACATTTTGTTTTTGTTTGGTGTCCATAATCTGTCAAATTTTCTTCGTGTGTGTATCTACTGTAAAAGTAAACAAAACGGTACAAAAACAAAATATATGTGAATTTGACATAAGAGAGACACCTAAGCAAAAAATCAGCTGTTCTAACGAGTTTACCTTACTTATTTTACCATGGTACATTCAGTTTGACAGCTGAAACGATCAACCACAGCGAAAAAATTGAAAACATACATATGTTCTAACGAGTTTACCTTCCTTATTTTACCATGCACTGGCATTTGAGCAATTTCGCCGCAAAATGACAACATTAAATGAAAACAGAATTAAATGAAAACAATTAAATAAATGAATGGTGCATGAACTTTAACATGAAGCACTGACTTTGCTAGGTTTATAGTTTCTTCTCACTAGTCTATATCGATGAAAACTTACAAATTTAAATTTGATGAATGAAGCGGCATACAATTGTTTATTTTTTAGCAACCACGTGTTCAGTAAACGAAGCCGATCCAGAATTATCGACGGCGGTAGAGCAACCAAAAATATATATCGTCGGCGGCAACTGAGTTTTTATTAAATGCGATTTGTCGGCAGACGTTACTTTTAGTTTCATCTCGTTGGTTGTGCAAAAAATTTAGATCTTTTTTTTTAGTAATTCGGGCATTTAAATGCAGCTTAACATATAATAACGGCTAACATTTTATGTCGAAGCATGCCTTAAAGACGGCGGCACACCAGAAAATTTTCTGTCGGCTTCGTTTTCTTGCATATGTGCAAAATAGAGTACTAAGTTAATTTTGCTGAGTAGCTTTTTGATAGTGTTATGGTATATAACTATACTAATTCCAATTAAGTTGAAGTAAAATTACATAAACTATGCAAAAAGTATGAAATAAGCAAGATTTGACGCGAGAGAGAAATGCGTTTGAGTGAACTCCTAGTCCTTTTTGGTTCTCTTTTACCAGGGTTGCCAAGTTGCGCACATCTTCCGGTCGTCTAATTTGTATATCTCAGTGCTCACCATAACCAGCTGCGCACACTGCAACTAAGGTGTCGTTTCGTTTAGTGGGCTCAAAATAACTAGTAGTCATTTCCATTCTTCATCTAACAAAGGTCGATTTAGATATTCATTGCAAGTTACCTTGTATTTTGAGAGTTTCTCTAGAATTGTTGGAACTTCTAAGCAAGGTGCAAATAGTTTAAGCATTTGAGGAACTTGCCTAAAAAATACATATAAATATAAAGTTAAAGTAACAAAAAACAGTGCAGAATTTTCAGTCGGGTGGACCGACTTAAACATACCCTCACCCAAAGTCATCCATTGCGACCGAGTTCTATTAAAAAGACATATTCATCCTTACGTTGAACGAATGAGGATAGCAAATGTGCCAATGTTCAGTAGCAGAGTGGCATAGCGCTAAATATTATTCTATACCCAACTTAATTACGATCCTAAGTGATTTTGGGGAGTTATCGTGACCACCAGCCAATTATTCGCCCAATATTTATATGGGTGGTACAAAAGTGGGCGTTGCGAAGTTGTTCATTTATTAAACACAGTAGCTTTTGACAAAATATTGATCAGTACCAAATTCTGGTAAGATCGGTTGTAGTATAGGGGAGATATCTAGTCGGCCAACCGGAAAGCCGCCCAACTTTTTTATGGGCAGTAATTTTTAATTTCACATTGCCGAGTACCGATTTTCGAGTACCACCCAACTTTTGTGTGGGAGGGACCAGAATGGATGTGGGAAATTTCTCATTTTCAATAGAAGCGTGGCGTTTGACTAAATTTTGTCTAGTACCTAATTTCTTAAATATTGGTTCGGCTTTGCGGGTGTTATCTTGCCGAACAACCAGCCGGGCGAACAACTTATGTATGGGAGACACCAAAATGGTCGTGGCAAAATCACCCTTGTCTTACTCGGTGACTGGAGTTGGATGACATGAAGCCTATAACCTAATTTCAATAAGATCGGAAGTGCTCTATGCGATTTATCGCATTGACCAGACGACCACCAGGCTTTTGTATGGGAGGCATCAGAATAGGCGTAGCAACCTCGCCCAGGTTCTCCATTTAAGTAGGCATTTACAGATTAGTAACCAATGTTGAATTGATGCTAATCACTTACTTATCCGGTCACGAACAATCCCGAGGGGTCAGGGACCTTACAAAACGAAGATAACATATTTCGCCAACCAGTTCGATCTTTTGCCTTATCTCTCCAGTTGGCAATACCAAGTGTACGCAGGGATTCGTCAACCTGATCCCTCCAGCGGAGTCTTGGTCTTCCTATTTTTCGCCTTCCTTCAAGTTCGGTTTCGAAAACCCTTCGTGCTGGTTGGTCTTCATCCGTTCTACTGACATGGCCTAGCCAGGGCAATCGCGTTATTTTGATCCGCTTAACTATTTCAATGTCAGGATAGAGCACATACAGCTCATGATTCATGCGTCGCCGATACTCGCCGTTGTGCACTATAGGGCCATACATTTTTCGGAGTATTTTTCTCTCGAAGACTCCTACAGATGTTTCGTCTGCTAGCGATAGGACCCAGGATTCTGCGCCATAAAACAATACAGGTTGTACGAGTATGAGAGTCTGGTATAATTGGACTTTTGTTACTCGAGAGAGGGCTTTATCTCTAAAGTGCTTGCTTAGCCCAAAATAACATCTATTCGCAAGCACAACTCTCCGCTTGATCTCAAGGCTGACGTTGTTGTTTTTGTTTACGGCAGATCCGAGGTATATAAATTCGTCCACTACCTCGAAGTTATAACGGTTGTCAACGTTCACGCTTGGAGGCCCTGTTCTCAATTCTCAAAAAAAACCGCAGTAACTTCTCTAATTGTGCGCCCAATGATATCTACATATATCATCAGCATACGCGAGCAACATGTGACTTTTGCTGCTGATGGTTTTATTCATGTTGACTGCAGCTTTTCTCATAAAGATCTCCATTAAGATGTTAAAGAGTTTGCACGATAGGGTGTCGCCTTGCCTGAGGTCTCGCTTAATTTGGTGTTCGTCAAGGTCATCCTGCAAAGGCGTATGAGTTTTGCAGGAATACCAAGCTCAGAGATTGTTTCGTAGAGTTTCTCCCGTATCGGACTATCGAAGGCCGCCTTATAATCGATAAATAGATGACAGGTGTTTAGGTTGTATATAGGTTGTTTTCGTGTCTTCTCCAGGATTTGGGGTAGCGTGCAAATCTGATCAGTTGTCGATTTTCCAGGCCTAAAGCCGCACTGGTATGGTCCAATCAGGTCAGCGATAATTGGTTTTAGTCTTTCGCACATTCTACTTGATAGAACCTTATATTCTATGGATAAAAGGCTTATTCCACGGTAGTTGGCACAGAGACTCGGGTCATCTTTTTTAAATATGGGACATAGTACACTGAGACTCCAATCGCCGAGCATGCATTCATCTAACCAAACTTTGCTAACCTTATCAGCTCATCGCTGCCAGCCTTAAACTGCTCCGCCGGTAATTCATCGGCTCCTGCGGATTTGTTGTTCTTAAGCCGGACAATAGCTGTTCTGACCTCGGCTTGGTTAGGAGGGGGCAATCGACGTCATCGTCCAAATTTCGATCGATTGTCTCGTCATTGGATATCTCAGGTGAAATGCTAATCACATCTACCAGAAAAAAATTTAGAAGAAACATGATTTTGTACTAAATCTGTCGATTTGTATGGGAGGTACTAGAAGGGGCGTGGTCAAATTGCCGATTTTCAAAGAAGATTTACGGCAGTTATCGTGTTGACCAGCAAGACAATCGTCTTAAAAAGTCCCAAAACGAATTTCGTTCAAATATACTGAGGGTCTAATATGGTTCCTCTATGCGATACATTTTTTTCCGAATTAAATGATATATAACCCCATCCCTATGGGTGAGGGTATAGAAATGTCAATACTCTACTTTATTAACCCTGCGATTACACGAGATAAGACAATTGAGAATATGTACTAGTTCTTAAAGTGGAGAAAAATGTTTGCGTAACGTAGGCGTCCAGACAATTATATGGAAAATTCACTTGTAAGCAAACGTCATTAGTGTTGTTTGGTGAGAATTCGATAATATTTACCAAAATCTCCAAATACAAATACAGTTTTCGAATCCGGTCACGATATTTTGCGATTATGTTTTGCTTCTATTTCGCAATTTACAACGAAACTTCACCGAATTGCCCGCTTACATCAAACCATTTGCCAAGCCAATGGAAGAGAGAAGTCAATGGGTGAGACTTTTGTCTCCGCTAAACTGTCTCGTGTAAACCCCAGGTTACTTTGGTCATAGATAAATAAAAACCATACACGATTCATTTGCGTAATCACCATTTTCACCAGAGGGCACATGCTGTTTCCGTACGACCATTTTTCACTCGGATGCGACTAAAAAGCACTCAAACATCATTTTTATTTCGATTCTGTTGTTTAAATTTGAAAATAGAATAAAAATAATAGAAAAGCATATCGCTTTTGATATTTGTTCACAATACAAAAGTCACAAACGCATGGTTACATAGTTTTTCAATAGTTTTTGTTTCCAGGGAAATTTACCCATATCCACCACTCCGGCGCCATCTAGATTTTTGTATTTTGTATTCACCATCTATGGTTTTGTATTTATCTATGCAGTGGTACAATTTAAATTTAATTACAAAATGTTTCTTACGTTTTTATTGGCATGAGGGTTTTCAAACCCGAAGCCGACCCCCAGGTTAAATAGGTTTGGAAGTTTAAAATTTAATTTGGATATAACTTTGTAATTAACATTATTTTTAGATAAATAAATATGTATAAATCAAACAATCTGGCGAAATCTGAAATCATAAATTTAAAAATTTGTCAATAAAGTTATTTTCAGAGATATTAACTATTAAGAATTTTATCTCAAAATGTCGTTTGTAGTATCGTATATAGTTTGAAACACATATTTGATAAAAAGCTGAAAACTAATGCAAAATCTTAAACAAAAATCCTATCATTCAACACTTTCTTATGTTTGTTTTTGGTGTTAAGCCCCGAATTCAGATTTTGCGAACTTTTGTCATTTTGTCTCTAAACGGAAAATTTTGTTGCGGAGAGTGACTACCTATCTTTGATTTACCTTGCAAATATTTCATTTATAATTCCTCTGCGCACTCCATTTTATTTTTAACGCATGTGGTTGTTAACATGATCGAAATGACAAAATTCCAGTCCCAAACAATTGTTTTCGTGCGAAATAACTTTGGCGTAACAACCCTGTACTTGATATTGCCTACGAAATTTTCGCAAGGCTGAGTACCAAACAAATGAAAAGTGAGCGAAATTTTCGGTTCATGAAATTTTCGTTATTTTTTATACACGTACTTCTTATGGCAACGAAAATTGCATAAAAAGTGAATACAGGGCTGTAGGAAGTAATACATACCATACCAAAAAATACAATGCCAGTTCTGGACGAAATATCATGTTATCTAGTGTAACTGGCACATTTATTTACGCACATATAAAGTAGTATTCACAAATGTTGATCAGTATGAAACATTGAATTTCAGTGCTATTCATCATTTCTAACTTGGAAACTGAATGCGACACATCATTACTCAAATAATTCATTTAAATATTTGTTAATATTTCTCTAAACAAATAACTATTTTGGTACAAATTGTGTACAAATATTCATTTGAATTATGAGTCACAAAATTGTGTGTTTCTAATCGTTATTTTGGAAAATTCTATAAAACACAACTGTCACTCACATTTTCAACGACTTACTATAAATGCCATTTAAATATAATTTACACTCTGTTTCACACAAATGAGTGAAAATAAGGTACATACTGCTTTTCGTTAAGCATAGAAAAGTAGAAGGGCGGAAAGTGAAATTCAGTCATGCTCGAACATCGAAGCCTCTACTGCGCTGGATCTGAAAACTTACAAAAAAGTCAAGATTCCGTTTAATTATGTAGATTAGGTTGAAGTGACTGTCACTATTGATACACTTAGTCCAATGAGTACCGTTGTAATAACACGGGCGGTCATATTCCGTCCTAGTCGTTGAACCTGTAAAATTACCTGGTACGGTTAAGGGGCATTTAAGCCATATGATACCTCATCCCTATATTTCAGAATGTGACTAAAGAATAGATGTGATTTAGTCCCTGGCAAACCAATTGGTACTCCGCATAAGGTCCTAAAGTCACTCAGCTTAACTCCCTCCAGAGCATTTATCATGCACATGTCTGATAGCTTCGTCTTAGGCATGAGCCACATTCTTCATATTCAGTAGGACAGGTATGGTCCCTATTCTCGCCAGCTTATCTGCTCTATGGTTCACTGGAATGTTCATTTTCCCCGGCACCTAAAAAAGGTGAATATTGAAATGCTTGGCCATCTCATTAAGAGATGCGCGGCAGTTGTGGGCAGTCCTTGAAGTCAGGAATACATAATTTATAGCGCCTGACTGTCAGAGTAGATGTTAAAACCCCAGACGGTGATGCCGTTTCTCCCCAGGCAAAAGGCAGCTTATCTTATTACCATAACTTCTGTCTGAAAGACAATACAATCGTCTGGTAACGTTTGAGCAAGGCCCAGCTCTTTAGAATACACTCCAAACCCTACCGTTGTCATCTAGTCTAGGAGGCATTAGCGAAGAAAACTTAATTTCTTATAAAAACTGGTATGCCTGTCCAGCCTGTCCGTGATCAGAGTGGAGAAATTTCTCTCATAGGTAAAAGTGGATGTCATGTAATCCACTTCTATTGTGGATTGTGACAGAAACTGTTTTCGGAGATAGGCCCCACCGTACTCCGATGGCCCTGTTACATCAATATAAGACCGCAATGGCTCTACTGATCCTATCCATAGCGTTTGACATGAAACTAAGCATTCTTTCTTTGAGAATCGCACTTACACGCTGAAAAATATCGGCCCCGGCAACATATTGCAGGAACCACGTACATTTTTGCAAGCATGGTTTTCGTGAATTGAAGCCGGTTTTTGTTTCTTTATTGCCTGTCACGTTGTCGATTTCAGCAGTTTTCAACAAAAAAAGTCACATTTGGGTGACAAATACATGCATATATTACAACCTATTAATCATTGTCTCTCAAACATAGTATAATAAAGAGCAAACACAATGTGTTTGGACACAAGTATTCTATATTTGCGACAAGCTACAAACACTTTATAACGGGTCCGCCAAGTAACTTTTTTTGTTTGAAAATGCTATAATAAAAAAACTACTGAATATTTCTTCAAATTTCTTTTTTTATTTGAAAGTACAATCCTTCCGGTTAATAATGGAAAATAATTTCATTCAAATGGCTGCCTCGGCTGGCCATGCAGTAGCCTACACGATCGGTCCAATTTTTAAGCACATTATCGATTGTGTGCAGCTGTATTTCACCAATGGCTTCACGAATATTGTCCTTTAAAGCATCAATTGTCTCTGGCTTATCGGCGTAACAAATATCTTTGAGGGCACCCTACAAATAATAGTCCAACGGTGTCAAATCGCAGCTCCGAGGTGGTCAAACGACATCAGCTCTGCGGCTGATAATGCGATCTTCAAAAACTGGGTGCAAAACATCGAGTGTAGCTTCGGCTGTGTGGCACGTAGCGCCGTCCTGTTGAAACCAAATGTTGCCAATATCCTCCTCTTCAATTTTTGTGAACAAAAAATCGTTTACATGGCCCGATAACGATCGCCATTGACTGTAACGGCCGCTCCTAGCTCATTTTCGAAGAAAAATGGCCCAATTATGCCTCTGGACCAAAATCCGCACCAAACAGTGACTCGTTTTGGGTGCATCGGCATTTCAATGTATGCGTGCGGGTTTTCTGTGCCCCAAATGCGACAATTTTGCTTGTTTACATACCCGCCAAGATCAAAATGAGCTTCATCTGAAAAGATGATTTTTTTTGGCAAAATCGGCATCTTCTGTAAGTCGATCGCAGGCCCATTTTTCCCATATTTCCCAGCGTTGTTCAAGCGTATACACAACCATATTCGTTCAGCGGAAGGATAAAACTAATTATCTGTCAAATCAAACATGAGCTAAGTATTACAATACCATTCACGAAATAAGCACTAGTTGAAAAAAAAAACGTTAGATGGCGGACCCGTTATTTGCATCCATACAAAAACAAAAAGACGAAGTTTTCAGCGTATGTAGTGGATGCAATACAAAAACGGCTCCAGCAACATATTGCAGGAACCATGTACATGTTTGCAAGCATTGCAGTCATGAATTGAAGATCTGCTGCCCTTTTGTTACTTTGCTGTCGGTCTCGCTTTTGTTTTCAGCAGTTTTCAACTAACACAACCACATTTGGGCCACAAAAACATATAATATAACCTATTAATCGCTGTGTTCTTTCAAATATCCCAGAGATGTGGGAGTCGTAGAGTCTAGAAGTCCCAGACGCGTTTTCCGCCTTTAATGGTTGCCATATCTTTTGTTTTGTTTCTGCACAACTCTTATCTTTTTCGTTGCGTCTGGGCAGGGACTACAATTTGAGGAGTTTAGCAATATTAATCGGGCCCACATGTAAAATTTGGAATTGGAACCCACAGTTATTTCGAAGCAGATGGTCAATTTGAAATGTACGCAGTGACAGATTATTATTTAAAGGTTAGGGACTGAAGCCTCGTGACCATCCGATGCGTTTTCGTTTTGCTGAATGGGCTGAAGATGAGCATTGGTACCGAAAAATCATCTTTTCCGATGTAGCTCTTTTTTTTACTTCGAGAGCTAATTTAACAAACAAAATTGTGGCATTTGGTGGTCGGAAAACCACACGTCATCGAGGAGAAGTCGATGCATCCACAACTAGTGACGGTGTGGTGCGGTTTCTGGCATGGCGGCATCATAGGCTCATTTTTCTTCGATCAATGTTCAGCTATTTTTGTTTCCAAAAGTTGAAGAGGATGACATGGACCATGTATGGTATTAACAGGACGGCGATACGTGCCCCACATCGAAAGTTACAATTGATCTTTTGTGCTCTGTGTTCGAAAACCTCATAATCAGACGAAGTCCATTGACCGCCTCGCAGTTGCAATTTGACTCCGTTAAACTGCAATTACACCTACTAAGATTATCGCTTTTCCAGATTATAAATGTCAAACTCCATAAGTAAAAAAACATCATAATCCCGAAAATGCGATAATCTTGGTAGGTGTAAATGCCGCTTTAGACTATTATCTCTGTGCGTCATCAAAGATAAGTGTTCACGTGATAGAGGCCCAAACAATCGAAAATGTACTGAAAAATTCGGTAGATTGAATGAGGTACTGTAAAACAAGTCGTAATCCGATAAAATCATAACTTTGAAATAATGTTAATTAATGTATAATTTTACATGGCCCACCCTTTATAAAGTGGTCGAAAAATTAATTAAATTAACTGTTTTAGTTTTTCAACGTGGCCTTAACAAATAACCCCTTCTACATAAAAAAAAATGAATAATTTAATTTTTGGAAACAAATTAAAAACATTCCTGCTTGAAGTATAAACACATATGGGAAGAAACATAAACTTAAGGAATGTTTTAATGTAAACTGTGATTCTTAAAATATATTTTGTAAGTATTTCAATTATTTTTTTTGATTTTAGAATGCAAACATAGGTTGACATTTAAACTAGAGATTCAAATACAAACTTTATCCTCCCAAACTTTTGAACCTCACAAACTTTATGTGCAAAATTTAGAATGAGGAATTTTTAACTTTTTAAGAAATTCCAAAGTACATCGCTCTCTTGAAATATGATTTTGTGTCTTACCATGCATGAAATAATTCTTTGAAATAATTTTTATATTTATATGAATTTCAACAAATCCACAAACTGCTAACACAAACTAAATTTGTTTAAAATCCAATTTTTCAAAAAGTTCAAAACGTCCTAAATTTTATATATCGTCGTTGCGAAACCGAAAAGGGTTATGTTTAATATTTTGAAAAAATATTTATTGGACCATTGAAACCCATTTGTATTTCTACATACACTCACGTAGCTCTTTCCTGATATTTGCATCGGCTTCGAAGCATAGATTAATTTATACATAAATTTGTCAACTCGCTCATTGGTTTAATGATTGAAGGGAAGCGAACTTGTGGAAGTTCAGTTCTGTCACAGAGGTTTGACAAACACAGCTGAAATTGTTACTGTGAATGTTCAAAATATGTAAATATATGAACCATAGATAATAGATAATTTTATTCGCTCAATAAATTAAGCGTTATAGGTACGATGGAAAGTAAACATTGGATTTTGGAAAACATGGGTTCAATAATACCAGATAGAGGCAATAGTAAACACCGTTCAACAAAGGAACAACAACCGAATTTCGTGGTTTTGTGGCAAAATAGTTGTGTTAAATACAATACAAATGTATACCAACGATAAAAGTCAACAAACAAGTGCAAAATACATTTAAATTTTTCAGTTCAACACGAAAACGACATGAAAAAGTTAAGTGAACATATTTTGTAACTCCACCTGGTGTAAGTTAATTTTAAATTTAATTGCTCCATTTCCACAAACCTACGACGAAGAGTGTGAAATGAATTGTCAATGAGAGAATAAAAGTTCTATGATAAAAGTATATATGTATGTATTGGTCTATGATCATGAATGCACAAATCTAAAAATGGAGGATTTTGTTCGATGTTGCTGACTGAAGTTCTTTTACTCATTGAAGAAGCTCAAAGAGAAACGTCAGATGAGAAGGATAAAAAATATATATATAAATTAATCTATACTTCGAAGCATAGATAAAGGAAATAAGTAGATATCCCACAGGCGTTGTCAAGTACTGCCACTAGGTGCTGTGTTGTCGTTTTGTAACTTTCATTGACGTTTCTCATAACATTCACTGACGTTTATTCAACAGTGTGGGACATTTTTTCAATACAAAAATAGAATCATTTTCCAGGTTGATCTATTCAAACAACTAATTTAGTTTTTTTCGTGTCGTTGTGTTTCCCACTTTCAAGTTAAAATTTTGTTATTTCGATTGAATCTTTTTGTTTACTGTTATTGTTGGTGTTGGTTTCTGTTGAATTTGAGAGCAACGGACCACAAAACAAAAACAAAATCCCTGTTGATGTTGCCTACCACACCTATTGTTAGCACCTGTTCTAAATACATCTTGCAAGGTATATTTTGATTGGGATCAAACGTTGTAATTATTGCATCCAGCTCCATCTAGAAAATATCCCATTGAACAAGAAATTTCCCAAAGCATGTGCGATATCTAGTTAATTCCTTTATCTATGCTTCGAAGCATGATACAAATACAAGGTAGTAGCATCAGCCCATATGATTTCCTTTGTTTACATTTGATCGTACCCAGTAAATGTCAAAGTTGTTTGTGTGAGTGCATTCTCTTTTGATTTCATCTATATATGTATGTTCACCATAGACTAATAGTTATAGTAGACCCAATAGTAATTTTGTAAAACTGTAGGTCCCAATCAGTGAGTGAAAACTGGAAAGCGCACAGCTCAGTGATTGTGAGAATTTCTCCCCAGTCCCTTCATGGGATGTAATGGGAAACCATTTATTTTTTTTTTTAGACCCAATAGTTCTCCCACCAAATTTATGACATTTGGCCTGGGTTGATATTTAAGTTTGATGTTGAAACGAATTGCTTTACTAATACCAGATAGAGGCAATGGTTCAAAACAACGAACAAAATAACAACAACGGCATATCGTTTTGTGTGTTAAAATTATTGTGCTAAATACAACACAAATGTGTGCTATCAATAACAGTCAATAAAGAAGTTGAAAACACATTTCAATTTCACAGTTTTCCACCAAAATGACATGAAAAATTAAAGCAAGAAGTTATTGTAATTCCACCTGGTGTATGCCACTTTTCGTCAAACATCTCTCTATTACACCGACCGCATCACGAAGAGTGTGAAAGGAAACGTCAGAGGAGCCAAATATTTTCTCTACTAAGATTTACTCTATGATGTTCACAATTGTACATGCATGTGTACATTTTTATCAGCTGATTTTGACAATAACTGGGTACGGAAATTACACCAATGCTGATGCTACTACCTTGTAAAGGGTTTTTCAACAGAGACGCTACAAAAGTAAATCGATAGGAACAGCAAACGACACCATATTTTTCCCGCTCTTTTGACATTTCTCTTCAGTAAGGTTTGCCATTTCATCATGGAAAGATATACGAGCCAACAACGAGTCGAAATTATTAAAATTTACTACCGAAATTTGTAGTCAGTGGCCTCAACTTTAAGAGCGCTACGTCCAATTTCTGAATTTCATTTCTGGCTGAATGGCTTCGTCAATAAGCAAAATATGCGTTATTTGTCAGACAGCAATCCACACGTAATCCATGAGTCATCATTGCATCCCGAAAAAATTACGGTTTGGTGCGGTTAATGGGCCGGCGGCGTCATCATTGGGCCGTACTTCTTCCGTGATGATCCAGACCGGCACATTACTGTGAATGCGAATCGCTACCGTTCAATGATAACTTAAATATTTTTGGCCCCAATTGGATAATATGGACTTGGAGGACATGTGGTTGCAACAGGACGGCGCCACAAGCCACACAGCGAATGCCACAATCAATTTATTGGAAACCAAGTTTGGTGAACGTGTTATCTCACGAAATGACCCAGTTGATTGGCCGCCTCGGTCGTGCGATTTGACGCCGTTCGATTATTTCCTGTGGGGCTACGTCAAGTCTATGGTCTATGCCAACAAGCCAGCGACGATTGATGAACTTCGTACGAATATCGGACGTAAAATTGCAGCAGTATCGGCCGATTTATGCTTGAAAACCGTCGAAAATTGAGTTCAGCGTCTGGACTTCTGCAAACGTGCCGTTGGTGGCCATGCAAAAGAAATCGAGTTACATACATAATGGCATCGAACGTACTTTCACAGGAATAAAGAATTTCATTGGTATCTAAAACCGGTTTTGTTTTATTTAAAAAAACTTTTGTAGCGCTCTTATTGAAAAACCCGATATTTGTATCATGCTTCGAAGTATATAGCATAGATAAAGTAAACAAATAGATGAATCACAAGTGCTGGGAAAATTTTAGCGTAATGGGTAATTTTCTAGATGTCGTCGAAAGCAAGTCAAAAAATATGACAATAAAAATCTAAAATTTCATATCAAAAGAAAAAATAATTTTCAACAAATATATCAAGAATACAAGAATACAACACGTTACTTAAAGTAGAATATCTGATGGCCATCGAATTGCAAAGCCATGTCACCATCGTCTATGTCCTAATTAATTGGTTCTTCCTCCGGTTCAGCTACCATTCCTTGTTGAGAGTCCTCAGACACTAGTTGCTATAGTTTTTGGGCGGGGAAGTTTTTAGATTAAAAAGGCGTTCCGGGATGTTCATCTTTGGGCGGTCTTACGGGTTTTCTCCTATTGATATCCCAACACCGGCCTCGTGGCTTTGAAATAGTTTTTTATATAAGAAACAAGTGCTGTTATGTAAAATCACATAATTGTTTAAATTACTTTCACAAAAATTTCCCACAATTTTGAATAAACGTCAATGAGAATTTAAGTAAGTAGTACAGGACAGCACCTAGTGAACAAAGTTGACAATGGTGGAGCTATATCTAAAAAAAAAACCGTTTCCCATTACATCCCATGAAGGGATTGGGGAGAGCTTCCCACAACCAGTGAGCTGTGCGCTTTCTAATTGTTTACTCACTGATTGGGACCTGCAGTTTTTACACCGATTCCGAACGGTATTTTTGAGAAGCTTTTTCATGGCTAAATACTCGATAGTGTCGCCGTCACTATGCGAGGTGACCGTCGCCGAAAGAAGTTTTTAAGGTGGTCAGAGCAGGGATCGAACCCAGGATCTTATGTACAAGAGGCGCGCACACTACCCATTGCACCACCGACGGCCACACAGCTATATCACAGCTATATCTATTATTTCCTTTATCTATGGTATATAGTACTAGCCAAGACGAAGTTGTAGAACAAATGTTCCAAGAAAACTTTAGATTTTATGTTTTGCTGAAAGATTAATAAACAACACAAGACTGTTTTCGTTGGCGCAGCGAAATATTGGGCTTGTTAAATAAAAGAAATTTTAAAATTTTTTAAAAATGTTGACATTTGTTTAGATATGGTAACTTTTGTATTTCGATTTTAAATGTCAAAATATTTTAAATATTTTTTTTATACCATTTTTTAAAATCGGCCGTATTTCTTTCGGTCTCAATATTTCACACGTTTCCCCCATATTTGTATGTATAACTAAGGGTATTAATAGAGCCAGTATATAATTTGTGTAAAAAAAAGTTGTCTTAATGGCTTTGTGCATATATGTACATGTCGACTTATGCCATTTGGTTATGTTTGCGTGCACAATTGCCACCTACACCTCTGCAGCAATGACTGTAACATCAATTATACCAAATCTATTTGCATTTTACGCTCTTATAGTTTAATAACAGTGTAACAAAATATTAATTTCAAATCATTTTTTAGGATAAAAATCAGATTTTTTTTTGATTTAATTTGAAACTAGCTACCAAATAAGTTCATTCATAGAAATTAAGCTATACATCATGAAATTGAAGGATGATGTTTCATCGACAATTTTCGATCATTAGTCAATTTCAAATATTTGGAATATCAATGCGACATACACATTTCTATGAAGGTATTTCGGATGCTCTTTGTGTGTACGTATGTGAACTTAATACGTTACGTAGTGAAACGTAATTGAGACTGAATAGAATAACCTCACGATGACGCCATCTCCCGTTCTGTTCATATGGTGTTCCCTACTACTGAACGCAAACGTATGTACATATGTCTGTATAAAAAGTGTTGATTTGTCCACACACAGTAATTACACTAGACTCAAAATCAATCTTAGAACAATGTGTGTATTGAATTTAAATAAATATCAACAAAATGTTATAACTGAAACTTATGGATGCAATTTCAGAGACAATTGTACGTATGTATGTACATAGACAGATATCGCATGCATTGTGGGCTTGCTGGCCAGACTCCTACAGTATCTTTACAAGAATTTCAATATTCATGAGATACCTATTTGTTGAGAACATCGTTCTCTTTATCATGAGTATGCATGTTGACTACATTTGAGTAGTTGAGAGCGTGCAAATATCTTATGCGAGTATCAGGGTTGATAACTCAATTAATTTAACTGTCGAATATTGCGGTACAAATCAGAGTTCATTAGGTCAACGATTTTATTACCTAAAAATTAAAGAACCAAAAAATCATAATTTTAATACAAAAATTTAATATCATTTTTGATTGATTTTGTTTCTAACAAAAATATAAACTAAGTGCATTCTTTATTCATAAAAAGTTGAGAGAGGTTTGAGAGACGATTTTTGTGTGGTAAATTGTCAAAGAATCTCATAGCTTTTTATGAATAAGGCAGATAATTTTTGCCCTTAAAACCCATTTGTGTGTTTGTGCAATCATTTCATTTCATTAAGCCTATTGGCCTATTGGCCAATTACTACCATAGATAAAGGAAATAAGAAGATATCCCACAGGCGTTGTTAAGTACTGCCACTAGGTGCTGTGTTGTCGTTTTGTAACTTTCATTGACGTATCTCATAACATTCACTGACGTTTATTCAACAGTGTGGGACATTTTTTCAATACAAAAATAGAATAATTTTCCAGGTTGTGCTATTCAAACAACTAATTTAGTTTTTTTCATGTCGTTGTGTTCCCCACTTTCTAATTCAAATGCATTTTGGTTATGAGCTTTTTTGTTGTACTGCTATTGTTGGAATTCGTTTGTGTTGACTTGTACAGCATCGGCCCACTAAACAAAACAAAATGCCTGTTGGTGTTGCCTACAACACCTACTGCTATCACCTGTCCTAAATACTTCTTGCAAGGTATATTTTGTTTGGGATCAAACGTTGTAATTATTGCATCCAGCTCCATCTAGAAAATATCCCATTGAACAAGAAATCTCCCAAGGCATGTGCGATATCTAGTTAATTCCTTTATCTATGATTACTACTCAACAAAATGTGAAATTATAATAATTAAACAACAATAACTCTCTTTTACATAAATAATAAAGATAAATACATGAATTAAATAAAAACAGCAAAAAGTACTCAAAATCAAATATAAAATGAATGCATGATTGAATTCCTAAGTTCCCAAATAAAACTGATGAAATTTGTGAGCTCAGATTTCCAATTCCAATTTGTAGGCTCACTCATTATTACAGAAAAAAAAAATAAATTTCGGAAGCCAAGGAAAAAATAGAAGAGAAACAACTAAAAGCCGTATCTAAATAGAGGACTGTAGATATTGAAGAATTCTTACACGAAAGGTGCTATTAGACATGACAAATGTGTTCCAATTTCTGGGTAGTGCATTGAACATACGAGCCACTCGAACCTGAAACGATTTATCCATATGTCGATCCAGTTTCGGTATAAAAATTTGCTTGCAACAGGTAGAATGCGAAAAACCCAGATGTTCCTACACGCTGAAAAAAACGGCCTCTGTAACATATTCTCCCAAACATATTCTGCAGAAACCATGTATATGTTCAGAACACACTTCAAATATTTATATGTTTGCAAGTCCCAAACTCAGGTGTATTTAAATGCAAACATTTGAATATTTACTGACAAATATGTATGCTTTTACGTGGAAACATATGCGTGCTTCATCCCAAACATTAGTATACTTACGTGGGAGTATTCGTGTGTTTCCCCGTGGAAATATATGCGTATTCTCCCAAACATAATAATATTTAGAAACGAATTATTCTTTCTTTCTTTATTTATTATAATTAATTTTATCAATATATATCCACATTTATAAATAATTAATACAAAAAATTATAATATTTAAAATTACTGTTTTTACGTTTATTTGCATTGAATCCATTACTTTTTTTATGAAATGAGAACTGCTGCTCTTTTGCTTTGTTGTGTCTCACGTTTTTGCTTTCAGAAGGTTTCAACTATGCCTTGGTTATGACTATGCTTTTGTACACGAACAATATACATACTGTATACAAATCTAGTTCATGGATGACAAGAGTGTATTAATTACTTGTTTTTATATTATATTTCACAAATGGTCCGACATTCCGATTTTTTAAGTAGAGGCTAGGACAGAAAAAGGGATTCACGTTGTTGCCCTTTCCAGTTTCTTTCCTCAAAATCGTTTCTCACTTTGGTAGCCCACATAAATATATCCGAAACACATACACAAAAACCAAACCAACATCACAAACCATTGAACCGTCCGAGTGTGTGTTTATTTTTTTTTTCACTGATCAAGCTCTTTTAATATCCTCCGTCCGATGAACCTGAAGAAGACTGAATACATGAAATTAATATGCAATACATCAGCATATAAGAAACACTGACTTCATCTGCAAAAAATCATAGCCTTTCCACTTTGGCCCTACGCACATCCAAAAACTGATGCTCACCTTTGACCAAAATCTGTACATCATCTGCAAAACAAAAAGGGACGCAGTTGTCTTGCAAGCCATCTATCATATCGTTCATAAACATCATAAAAATCTAAAGCGGTGATTACACGATACATCTGATGTACAATCATTTAGTGTATGTGGGGACTGATGCTTTGACAAAGGCGGTACATCATTTTTCTTCATTCAGCCATTTTTTCGGCACCGCGACCGCGGGTGTTCGTTGTTGTGCAAAATTTTAATTGCTGTTGGCCTTCCTATACGTCATATATATTCGTGGACATAGTCTTATCCCTCTTATTTTCTTTTAATTTTATTCGCAAACATGTTTTCGGGTCTATAATCAACATAAACTGAATATTTTTCGATCAGATTTCGTTTATACGATACATCATGCGTACATCACTTTGCTTCAATCATCTCAAAAATCAAACTCATTTTGATTTTCTGCATTTGATTGATGGTCAACATAAATCGTGTACATGTGACGCATACGCACTTATTTTCACTAATACATAGAAAGATGATTATACATCAGATGTACCGTGTAAACACCGCGTAAGGCCCAAGTACAGATCCCTTGTGGGACAGCACTTCCTACGGAGAGAATAGAATAACTAAACCCCTTTCACACAGATATTATGGCAAATATGACGAAATCAACCTACATGCATTGTGATCACAACCATATAATGTACATAGTTTACGTATCAAGATGGCATGATATACTTCATCGAATGCCCTTTTCCAAGTCAAGGGAGAGCAAAAGCCTCAGTCCTCGATCGTTCCAAGTACCCCTTACCTGTTTTTTAAAATGTTGTTGCCCTCAAAAAGATTTATCCCAGTTTCTCCATTTAAACTATTGCAAGAATAAAAATAGCTGACTTCTTGAAACATTTTTCTCTCAATATAGTTTTTGGTTTATGTTTGTTTCTTACTTATATTGTTTAAATACTTAAAAATATGGAAAGATTTAATATTCATATTCTTCTTGTATTCTTAATATTCTCTTTTTTGAACCTGTGAAATGAAAATTTAAATTCTGAGAGAATAACATTTTCATTAGTTTCAAAGACGAAGTGTAATTATATTGTTTCTATAAACGCCTGAAATTTTAATAAACGCTTAAAATGTTTAATTAGTATCCTATATTTGCAATAGTTTTCGTTATTAAACAGTATAGAAATTTCAGTCGGAACGACCGACTTAAACATACCCTCAACCTAAGTCATTTAAATTTTTTGCAGCTGGCTTCAGTTACCAGAAATGATATTGATAAAAACATTAACTAATACCCAATATTGTGTTCTTGGGATTTATCGTGACTACCAGCCAATTGTTGAATTGTCCGCCAACCATTTTTATGGGAAGTATCAGAATGTAAATTTCAAAGTTGTGCATTTTCTGTTATACGGCCGCTTCGACAAAATATTGTCCAGTGCAAAAAATTATTACAAAGGGTTTTGGTTTACCAAAATTTCATTAAGACAGATTCTATTATTCTAGTTATTCTTGCAAATGTTTTTATTCTTCTGCTTAACGATAACGATATCCAACACAGTTTTTCTGATTTTTTTTAGATTGGTAACTTTATGCCTGTTTAGAACTGAAATGGAAGCGGTAACTTCAAGTGCCGCTTAATATCGCCTAGCTCTCCACACAAATTAAGTGATAATCTAAGCAAGCGGTGTAACCTAAACACGCCTAATGAAATACAATTTAGAATACAGCAAAATGGTAATTTTGATCCACTGTAATTTTGAATATAAAATCCACTGTGTTGCTCTAGTTCTATTCCTAATTAGGTCTGTCTGTTTACTTTCCCAGTAAGAATTACTCAGTAACTATTTTTAAGAGAGTAAGACAGATTATACTCTCAAGTTGAAAATATCCCAAAAAGTAAACAGACAAAATCCAGTAAAAACTTGCAAGAAAAGAAAACAGCTGATTTGTAAACAGCTGATGCAAATAATTAAAGATTCAAAAAGTGTTTGATTCCAAAGATACAAATAATTATCGTTGTTTTTTTCTTTAAATAAGCAATTAAAAAATGAGCAACCAAAAAAGCTAAATGTAAAATGTTCACCAGGAACATTCCAAAGGGTTTCGGGTGCTAAGTAATGAAATTTAGAAATATATATGTATGTATAAAGTGTAAACTGTTGTCATTTAATAGATAAAGAGTACCGGGAAACTGTTGCTGATGAAGTTGCGGGAACAGAAACCTTCGACGAAATAATAAGCCTGTTTTTTATTCCCTGCTAAACTAATTTTTTGACGACTTTGTATGGGGAATTAAGCAATATTAAGCGATCTTAAGCGACATCCCATTCAAAGTAGTCGAAAAATTAGTTTAGCAGGGAATAAAAAACGGGCTTAATATTTTTGCCGAACGAAGATGAATCGCCTATGGGCATGGACAGCCTGTATACAATTGATGTCATAAATGCAGATGCACAATTAAGTCCAACAACGGAGGTAGAAGGCAAAAAACGCCTTGGCTGGATTCCTCAACTAAAATGTTGATAGCCAAAGTGAAGGAATTGCGTCCAATAGTAGGCAATAGCGCAAGCCTTAAAAACAAAACGATTGCACTGCTTTTTATTACCATTCTGCAATAAATTATGTTGTACATTATATTTATTGACTTTTATTCATATAAAATGCACAAAAAACACTTCTCAGACCTATTACTTACAACATCCATTGTTAAATTTCAATTTTATTTTCGTTTAATTTATTTATTTACATAAAACATACATATGTTTTCCATAAAACATATGTTTTCGTACTGGGAAAAAAATCTCCAGTAAAAACTTGTAAGTTCTCTATCATTCAACTGTCAATACAAAACTCTCTCTGGCTCTCTTTTACTGGCTTTTGGAGTAAACAGACAACATACAGTAATAATTTATACAAATTATCCAGTAAACAGACAGACCTATTATTAGGAAATTGGCCCGGCTGCTGCTGTAAAGAGTTCAATTATTAGGACTCCTAATTTGACCTGCTGTTGTTTTAATTGGGAAAATAAGCTGACTCTTATTAAGAAATATTCTGATGGAGGTTGTGCGTAGTTTATAGTTTGTAGTTTATTGACTATTGTGGTTTCAACGTGTGTTGTAAAACAGGACAATGTCAGTAATTGATCGATTATATGAAAGATTAAACAAGATTAAAACTTGACGTAATCAGGCGTCAAGGTCTAATTCAAACTTCTTATAGTTCAGTTAGTTAGTTTTTGTGCATTTTTTGTGGGGAAAAGGAAGAGATTTGTAAAATTATTACTTGTTTGTTTTAGTGAGTTGAGTTTGGAGTTGGAGCAGGAGTCATAGTTCAGACATTTGAAATTGCGAAGGTGTAGTTGAAGTTTTCAACATTAGAGGAAAACTCCACACCCCTGGACTTAAGTTAGGTGCTGCCTCTAAAATCCAGGCCATATTAAATTCAGTGGTGTAAAAATAAATTTCATGAAATATGCACTTCATTGACTTCACTGGATTTGATGATACACAGTTACAAATAACAATACACAAAATTTTAACCACTTTTTTACTTATTTGAAATTATTTTTTGCTAGGAATCTAATAAGCAATGACTAAAATTATTCCTCAGCTTTAATATGGTCTAAATGCTCTAAAAAGCGGAAAAATGCTATCTGTTCCGTAGGGATAATCTATGATTACTCCACAGTTTTCTAACTACTCTTTCTTTAATTTTGCTGGAAAAAAGACAAACAAAAATCACAAAATACACTGAACTACAAAGTGTATCATGCCTGATGGGTAGTAGTGTGTAGTACGATGCCTCCTCCCTTGGATTGGCAAGTATTTGTTTGGTTCGTCGGAATACTAATATTAATAAAAAGTCGCACACTGTGAATGTTTGTTTCTCTCTCGTTGTACAGTGTTTTTTTTTTGACGGTATTTATCTTCTAGTTTGGTACAACTTTATGATGGAACACCCTCAATCGCTGTTGAATAAATATTTTTTGAGGTAATAATTCAGTTAATAGAAACGATCGCGTAGAACACAACGCGGAACGCGGAAGATATCGAAAAATATTTAAAAATTTAAGGCAATTTAAGCGCGTAGCATTTCACGCACACTGGAATGTTCAAATAAAATAAATAGAATAAGCATTTTAAAGTCATTATATTTAAATTAAGCCTAGTGATTAATCTGTGGAATTCATTGAATTATAATATTTGGAATTACCACAATCGTTACAACAATAATCCGCCAACGTCATGTCCTCGTGGTATTCGAATTATATTCCCAATTGGGCAAATCGCTTTTTGCAGCCTACACCCCGCCTTAATCCCTACCGTAGTATACGTCCTGCCACTGAAAGTAAGAAGACTCAAAATAATTACTATAAATTTTAGTCGAATCTCCTTAAGTGCAGTACGTAAGCGTCTGAAGGTCGTTTGTTTTAAATTAAGTTAAAAAAAATAACGAATCATTGCCCGGTTTTGTTTTGTGGTACGGATTTGATTCTGTGACTTCATCCGATTATTATTTAATATTTTCATCCGTTGTTTGTTATGTTATCTGTTTTTGTGGCCAAACATGTTTTATGCTTTTGTTATTATAAGTAATTTTTTCTTTTGTTTAGTTTATTTTTGATTTAAACGTCACTATGAACGGGTGTCACTTGAAGCCACCAATGTGGACCGTTAAAAGTGGGTCATATTTATGTGGAAGATATTTTTATCAATTTACATTTCAAATTCTCGTAATTTACAAAATTACTCATAACTCTAATAGTTCATTTAAATGCTGACTAATACTAAAATCGTTTGGCAAAATCCGCCCTGAATGCATAAATTAATGAAAATTGTTAGACAGTTGTCTGTTTAAAGGACTATGTTAGTCTTTATGTTCTTTATAAATGAAATTTTTTAGTTAATTTAATTTGTTTTTCTTGTATTTATTCAAGTTTTGCAAAATGCATCCTCATGATTCCTTGCGAACCGTATAGTCATTTCAGATCTAGCCACAGATATTCAGCACCGATTTGTTGGAATGATGCTATTGAAAAATTAAGCGAGAAATACATATATAAAATCTCGTATACGCTAAGATATTTTGATAATTCTAAACAGCTCAGGAAATCCAGAATTCAACCTTTTGTTTATTTACCTGTTTTTTTAGGAAACTGTTTATCGCCCAGTTCTGAGTCATCCTTTAAGTACGCAATCAAATAACTTTCACGCTGTCTTATTTATATTCATTATCCTGATTTGTCATAGACAACACACTAACACATTTCCTTCTCTTCGGCTAAACCTTGTGTAGCTTGTGGATATTGCGAAACTGATCATATCAACATTAATGTCGTTTTAATTTTTCTTTTTAAAAATCGACTACTCTCAGAAAAAAAAATACTAAATTTTAGTTCAAAAGATTCTAATTCTATTTATTTCTTAGATTTAGAAAACTTAATTAAAACGACAAAATATTTAATTAAGTTGAATATATATTTCCTTAAAATAAGGGTAGTATTCTAAAAGTCCCGAAAGTGGTAGTTTATATATCACTTCGCGCTTGCGTTTGTTTACGAAAGTTGTCACTGACATATGCGGTTTATAGAGTTGCCAAACTAAAATAAACAATTATAGATCAGAGAAAGTTATCTTGAGTGAAATGCTCAGAATGAAAAAGATTTCAGTAGGTCAACAGATTTTAAGATTGCTATTATTTATAATACTGCAAATACCAAAAATAGTCACATAAAATGTGTAAAAAACCTATAAAACCAATAAATTTCCCCATCTATATTAAATTAGTTGTATTTTCAAAAACACGTGCCATTTGGTGGTATGTATTGACTGTAATGTATTGGTTCTTTTGTTTTTTATTGTCAACATCAACTGATGTCTATAATTTTTAAATATAATTATAATAGTTTTGCAACGCACTACTTATTTGAACGTTCCATTTCTAAGTTTTTTTTTTATTGTAAATAAGAATTTCAGTGCGTAAACAGTATAATTTTGAATTATTAAAAAAAAAAGTTTGAGCTCCATCCGTCGAATGCATTTCAACCGAAATTGGCAACTACTTATAAGCAATGAAATGCAAAATACTTCCATCTGCCTATCCTCGATCGACATTTTCTTTAAAGTTATAATTTCTTCAACTAACGCGAAGAACTGTGGCGTGTTCAATTTGACAGCTGAAGTGATCAAAAACGTTGCGCTTCGTTTTGTAAACTACTACATTAAATAACGTAACTCAACTCAGGTAGTCACCGAACAGCTGTAACGTTTTATAAACTACCAAAACGACAAAAGTACCGCGAAGTGAACTGATTCTTATAGAATACCACCCTAAGTTCAACTGTAACATCTCACTCGCATGCCATGAGCTGTCGTGGGATATAAAAGCAAAAACTAAATATGTGACTCGAGAGCACGAGCGATAGGAAAGTGTCTGCGAGTGAACTACGTGGATTTGTTTGTGCGATTTACCATCTCAAACGGGTAAAAACAGCTGTTCGAGTCAGTGTTGCCAGAAGTCACTAAAAAATTGTGCAAAATGGAACGAAATTGTGCTAAAAACTCCAAAAAAAAATGTGCAAAATGCAAATAAATTATGCTAAAATTAAAATAAACATTTTTGTTTATATATTTGCGTTTGCACCACGGACAGTAGTGTGCGCGCGTTACATTTCTTTCGACGACGGTCACCTCGCTTAGTGATGGCGACACTATCGAGTACTTAGCCATGAAAATGCTTCTCAAAATACCGTTCGGAACCGGTGTAAAATTGTAGGTCCCAATCAGTGAGTGCAAAACTAGAAAGCGCACATCTCACTGATTGTGAGAAGCTCTCCCCAATCCCTTCATGGGATGTTATGGGACACCTTTTTTTTTATATATATTATTTAGTGTTTAATACGTGTCCAGTAAAAAATATGTGGATTAAAATCGAAATCGAGCAATAAAGGAGTAATGACTTGTAAAGGGTTTTTCAACAGAGACGCTACAAAAGTAAATCGATAGGGACAGCAAACGATGCCATATTTTTTCCCACTCTTTTGACATTTCTCTTCAGTAAGGTTTGCCATTTCATCGTGGAAAGATATACGAGCCAACAACTAGTCGAAATTATTAAAAATTTTTACCGAAATTTGGAGTCAGTGGCCTCAACTCTAAGAGCGCTACGTCCCATTTCTGAATTCTGAATTTCATTTCTGGCTGAATGGCTTCGTCAATAAGCAAAATATGCATTATTGGTCAGACAGCCATCCACACGTAATCCATGAGTCATCATTGCATCCCGAAAAAATTACGTTTTGGTGCGGTTTATAGGCCGGCGGCGTCATTGGGCCGTACTTCTTCCGTGATGATCAAGACCGGCACATTACTGTGAATGCGAATCGCTACCGTTCAATGATAACCGAATATTTTTGGCCCCAATTGGATAATATGGACTTGGAAGACATGTGGTTCCAACAGGATGGCGCCACAAGCCACACAGCGAATGCCACGATCAATTTATTGGAAACCAAGTTTGGTGAACGTGTTATCTCACGAAATAGCCCAGTCGATTGGCCGTCTTGGTCGTGCGATTTGACGCCGTTAGATTATTTCCTGTGGGGCTACGTCAAGTCTATGGTCTATGCCAACAAGCCAGCGACGATTGATGAACTTCGTACGAATATCGAACGTGAAATTGCAGCAGTATCGGCCGATTTATGCTTGAAAACCGTCGAAAATTGGGTTCAGGGTCTGGACTTCTGCAAGCGTGCCCGTGGTGGCCATGCTAAAGAAATCGAGTTCCATACATAATGGCATCGAACATACTTTCACAGGAATAAAGAATTTCATTGGTATCTAAAACCGGTTTTGTTTTATTTAAAAAAACTTTTGTAGCGCTCTTATTGAAAAACTCGATACATCCAATTGGAGTAATAAGCGAGCAATCGAAACATTTTTACTCGAAATTAGAAAAAAAGTTGATAACTCTATTGTTATTGAAGAACTATATCTGTGAATTGTTGATGTTTCTGTTTGTTTACCTGTTTGTCAGTTTACTTTTTGTCTTCAAAATTGAAAGACGTGTCTTTTAAGCATCGCGTAATGTTTTATATAAAATGTATTAAGATAAAAAGATTATTTCCATTAGGCTCTTTCAGGGGATAAAAACATTACTCCCTTTGTTATCCTTTCCGAGATCAAGAGGAGTACTCCTTTTGTCCTCCATTAGGAGCTCAAATGCGAATGCAATGTTAAAAAGGAGTACAAAAAACATGAGGCTCGGAGTTTTGTAGTTCCAAGATTAATCTTTGGATGATCCTATTTTTACTGGTTGTATATAATACAGTTTTAAGCGTTGTTAAGCATGATTTTTATTGACAGATTCATATAATTTTTATAAACATAGAAAAAACATAGTATTGTTTCAAAAAGTCCCGATGATTTATCAGAATTTTCTTGGGTGTGATTTTTAAGACCCTTTAAATTTTGGTTTTGTACAGGGTGGAGCACGGTATTTGCTTATTTGGGAATGAAACAAAAAAATTATGAACCTTAGAAAAATGTATTTTATACTATAATTATATTGAACAGCAAGGGAATGTTTAAATTACATGGTTTTAAATAGTGTATCTGGCAAATGTCGACATTCGCTATCCACACACTGCTGCATACGTTTTCTGAAGTTTTCAAGAACTCTAACAAGAATATCGACTGGTATTCTGCCAATTTCAGACTCAATATTGTTAATTAGGTCTTCCAAGGTGTTGGGACGGTTGATATACACCTTCGACTTCAGGTAACCCCAAAGCAAAAAATCGCATGGGGCTAAGTGTGGAAAAAGTAAGGGCCAATGATGTGGATGAGTAGTGTTGTAATCCTTCTCTCAGGTTCCCTTCGTACACATGACATATTACCTGCTGTTGTCAATGAAGTTACCCAATTTACAATTGTTTGCCGTCCAGGAACACTTCCGCGTGGGGAACAGCGAATCGTAAACGAAAAGCACGCTGCATGCACAGCAATGATCGAGTGCGCATTCGAAAAATACGCTTCAACACAAAATAACCTCTCCTCAAGTGTCCAATGCATGGTGGCAACTGAAAGGCAGACAAATACAAATCTCCCGTCAGCCACTATAAGGCACGCATACTCTCCACTCTCTTCGACCAACAGTGCCGCCACAGCCTGCACTGCAAAAAATAAAATTACCGCGCTCCACCCGTATATTGTATATACACTTGTCAGAATTAAATCCTGATATTTTACCCTCGGAGGCTGTTAACATACCTACAGGTTGTGCTTTTCATATTAAATATTTGAAGAAAAAATACTCTTTGGTAAGGGCATTTCCAAAGTTTTATATATTCTGTATATTCACGATTCTGGCATTAATGCAAAACTAAATTCCGTTTATAAAATGTTTGTTATGCAGTATTAAGCTCAAAATATTGAGAATTTCTCGACAAGTTTGCTACTTTGAAGCACTTTTGAAGCTGTCTTTTCAAACTAGTGGTTTATATTCTCCCTTGGCCACTACCTATAATTATGCTGAGGGATGGAAAACAAAATCCCAATCGGTTAATTGATTTTTTTTATTTGCTCAAAATCAAGTTTCATCCAAAATATTCACGATACGATAAAATCCGAATACGTACTAATCCAGAAAAACGTCAAAGTCTATTTTGTTAGTTTTCATAAGTACTTTCAGATACTGAAGTCAAAATGAAGTGCACATTTGGCAAAAAACGTATCCTATACTTTTTTTTAAATATAAACTGTAAAAACTTTGAAACTAACATTAACACTTCATACTTTTGTATTGTATTTCCATCCATATTAAATTGGAAGTGCCCAAAACCACATTTACTCTTTACATTGTTCCCAAAAAAACGTTTCTACATAAAACCAAAAAGTCAAGCGGAACAAGTTTTGGTAAAGTATCTATAAGTACACTGATTTTCCATATTTTTTTTTAAATTTGCAGAATATATTGTTTTAATTACAATTACAATTTAATTAATTCGCAAATTTAGAATACATTTAATTTTGTCATAGAAAGTATAGTTAGTTAGTTAATTTGACGGAAAATATCAATTTTTGGAAAAATTTCGCGAAAATTATGCTAAACAGCATTTAGCATCGTGTTTGAAAAAAAATTGTGCCTAATACAAAAAAATTATGATGAAAAAGCATAAATTATGCTAAACTGGCAACACTGGTTCGATTACCGCACGCGAGAATGTTTACAATTAGGAACTCGAAAAAATTATCGATACCATTCAATCAATACCGATATGTTTTTAACTCGATACTTTACAAGACGATATTTTTCAGCATTGATGGTTCCCAAAGAATTTGGAAAGAAACAGAACGTCATTTTGGAGACTTTTTACCTAATTTTCCCTGTCGTTCTTCTTCGTAGAAGGTTATGCAACATTTCACCGACATGGAATCGGATAACATGTTCAGTGTGCCTAATTGCTTTTGAAACTATAATAAAAATTATGACCTTTTATAAAACGTCTCAGAAATATTTAACACTTTACATACATAACCATACATTTTCTGCCGAAGCGATTTTTTTTTATTATTTTCGTGATCTATGACATAATAATAGCTATGCCGCAAAAAATGGGACCAACAAATGTTTTTTTGGTAATTATCTTCGGTCCATGTAAGTTAAGGTATAGTTGTAAGTTTTTAAAAGATAAGGTATGGACTCAAAACTTACCTGACTTTTTCGACCCGTTGCTTCCCTTTGGAGTAAGACCACTTTTGACCTACTTTGATAGCTCATAGGGGTCAAATCGGATCAGCTAGCGAATTGATGTCTACTACACTATTATTGCCACTAATAGTCTCCATAAATCTCCCATGGAGACATTTGCTCTATCTCCTATATGTACAATTATAGATTCCAAAAACCCATTACTTAATTACGTTTTAATTTTAAATAAAAAATATATATTTAAAATTAAAATGTTCGAGCGTTACGGTGCGTTTACACGGGGCAGTTGGAGACAAGATAGTTGAGAATATATATTAGTTGTAACAATGGCAAACATTGTTTGTGTGACGTACGCGTTCAACCAGTTATAAAGACAGTACAGTTTTAAGCAACCGCCGACAGTGGCGTTTCGTTAAATTTCGTGCTCTGATTTTTTGTTTCTTCGCTCTTTTGACATTTTGTTTTGTCCTTCTTCTCCAAATTACAATGGAACGGATTTATTCTGCAAAATTAGACATGTATTCATGTTTATATGTTTGTATTGTCAAACAATATTTCAATTAAAATTAGCAACATTTTCAAATACAAATATATTTTCCAATTTGTAAAGGCGTTTGCGATGTGTTGCTTTTTTTTTAATTACTACGAAACGTCACCGATATGGCCGATGGCTGAACTAGTAGAGATTGACGCAGTAGGATTTGTTGTAATTGTGTGAACCAACAACAGGCATTTAGTTTTTGTTTCATGACTCTAATCGTCAAATTCAACACAGATCCATATGAACAAACACAGTAAACAAAAAAGTACAACAACAAAATACACTGAATTTAACAGATGGAGTCATAAGAAAGTAAAATCAGTTGTTCTATTGCGCCAACCTTTTCTAGTTCAGCCATGATCTGGCCGCTTATGTCAAATCTCTTGCCGAAGTTACTGTCCATGGTAAAACTATCTATCGGGTAAACGCGTCACCCCAGCTGATTTGTGGTTTTTTCATCTTTTCCGTGTGTAAGCTGTCAAATTCGATTTTGTTTCTTTTTATTTGTTAATATAATTCAAAGAATTTCAATCAAAATGCAATTTAATAGCATAGACTTTGTCTCAAGTAAGACAAACTTATAAAATTGTTCACATTTTGTGTTCATAGTGTTTTTCATTATTCAGCTAATTTTGACAGCTTAACAACGGAATTGCTAATGCGACTACCTAATAGATAATTCTACCATGATACTGTTGTTGAAAAATCAGATACAGTGGCGAGGCAATTGAGAGAAGTGTAAGTGGGGTAGTAAAAATGTGTGAATGTATTGCTACTGTCGGAGCAAAACTGTCCCGTGTAAACGCCAGGTTGGGTGCATTTTAAACTATTTTATTCTTCAATATTTCGCTAATATAAATACAATTATTAATTAAAAATTAAATTAAGTGAAATTAAAATTTTAATTAATAATTGTACTTATTTTCCTGACGATGCTACCCAATGGGTATCGAAATATTGAAGAATAAAATAATTTAAAATAAACCTAACGCTTGAACATTTTAATTTTAAATACCTACTTATATAATACGAAAGGTCGAATAAATCATCACATTTTAAAAAATATATATCATATTCCAATTTGGAATGCGTGTTAATATAAAATTTAAAAGTTTTGTTCAAATTCGCGTTAACCTGATTTAAAATCGAAAATCATATTCAATTTTAAATAAAAGATTTTCATGTATGAAAATCTTATTAAGTTTAAAACATTTAGTTATCAAATAATTTTAATTTTGAAATTTGATAAAAAAAACTGTTTCAAAATCTTAATTTATTTTTAATTAAACTAATTTAAATCGTAAAATCATTTTGAAAAAAATTGTTTGGATACGTCGTTTAGATCATATGGAAATCATGATTCTTAATTCCAAAATTTCTCTAAAATTCGAAAATCATATCATTTATTATTAATTTTGTTAATGATATTAACACGAATCCAGTAAGATCCGATTACCGGTTAACCGACATTAAATAACCGGTTTCCGGTTTGTTAAAAAATTACGTTTTTTAAAAAACCGGCACACGGTTAATAGCAAAAGGAGCGGTTAACCGGTTTCCCGGTTTCGGTTTTGGACACTCTAAACAAGACCTTAAGTTTTTTTTTGATAATAAAGTACATCCAGCTAATTTTGTAGGTTGCGTTTCTAATGAATACAGATGTATTTTTGTTTAACTATTAAAAAATGGGAAATTCTGAGACTCAAGGTCACTTTAAATTTGTTATCCACTGTTGACTCAATAACTTCAACAATATTTGAAACATTGCTCGCTATATTCTCTGATTCTCACCGATATAGCACCCGTACAAATGTATTTTCCATCTTAGAATCTAGCGAGTTATGTTTTTCATAGCAATTCAAATACCTCTCACTATAAAAATGCCGACATAAATCGAATGCCGCTTTAACCCATTTTCTATGAGGTAATGATATAGGAAATTTTGTTGGCTTTCAAAAAATACCCGCCCCCTCCCTTTATGGCGTCTGGGAGGTGTTGGAAAAACCCTATATTTAGACAATAGAGGCGTGCGCGTGAGATCAAAAAAAAATATCAACGTACGATCATGCACGACAATTTTTCAACCATTCACGATAATGCATCCTCACGGGACAGGGAAAAGAAATCACGCACGACCACTCACGACATTTTAATACCAAACGTTATTTAGCCAATCGTTCCTATTTTTAAATATTGTTAATTTGTATTGTTAAGAAAAATGGTTTCCCATTACATTTCATGAAAGTATTGGGCAGAGCTACTCACAACCAGTGAGTTGTGCGCTTTATATTTTTAAGGCGACTGCTTGGAACTTACTGTTTTACACCGGTTCCGAACGATATTTACCACTTATGGTTATAAATCATTTGTTACAAAACAAACGCACATTCGTGCATGTGGAAGAAAAACACCCTTTTTTCAATAATACTATAAGAATTTTAAGCAACGAAAAGCTACAAAAATTGTGTACATTTTGTTGATAACATGTTCATACTTGAAAGGGTGATTCGTGAGTATAATTCGTGAGCGTGAATACCAAAAATTTCAGTCACGTATGGTTACGCATGTGATTGAAATATTGAATCTCGTTCACTCACGATCACGTAATGGAATTCAATGTTAGTCACGATCATGCCCGGCTCACGCATGACACGACAATTTCTTTAGACCAATAATTTAGACCAAATTTCTAAAAGGAAGTAAAGGCTACAAATAAGTTATTATTAAAGTGTCAGATGCCTCCGGTCGGAAAAAAAATTCAATTGACAATTTTTCAATTGGCAATTTTTCGACTTCTCGAATAGCTGATATCGGTGAAACTATACGCGATAACGAAATTCTGACGACGGATTTGAGTTTAGCGGACCCTAATTACCATAGTAATTTTCAATAAAAAATTCAAAACATTTTACAACGCGGCTCAAAATGGGTTAAAACCCCTATAGAAATTGAACTCTTACGTCCGTATTCATAAAAATTTCTGAGAGATTTGAGTGATGATTTGCCATACAACTCTTTTTGAGCAATTTATTTATCTCAAGATGTCTAGCTTCCATTTCCATTTTAAAATTCTGCAATCGGTTACAAATTGCAAAAGATACAGGCTGCTGAATATGGAATTTTTAGTGCCTTTAAATAAGTGAACCGGAGTGTATGTAAATTAAAACTTAAACGATAGAACAAGATGTACCTATTACAGGTAGAAGCATTAGAACAACATTTACATTTACCACATTGTTGTGGTCCGAAACTTTCAAATTTAAATGTATTTTTTTTAGAAGAATATTTTTCTATTTCTTACGAGCTACACAGATCAGGGTTTTTTCTCTGTTTACATTTTTTCTAAGTGCGGAAAAATACCAATGCTCTGTGTAGCTAGTAATAAATAGAAAAATATTCTTCTAAGAAATAACTTCAGATGGAATCATATACATTAAACGTACAAGGTGTTTCAAAAGAAGCCATCCGATGTTGTTTGGCCCTCATTTTTTTTCTAAATGAAAAACTTCGATTCTGTTTTTTGATTATGTTTATTTGAACCTTTAGAATTTTATTGGTTAAGTTGAGAAGATGATATCGGTTAAATGGGCGCCGTCACAATTGATTACCATACGGGCTCGTTTAATGGCATTTTTGTTCATAATGATTTGAAAATCATAATGAGCTCATTTCCGGCTCATTGCCACCTCAGCGGGTACGTGAACAAGCAAAACTATCGCTTCTGGGCACCGAAAATACGAAAATGATGCACGAGGAGCCATTACACCCGCTCGAAGTGACTGCATGGGGCGCTGTTCACGCTGAAGGCGTCATCAGACCATTTTTTTCGAGAACGTTACTGGTCAAACGTCAATAGTGGATGGTGCGCGGTATAGGGCCATGTTAACCGAGTTTTTTCTGCCGCAATTCGACGAATTAGGACTGGAGGACATGCGGTTCCAACAGGATGATAACCGTTCCAGACTTTTTTGTGGGGTTTTTTGAAGTCCCGTGTTTACGTGAACAAGCCCGAGACCCTGGAAGCCCTCAAGCTCAACATTTGACACGAGTGCGAGATTCTGTCGCCCGAAGTTCTCGCCGAAGTGATGAAAAATGCCATAAAACGAGCCCGTATGGTAATCAATTGTGACGGCGCCCATTTAACCGATATCATCTTCTCAACTTAACCAATAAAATTCTAAAGGTTCAAATAAACATAATCAAATAACAGAATCGCAGTTTTTCATTTAGAGAAAACAACATCGGATGACTTGTATTTTGTTTCTGTACTTTTTTGTTCAGTTTTATTTGACAGCTACGGCCCCCCAAATTAAAACAAAATGTCTATTGTTGTGCATAAATTTGCCGGAAGAGATTATAAGAGTCATCTCTTGAGCTGTCGTCGCTTCGATTAGCTGATGTTGTTATGGACTGTATTAAAGGGTTGTTTTAGGGCTTTGATGTAACTATTCATTCGTTTTCTCAAATGATGACAAATCGTATGAAATAATTATAAGATGTACGCAGGGAGTAGAAAAGGAGAACAGTATTGGTTTAGTGATATTCATTTTGGTTAAAGATATTCTCCGGGTTTCTCACCTGTGTTTGTTTTGCCTTAAGCGGCCCTTAGACCTATGGATAAGTTGCTCGACTTCAAGTTGACATCAACGTCGACTATTTCACATCAACTTCGATTTTGCCCTTACACTCTCAAACTAGTTGAGGCAACTTCATTTGCTTGTCAGATGTCGAAATGAAAGGTGGTGAGCGCACTGCGAAAATATCACCAATTTGAAGAAAAAACACTATTTTTATTTTCTTTAAATATTTATAAATAACACTATAAATCACATTTATTTAGTATTTATTTTTCCGATACTGTTTAATTTATTTATTTTTTGGTTCATTTATTTACATTTTGCCGATAATTTTGCCTGATGAACGTTTCTCACCGAAAGTTGATGCAACTTCCCCTTACACTGGTGGATAAGTTGATATCAACTTCAAAAAATCAAAATGGCTTTGATTTTACATCAACTAGTTTGTACAAACCACCAAATTCACCTTACACCAGGGATAAGTTGATGTCAACTTGAAGTCGCTGCAACTTATCCACAGGTCTAAGGGCCCCTTTAAGCGAACCACAAACTTCTCATTCATGACCATGAACATCAGCTATCGTTGATGTTTATTGTCAGATTACCGGCCTGCTTGATACAATGTAAGAATGTAATCGAACTTGTTAGCATCACTGTCATGTTCACAACATTTTTAGGTAAAACTTCTTCAAATTCATCAGACAGATAAAAACTAATCGACCAAGATTATGCTCTTGAATGACTTCATTTCATTTCGTAAGCAAAAACTAATACAGGGTTGTTACGCTAAAGTTATTTCGAACGAAAATAATTGTTTTGGGACCGAAATTATGATATTTCGAAAATTTTAACAAACTAAAGTATACCACATGAGTTTATAATACAATGAAGTGCCAAAAAATTAATAAAATTAAATATTTGAAATTAATTAATGAAATATTTGCAAGGTAAATCAAATACAGGTGTTAACTCTCCGCGATAAAATTGTCCGTTTAGAGGTAAATAACTAAATTTCTTACGAAAATTTCACAATACGGTGCTTTAATTGGGAATTTTTCTTTTCTCAAATCCAATTTTTTAGGATAACTATTGTGGTCAATCTTGATAGACCATAAACGTCGCCAGTACAACTTTGAATGCTTCCGATGCGATAGATTTTTCGCAGTGTATCTAATATTTATGGCAAAATATAGAAAAAAACTAAAAAGTCTCATTTTAAAATTAATAACTTAAGTAAGTAGTTAATATTTATATTCAAATGTCTAGCAGAACAGTGTTCTTTTGTCATTCAAATTTGAATTCGCACTATTATTTAAATATTTTGAGGGTTGAAAAAAACATGACGCATGTTATTCTTTTTTTCTAAATGGTGCGTTACCAATATGTAGGTAGGTACATACATACATATTTAATGCTACATACCAAGCTTATCCATTGTTTTTAAATTTTACCAAAAAATATGGTAAAATAATCACTAATATGAATTTATGACATAATGAATTAAATATACATATATGTATAACTAAAATTTGGCAATTTGTTTGGTGTTCCGGGCGATATCCAACATTTGTTTCACAACTAAACAAAGTGCATCATACAATATGTCTTAACCATTATACTTTACATATTTAACTGGTGGGACGCATTGTAGTTTTCTTTTTTTTTCTTGAAATTCCCCAAATAATTTATTATTCAATTGAGCCACACATAATGTTTGTTTATACAATTTGAAATGAATCGCTTCAAATATTGGAATTTCACGCGTTCACTATATCACGGAAACATCACCGCCCATTTCACCCGAATCCCCGCAAATGTATTTGTTTCATTGTCTGCATCGGTCTAAGAATGATCTCATGCAATCAATTCGAGTACTTATTAATAATAATACAAAATATATCGAAGCCACTCTAACAATAACAATTGCAATATTGAAAATTAAAACAGAATAGATTTGGTTCCAAATCATACATGTGTATTTGACAGACCTTTTTTGCCCTTTCTGAAGACCGAAACCAGACCAATTGAATTAAGAAGAAAATTGAGTAATCAACAAAATAGGCAAATCTATTTAACCACTTCAAACTGTATCGGAAATTAATTTGAAAATTCAGTTTTTGTACAACTGAATGTGCACACACATGGGTATACTTTACAGTCTGTCTCACAAAACCGGGTAACATTTTAAAAAAGTATTTACCCCTGTAAAATAATTGTATATGCAAAACTAATTTTCGTTTTTAAGAATAACTGTGAATTTTTTTGAGAATACAATTGTCCCCTATTTATAAGAAAATAATTATACTTATATGTGGGAAACAATTTATTTGCCTTCCCGCTGCTGTGAAGTCAACAAATAGTGTAAAGTTCGCAACAAAATTCAGAAGTGAGTGCAGAAAAAAATTACATGAGGTGTCAGAGGACACCCGGTTGGAAAGAAGTTCCTTTCGCTATATATTGTGTACTAGTTAGTTCCAACACGCCTAAGGCGCCCGTTAAAAGGTACGATAATTTAAATGGATCTTTAAAAAAATATACATTTTGTAAAATGATAAACTTTTTTTAAGAAATTTTTTTTCATACAATGTATTTCTTTTTTTCTTTAAAACGTATACTTTTAGGTCCTTTTTGTAAGAATATGTATTATATTTCCCCGAAAAGTTTCTTTTTTAAAGAGAGGTACTTCTTTTATTGAAAGCTAATGTTTGTTTTAAGAAAAGGTACTATTTTTAAGAATAAGTACTGTCTGTAAGAAAAAGCCATAAGAGTATGACTTTTTTTCCAAAGAAGTACTTTTTTCAAGAACATGTACTTTTTAAAGAATTGGTTACTCTTTTTAGGAAAAGGTTATTTTTTTTATACTTATCTCAAGAAAAGAAAAGAAAAAGTATTATTTTATTTTTAAGAAAATTAATTTTTGTAAGAAAATGTATTTTTTTAAGAGAAGGAATTTTTTTGGAGAAAAGGTTTTTTCAAAAAATGAGAATTTTTTTAGAATTCGTCCTTTTTTCAAGAATAGGTCAATTTTTAACAGTAGGTACTTATCTCAAGAAATGTTATTTTGTTTAACAAAAAAGGTACTTTTTAAAGAAAATGTAGTTTTTTAAGAAAAGGCAATTTGTTGTAAGAAACTACTTTTTTAAGAAAATGTACTTATTTAAAAGAAATACTTTTTTTTAAGAAAAGCTACTTTTTGTAAGAAAATTTACTTTTTTTAAAAAAGGTACTTCTTTAAGATAAGGTATTTTTTAAGAAAATTTACTTTGTTTAAGAATATGAATACGTATTTTTTTGAGAAAATTTCCTTTTTTTTTTGGTTTTTCTAAATTTACTTTTTATTGGGTTCAAAACTACACTATATACTAAATATTGGTTACAGGCTCCACCTAGAAAACTTCCCATTAAACAAGAAATTCTCCAACTTATGTTGGTCTAGACACAAATCAAAGCAAAAGTACCCAATATATTTGGTAATACTGGATGGTAGCATAATAGTGTTAAAAACAAGTTGTTTAATTTTGTTTTTCATTTAGCCCCCATCCCGCAACGTGCGATAAGGAACTTCGTTCCAAAATTTAAGATGTGTTTAACTGTTAGTTAAGTCTTTTCAGTACGGAATGCGACATGGAAACCAATTGACCGAAAAAAAGGAAGTTAGGAACGCCAAGGGAAATGAATAATACTGACATTGGTTGGTCAAATAGTTGCAACACACAACCACAGGAAATTGTTTTATTTTATTTTATATATTATTACCATATACGTATCCGTATATCCGTCAGTTAGCTTCAAACACCAGCTGAGTGTCACTAATCTACGAGCAGAGCAGAAAACAAAGCAATATATGGGTCTTAATCTGGAGTCAAGTTTGTCCAATGCCTAAAACAACGATGCATGTATTGAGTCCTACGTCAAGTACCGGTTTTCGGAAGAATAATTCGACAACAAACAAGTGTGTTTTTTTTACCCCGCTAAAGTTAATTATAGCTTAATTTGTACGGGACAGCTAAGCGATATTAAGTGGCATTTCAATTTCCCTCTTAAATTCCGATTTGAGCAATAACAATGTTGCCACATGTTCAATTTCAAGAAATGGCAACCAAAAATTATCTTAGATAAATTTTATTATCATTTCTTGCGAATGAAAATGTTATCAAGGAGAGACTCAAAAGCAGCAATTTGCAAAATGGATTACAGATTTTAAGTTCACTAAAATTATTTTATTTAATGGAAGACTGCGTATACTTTTATATCTCTAAATTTGAAGGAGAGATTTTTATTTCCGAATGAAAACAAAATTGGAATTAAATTGTAGACGACAACGGGCGGTAAATGTTATATATACTGATCATGGTAGAATTATCTATTAGATATAGTCGTTTATACAGGTGATTTAATTTTTTCCATGCCATTTTTCGCTTCACTTGTTAAAATCATATGCATTTTGTTTTTATACTTTTTGTATTGTTGGTATATAGTTGTGCAGAGTTTGACAACTGAAACGAATGAACGAAAATAAAAAGTCTGTTGTTGCTGCTTACAACTACAATAACATCTGCTGCTACCATGTATTCGTTGGCACTGGCTACAAACGTGTTGCCGTATCGCATTTTTTCACCCATTACAGCAAATGTTGCCAGATTTCGTAGTATTAAGTGTAGATCGTTTTATTTGGAAAGTCGTAAGTGGCAATAGCTTAATGGAATAAAAAAACAGCCTTAATATTATTTGTAGCTTTGGATAAAATTAAATTTTAACTATTTTTTTAATTTGTCCCATCTTTGCTCATGTAAAAGTTTGTTGTCGAATGTTCCTACACAAAAGTAAAAATCATACCAGAGACATCTGCTGATGAATGTCGGGGTAAGATTCCAAATATCTTTACAACAACAGTGGTATCTTCCGAAAATTATTTGCTCAACTTTTTTGAAAATAATATGCAGATAATAAATAAGTGTAAATTGAAGTTTAGAAAAACAAGCCGAATAATGAAACACCCGCAAGGGAACAACATCAACCTTTTTTGTCATAAAAACTTGCCAGAAATATGTTGATTTTGTTTGGAATTGGAAAACAAAATGTTTTGTTATTTTGTATTATTCTTTCTGTCTTGCACATATCATTAATATTTTACACAAGTAGTTAGTCGCTAAAGTTAAGCAGGAATTCAAACATGATATTACCTTTTTGGTTAACTAACGTTGTAAATATGTAATAATATTTTAAGCGATCAGCATGTGAATCTTACTTCTTATTGTACTAGTTTATGTTTGGAACAACTTCCCGGAAAGTTTTAACGCTATATAAAAAAAATGCAAACAATTTTAAATTTCAAATTAATTCAAAAGAATTTTGACATTTAAAATCATGAGTTTTATCCTGAATTTCCTAGTGTGAACGTTAGTGGCACATAGGTTAGCGTGCGCGATTCTTGCCCGTAAGAAAGCGGGTTCATTTATTTCGGCGGCGGTCACCTCTCTTAGTGATGGTAACACTGTCGAATAATAAGCTTCTCAAAAACCATTAGGAACCGGTGTAAAAGTGTAGGTCCCAATTAGTGAGAGTATAACAGGAAAGCTCACATTTCACCACAGCTACAGAGATAAATTTAAAGGAAGAGATTTGGTTAAAAAAGTTTAAAATATTTGAATAATTTAATATTAAAAAACGCCCATTTGCTATTTTTCCATATCGTCAATAAAATGTTCTTGACTGGCAACAAACTTTGCAAACAATTTTTCAGTGGAATATCCATTACATCAGTGGACATACAAATCCGTTTCGTGGATTCGCATACATATGTAAATCGATTTGCTGATATATTTAAAAATACCAATGATTTTTGTTTTACATTTGTCCCATAACTAAATACACTAAATACATATTTAATTGCACAAAGAATTGAAACACTCTTTTAGCATTTAAATCCAGATAAATTTTTTTTAAATAACTCATTAACTCATTAAAAAACCACTCAAAAATTGGGCCTTATGACTCATTTACACAGACTGCTAATCCACATTAATCCAGAACATTAATCATACAATTTTGATCTGTAAAGCCTAAGGCCGACACCCCGCAATGAGCGGCGATCGGCAAAGCGGGGTGTTTCAGAGGCAAGTGGCTTATTACTGAGCGTCATTTCTGAGTTGATAGCTGTTAAAATTTCATTATCAAGAGGGGTTTGTTTAATGTTATTACGCGAAAACCGTATTTATATTTAGACGAAATTAATGTGTTTAAGAAAAAAAAGATTTGGTGTTCATCCTACACCCCAAAATTTGACACCAGGTAGAGGTAAAAACTGTCATATTCAGTTTGTTCATTGGCCAAGGCACACGATTTTCACATCCAAAAAAAAGTGCCAAAAAACAATCTTAAATTTTTGACAGACCATACAACTTTACTGGCAATTTTTTATTTTAGAGGTTTGTAGTACTACACCCAGCGAAATAATTGTATTGGCAATATATTTTGCCTATGTACTCTCAATGGACCGCGTTTTGGAGTAGAATTTTAATCCACATATGAGTCATTAGGTATATTATTTCAGAGAATGTGATCATTCGGTCTCTTTTACAAGTTAACTGAAAAGTGGCGTTGTTTTTCTATTTCTGTTGCGAAATATACATGATGGTATCTCGGCGATTTCACTTTTTTAATTTTGTTTCTGAAAGGTCTCCCAAAGACCTTTCCAACAAGCTCGAAAAGAAAAAAATCTGACCACTGGCACTAGTACCCTCCAACCACCAATCCGAAAATTTTCAAACCGCTGCCATTTCGCCCCTTGCATTTTCGGGGATGGTCGTAGATGGACATATTTTCATGAAATGAGCCAAGAAATACGCTGGTGAAATTTGTCCGGTCGTGACTGAACCAGCCTGTATATAAAGGCAACATGTAAATAAAACCGTATTCGAACATTAGTAAATAGAAATTCAAACAGAAGTGCGTTTTCTTTGTTTGTTATTTTCTTGTTTTAAAATTAACGTAGGTCGAATAGAAAAAAAATTTCTGATGGAAAGAAGCTAAGTAAGAAGAATGTCCCTATTGAAGATTATCATGATTAGCTGACCAATCGGGAAATTTCGAGGCGATTGAAAAGATCTAGCTTTATCATTGGTAATGTTATAAAATGGTGGCCAATATGGAAAAACAAAACGACCAGGAAGGATGCCGCAGATCAGTGACAGCACCAAAAGGGAGATCAAAAGGATTCCTGTTAAAGAAAAATTCAGCGATAAGGAAATTATTGCTGAATTGAGCTTGGGAGCAGGGTTGCGTCGTGTTTAACAAATAATGAAACTTGGCCTGAAACTGTCATATCGGAAAAAGCATGCAAATCTTGGTCTCATGCCACGAATTAGCCAGATTTAAATTCGCGGATATATACAGATATTTGTATGAAGATTGTTAATTTCCGATGAAAAAAGTAAAAGTTGGATGGACCTGATGGTTCGTACAAATATTGGCGTTTCAGAGATTTTTCCAAAATTATGCGTCAGCGGCGATATTTTGGCGGTGGCTCTCTTATGGTTTGGGCAGGTATGAGTTGTAGAGGAACTACTGCAATATGTGTCGTTTTCACAAAAATGGACACCGAGTATTATATTCGACTGTTGGATGTCGTCTTCGTTAATTATGGACAGGAAATTTGGGTCACAAAATGTTTCATCCAACAGGACAACTCAGCAGTACATCGATCTAAGAAAACTCCAAAGCTCCTGGAATTCAGAAATAATACCAACTCTCGACTGGCCTGCACTTAGCCCTGATCTATACCGATCGAAAACCTCTGGTCAATTTTACCTACCCAAGTTTACCACCGTGGTCGCCTGTTTAAGAATGTCAAGGATCAAAGAGTAGCACTTCAAGAGAAGTGGAAAATAACTGATCCTGCGCATATTTATTCGTTGATAAACTCAATGCCAAGACCTTTAGTAGAAGTTATCAGCTTTAATGGAGATCATACGTCTTACGAAACTTTCTAAAATATTTAATAAAACCTTTTGCCTTTATAAATATTTCGCACTATTAATTAGATTGTTTTTGTTGATTCTTGTTGAAGAAGTCATAGTCGAAGAATTTTTTCTGAAATATATTTAATTTCGAAAGGATTAATATAATATAAAATAAAAACTTGAAAATTCCTTTCAATATTTGGAAAAAATCAACAAATGGTATTGCCTTTATATTTATTTCGTGGAGTGTACGTGTAATCTGTATCTTTTCCCAAGATCACTTTCTCTAGGACGAACCACGCGTATGCAAATGAAACAAGATCACAAAAAAACTTGAAATCTTCAAGAAGTTTTTCTAAATTTTTTAATATTAGTGGCTGAAAAAGTGGGAAGTAATGCAAATATCGCCACAATCGGTATACATACATTATAACATCTGTCGGATTATGGATGCAAATGCATTAACCACATCATTTCATACACCAGCAGTTATAAAATAATGGAGGATGTAGGACGACTGCGTGAGTTTTAAAAGTTTCTGACTGCGGTTCATATGCATCTCCTATTTGAATACCATAAATATATGTAAATAATTACATAAATCTTCAGAGTTCATTCATATCTCGCATTTTACCCTGTTGTCTTTTTTAGTTATCCTTTCGACGAATTTTTTTTTTTGGAACGAAGTTCCTTATCGCACTTTGCAGGGTGGGGGCTAAATGAAAAAATTTTAAACAACTTTTGTTTAACTACTTTATTACAACCAATTACGATATTATCAACTATATTGGGTACTTTTGATTTGGTTTAACGCAAAGTTTTCTTGCATATTGTAGTTTTAAACCCAAAAAAAGTAAATTTAGAAAAGCAAAAGTGCAAGGCTGGCAAATCCATGAAATAACGGGTTTTTCAATAAGAGCGCTACAAACGTTTTTTTAAATAAAAATAACCGGTTTTAGATAACAATGAAATTCTTTATTCCTGTGAAAGTACGTTCGATGCCATTATGTATGGAACTCGATTTCTTTTGCATGGCCACCACGGGCACGCTTGCAGAAGTCCAGACCCTGAACCCAATTTTCGACGGTTTTCAAGCATAAATCGGCCGATACTGCTGCAATTTCACGTTCGATATTCGTACGAAGTTCATCAACCGTCGCTGGCTTGTTGGCATAGACCATAGACTTGACGTAGCCCCACAGGAAATAATCTAACGGCGTCAAATCGCACGACCAAGACGGCCAATCGACTGGGCTATTTCGTGAGATAACACGTTCACCAAACTTGGTTTCCAATAAATTGATCGTGGCATTCGCTGTGTGGCTTGTGGCGCCATCCTGTTGGAACCACATGTCTTCCAAGTCCATATTATCCAATTGGGGCCAAAAATATTCGGTTATCATTGAACGGTAGCGATTCGCATTCACAGTAATGTGCCGGTCTTGATCATCACGGAAGAAGTACGGCCCAATGACGCCGCCGGCCCATAAACCGCACCAAACCGTAATTTTTTCGGGATGCAATGATGACTCATGGATTACGTGTGGATTGCTGTCTGACCAATAACGCATATTTTGGTTATTGACGAAGACGAAGTTGAGGCCACTGACTCCAAATTTCGGTAGTACATTTTAATAATTTCGATTCGTTGTTGGCTCGTATATATTTCCATGATGAAATGGCAAACCTTACTGAAGAGAAATGTTAAAAGAGCGGGAAAAAATATGGCGTCGGTTGCTGTCCCTATCGATTTACTTTTGTAGCGTCTCTGTTGAAAAACGCTTTACAACCCTGAGCATGGAATTACATTTGACAGCACACTTACTCTTACACTCTTACTTTTGGTTTGGTTTGTATCTAGACTTACATATGGAGAGAAATATGTTGTTTAATGAGAAGTTTTCTAGGTGGAGCCTGTTTATTACATATTGTAGTTTTGAACCGAATAAAAAGTAAATTTAGAAAAGCCAAAGTGAAAAAAGTTAAAAAAAAATAACATTTTCTTAAATAAGTGCGTTTTCTTAAAAAAAGTAAATTTTCTCAAAAAAAATACCTACTAATATTGTTAAACAGAGTACCTTTAATTAAAAAAATACCTTATCTTAAAGAAGTACCTTTGCTTAAAAAAGTAAATTTTCTTACAAAAAGTACCTTTGCTTAAAAAATTATTTTTTTAAATAAGTACCTTTTCTTAAAAAAGTACATTATCTTACAACAAACGATTCGGTTTGAAATATTCAAACGAATAAAACGTGAAAAAATAAAATAATAAAAAATCGAAAAATATATACATATACTGAAAATATTGAGTAAGAAATTTTTTGGACTTCAATGAAGGGGAAAAGACGAATATCGAGAAACTGCAGAAAGACGTAAATACATCGGCAATTCCAAACATGGCGAAGAACTCTGCAAAAGAAAAAGCCAAAGTCATTTCAAATGTCCTAGTTAGAGCGGAAGATGATGCAAACTTCAATGTCATCGATTCAGGAAAATCGATCAAAATATCAGGGGAAAAGGTGAAGGATTTCGAAGAAATTTTTCGGGAGAAATATGCGGCTGCTACAAGACAGGAGAATGAAATACATACGATGGATACAGAAGGTACACCATTCAACGATGAAGGATTCCAAGTAATACACGGCAAGAGGAAGAGAACAAACTCGGATGTTATTGACATATCTGGTGTAAGCGAACAGAGGGACGATATACCAGGTACACAAAATAGATTTAAACTATTAGGAGATTTACTCATCGAGGAAGAGCAGTCTATTCCTGCTGTAGGAGAAAGGAAAAATAGGAATACAAATAGTTTTAATTCTAGAAAAGAGACATTTTGCCCCCCGATATTTTTATTCAATGTAAACATTCCACAGTTAGTTCAGCAACTTAACACTAAGAACATTACATATAAAATTGTGAATAAAAATAAATGGAAAAGCAAACTATATCTTAAACAGTCATCAATTCACTCTGAAATGATGGCTGTATTAAGAAATGCCAACATAGAATCATATTCTTACACCCCAAAAGATCTAAAACGAACATCTGCGGTTTTAAGAGGATTACACCATAAAACGGAGATAAACGATTTAAAGGCTGAACTAGAGAAGTTACTTCCGAACACTATAGACAACGTTTCTAAATTTACCACCGATTATTCTAAGAAACGGAATATTGACACTGGATTGTTTTTGATTACCTTGTGCCCAGGGAAATCAATTAAAGATTTGACTGCACTACATTTTTTACTGAACCAGAGAATTTCATGGGAGCTTCCCAAAATAAATTCGAGGATTCCTCAATGTTGGCGATGTCAGCAATGGGGTCATATGTCCAAAAATTGCAACAAACCCTACGTTTGTATAAAATGTGATGAAAAACACCTTCCGGGCGAATGTAAATTTGTTTCGAGTGAGATTAACTTGCCCTTTTGCGCTAACTGTGGCGAAAAGGGGCATCCTTCGAACTATAGAGGTTGCAAAGCATATACTACATTTATGAGACGAATAGAGAACACGAGGAAACAAGCCTCAGAGAGAAAACGGCAGGCCTCTGTAAATGTTGTAGACGCAGTCAAAAGTTGTGGCTTCATAAATCCGGATAAATCTTTTGCAAGCTTATTTCATAATTCAGCAGGTCTTGAGGGGAAGTCAGTCAAACCTGCAATTATAATTGAATTCTTGAAAATTGCAAATACAATTTGCAATCCGCAGCCTTTAGAGGATAGAATAGAATCTTTTATGAAATCATATAAAACAATGCCAAGGCATGAAGCTGTAAGTCAATGTCTAAAACTTATTGATGAAGTGAAACAAAAGTATGAACCGTGAACACCTTACTTTATTGACATTCAATGTAAGATCTCTCAGAGAGAGAAGTAGACGAGTAGAACTACTTAACATCTTAAAGTTCAATGATATCGACATTGCTCTTATACAAGAGACACACTTAAGCGAAGTTCATCGCGTTATTTTGGAAAATTACAGTTTTATAAGAAATGATAATTTGCAAGGGATTGGAATGGCAATTCGTAAACATTTTAAATTTGAAGTGATTAAGATTCCAAACGTTAATTTTCCGAACATAACGATTGAAATAGAAATAATTGAAAATGGAATAAGGAAGAAAATTCTCATTTGTTCAGCTTACTTTCCGTGCAACTCACAGCAAAACCTCATTCATGACGGACTGTCGTCAATTTACCAATTTTCTTTGGATTATCATGGTGTTATCATCGGTGGAGACCTTAATTCTAAACATGTCTCTTGGGGAGATTCAATGAATAACATTAATGGATGCGCTCTTTTTAACTGCCTGCAATTATTCTCTTTAGAATTCGTAAGAATATCAGACAATGTACCCTCATACCCAAATGGTTCTTCATTTCTTGACCACTTTATTGTGAGTTCAAACTTAGTGAATTTTAACTCCTTGAACTTTGATATATGTAGCTTGCCAACTTTTTCAGACCACTTTCCCCTAAAATTGAATCTGCGACTTCCACTTTTTGATATTATTGTATATTCTCCACCTATTTACAACTCATTTAAAAACACTAATTGGAATATTTACAGGCAAGATATTATTCTAGCATTGTTGGAAGATTATCCGAATGCGGAGATAAATATTTCAAATAGTGAGATAGACTCATACATAATGAAATTTACGGAAACGATAGTTCAGACGAACTTATCTCATTCCGAGAAAATTGAGTTGGGTAGGAGATATTTTAATGTTTCGCAGAATATAAGAAAATTATATAGTATAAAAAACAGATGGCAGAGAGAAACTAAAGGCATCTACAATAGGACTTTAAACCGGTTTGACTCACGATATTTATTGTTATCCAAACAAATTCAACTATTGAACATAATTATTAAAGAACAGGTTCAAATAGAACAACAGAACATCTTCAATAGAAGGCTTCTCAATATTAAACCAGGTCCCAAAGCTCATACACAAATTTATAATATACTAAATTACAAAAGGCAATCTCATTTAACAAAATTATCAGTAGATGGTTCAATAATCTCGGACAAATCGGTTTGCCTTGAAAAACTTCGTGACTACTTTAATAACATTTATAGAGGTTCTCCAATTGGTGATACAGTTAATATTAACCGGACTATCACGGAATTTATTTCATCTGTTCCTGATAATAATATATTATTTAGCACGCAAAATTCCGCACTTAATTTACATAAAGATTCAAAATTAGTTTCATTATCTGAGTTGGAGAATATTATTGGGAATATTAACAATAAAAAATCGTGTGGGTTGGATAATATATCAAATTATGTTATTAGAAAATTTCCTACAAAGGCGCTTGAATTTTTGTTGATAATTTTTAATAATTGCATAAGCAATTCCTACTTTCCTAACATTTGGAAAATTTCGAAAATAGTACCAATTAGCAAAAAAGTACACAATTGCGACATAACCAATTTAAGACCAATTTCATTATTGTCTAACTTGGGTAAAATTTTCAAGAGAATAATTAGAACTAAAATGGATTTGGATATGAGTTGTCCGTATACATCAAATTTCCAATTTGGTTTTATTAAAAAACACTCGACTACAGATGCTCTTTTGAAATTCCACAATGATATTATACGCAATTTACGTACTAGAAAATGCACAGTTGCTGTTTCCCTGGATATTGAAAAAGCCTTCGATCATGCGTCACACCAGGGCATTCTATTTAAAATGATTCAACTGAGGTTCAGTGCAAATGTAGTTAAATTGTTTCATAGTTTCTTTTCAAACAGATTCTTTTGTGTTCAATTTAACAAATCTTTCTCAAATTTTGGAAATGTCCACTCTGGTGTTCCACAGGGATCCATTTTAGCCCCACATCTTTATAATATATTTATGTATAACTTTCCTCACGTTGACGAAAATTCTTGCGGTTTGCTTTATGCAGATGACTCTCTTCTATATTCCCATGATGAGTCCCCTCTTATTGCTTTAAATAACGTGAAACAGCATTTAACAAAAGTTAGACACTTTTATGATACTTGGGGTATTAAAATCAATATTTCCAAATCTGAGGCAATTTGCATTAGAAATGCTTCCGGAAAATGCAAGTCCTTTGTTGTCCCGGAAAGTAGAAAATTAAAACTAAATATTGACGGTACGGACATACCATTTAAGAATAGTTTAAAGTACTTGGGCATCCAGTTCGACAAATTGATGAAATTTAATAAACATGCGCGTTGTGTGATTAAGAAAACTTACAGAATTTTAAATTTATTCTCGAGGATTCTTTCAAATAAAAATTTACCTATAAAAACAAAATTACTTTTATATAAGACGAGTATTAGACCAGTATTTCTTTTCGGTTATCCTATTTGGTTTAGTATTTCCCCAATAGTAATGAAGGAAATGGGTATCCTAGAACGTAAAGCCTTGCGTCATTGTGTGGGGAAATACTATGCATCTGAGAATAAACGATATTCGAATAGTACAATTTACGGGGAATCCGGTATAACCCCCATAGGTCTATATGTTTGCGATATTTTGAATAGATTCATTTCTAGACTTCCTGATCACACGAATCGGATAATCGTCAATATTTTTGACGAGGAGAAACATTTTAGTTGGACGAATACTAACTACTTATCACCAATTGGATTCCTCAACGAGAATTCTCCAAATTTTAACACAAATGCAAATATTTGTTATGATTTTTATTTAAAATCCGTATTGGGTACTCATAGAGGTTAATAATTATTATTTACTTTCCATTTATTTTTATATGTCCCTATATATTTTTTAAGCAAATTTTTTTTATACTTTTTTTATTTTTTAATTTTATCCTGTCCCGTTATTTATATTTTTTATATAATTTATTTATTTTGAGATCACATACACTCTCACATCAATGTAGTCCCGGGAGCAAGGATGTACTTCATTTATTATTTATTGTTTTAAAATAGCATTTCCATTACATCAACAAAGTATGTTACTGTCGGTCTAAATTCATGTTTTTAAGATATTATATTAGTCTTAAGTATACTCTCCTCTCATATGTTTCAAAATCTATCATTGTATTTAGTAAGGCTCAATAAATTATTTGAAATTTGAAATTTGAAACTTACAACAAACTGCCTTTTCTTAAAAAACTACCTTTTCTTTAAAGAGTACCTTTTATATAAAACAAAATAAGTTTTATTGAGATAAGTACCTACACTTAAAATTGTACCTGTTCTTGAAAAAATTACCAATTCTAAAAAAATTCCCATTTCTTAAAAAAATTATTTTCTTCAAAAAAAAAATACCTTCTCTTAAAAATAAATACCTTTTCTTACAAACATTCCTTTTCTTCAAAGTATATTTTCTTAAAAATAAAATAATACCTTTTCTTTTCTTGAGATAAGTAGACTTTCTGAAAATAAGTAAATTTTCTTAAAAAAATAACCTTTTCCTAAAAAGAGTACCACTTCTTTAAAAGAGTACCCGTTCTTAAAAAAAGTACTTCTTTGTAAAAAAAAACTCATACTCTTTTCTTACAGAAAGTACTTCTTATTAAAAATGGTACCTTTTCTTAAAAAAAAACATTAGCTTTTAATAAAAGAAGTACCTCTTATTAAAGAACCAACCTTTTCGGGAAAATATAATACATATTATTACAAAAAGGACCTAAAAATATAATATTTTTTAGAAAAATTCATTCAATAAAAAAAAATTCTTAAAAAAAGTTTATCATTTTACAAAAAGTATCTCTTCTTAAAGATCCATTTAAATTATGGCATTCTTCAACAGGCGCCTTAGGTGTGTAGGAACTAACTAGTACATAATATATAGCGAAATGAACTTCGTTCCAACCGGGTGTCCCCTGACACCTCATGTAATTTTTATATTTTTGAGAATTGAAAATAAATATTTATTTTTTTATTTAACATATACTTTTTTTTAAAATATCAGTGACAACTTCTTGCACACACTGTACTACTTGCCAAATAAGTTGTCCATTCATTCAACTGAGTCAAACGCACGAACGTAAATACTATTAAATACATAATAATAATTAATTTTATTTATATTTCCAAAAAAATAATAGACATCTGCTTTTCCGCTTTATTTTGGGCATTGTATTTTTTTAATGGATTTGGTTGTTTTCTTAATTTATCACTTTGCCTTAAGAGTCGTGCCGCTTCGGCTTGGATTGACACAAAGTTTGAAATAAGCAGGTGTAGGCGTGAGAGAAATGAATGGGCGCCAAAAAATGAAAGAACGACCAAAAAACACATAATTCCCATAATACTTAAATTAAATAAGGTATATTTAGGATTTATTGAATTTTAATCAGGTAATGTTGTGATTCTCAGTGCGCGTTCATTCTGAAAATAACCTTAAAATATGTGACTTTGTTGCATGTTCGACATGTGGGATGGTATTACTCGTATAAAGTCAGTTGTTGTTTGATGACTTCCTAAAACAAAAACGTGTGCGACAGCAAATAGATGAAGCAAAAACAATGGTTTTAAACATTTTCGAAATCACGTACATACTAGACGTTTAAAATCGTGTGCAATGCATGTAAAAGAGTCATTAGTATTTTAAGACCCTGGCTCACTATCGTCGCCAGTAGTCGAATTCTTATTGAGAAAAATCAAGCAAAATTCAGTTTCACTTGAAAATGCGAGTATTGCACAGGAATTTGGCTGTCAGTGCACACAAAGATAATAGCGGCATTCATGCAAACGTGAAAGCCGAGAACTTTTGCTCAGCGCAAGTTTCCCTCGCACCGTTGCATGAGGCACCAGGTAAAGTTGGTCAGCGTAGTTGTGCTCAAAACCATATCAGCTGACCAAGATTGATACATAAGGTGGTAGCAGTAGCAATTGCATGTATTATGTATGTGTACTTTTTCTACTGTTCTAGTGCTACCACCTTATTTATCCATCCTAGTCAGATGACAACGAAATGTCAAAAGTTTACACGTTTCTCCATCCCACGTTTGCGCAGCAAATTTGTCTCGAAAACTTTCCATTTTTGAGCAAGTCGCTTTGTATGGGAAATTTGTCTGTTTTGACCTTTGCTGTGCAAGTTTACGATGTTTTCGAGTTTACGAGGTTCTTTCGAGCTTTCATGAAGACCACTAATGATAAACATTATTCTCCGTTCAGACTATGCGATTAGTCTACAGTAGGGTGGAGTGAATCATTTTTGTTTTTTTTTTAAATGTCTTGCAATAGTGCTAAATAGGTGCCAATTGCCATCAAAGTTAAACGTGCTAAAGTTGGGTTCGATAAGAAATTGTCTTCAGGTGCCGCCAGGGCTCTGAAATTTGAATTTTTCTCATAATTTTTGTTTTTTCTACTTAATTGAATAAAATACATCAAACACCACTCCGAATATTATCTCTGTCAATGGAGCTTCTTTTGTAATGGTTTTATCATAGTGTAATTTTATAAAGTGGCCGCATAAGAATAGCTGATTTAACTTTTTTCGTTTGTTGATCAGCTTATTTGTTTAAGCGCATCTTGGAAACGTCAGATTTGTTTATATTTTTGTTAACATTGCTTTTGTTTACATTCGTTCTTTCTTTAAAAAATCCAAATTTTGGCCGCAGGCAGTTATAAATGTAATTTCATGGAATGGCTCCATAAGTTCGACACAACAATATGTGTTTCTAAAGTACTTTCAACCATTGTTTGCAATTGCAAACTAAAACAAATGTGAAACAAAAGAGAATGCAGATTTATCAACTTCAGAAGAAAGCAACGTGTCGGAAGAAGTTTCTGAGGATAGTTCTGATGAGAGTGTTTTTTCTGCCTTTTTCCGAAGGAACAAAAGAGAATCCCAAACCTTCAACATCACAAATGCGAGTGAAGCTGCCTTCCCTAGCATCCATTTGTGATGGAACGGGTGTTTTTGAAAGAAAATCGGCAACTATTGCGTGTGGGGACTTCATGATATTGGAATGATAAACGAATCGGACAGTTGTAAGGTAATAATCGTATTATGAGTTATAAACCTCAGTTATTAAAGCTTTGTATTTTGATGGCAGAAAAGATTTGACTATAATCCATGAAAAGCGAGGCAGTAGATATCATCGGCGTACCATCTTTGGGGAGCACATTTCTTTATTAGCAGAACCGGATTCAAAATACTTGGGCAATGTCACTCCCAATACTGGTTCTGCTCAAAATATATTTCGGAAACAATTGCCCGGTTTTTTCCTGAGAAAAATATAAATATTAGCAATCTTACAACTGTAGGATGTGATGGAACAGCTGCCAATACGGGAAATAAAAACGGAATAATTACTTTGTTTGAGAAAGAAGCCAGAAAGCCACTGTAATGTTTGATTTGTCTGTTTCATTCAAATGAATTACCCTTGAGACATCTCTTTAAATATTTAGATGGAAAAACTACAGGTCCAAATGACTATGCGGGTGACATAGGAAACCAATTGCAGAGTTGTGAAAAACAGTCTGTTATTTTCAGTTTGTTCAGTATTTTCAGTTGATTGAAGGAAATCTGCCAGATATGTTATGTATACTTCCAGATCTCAGTACTGATCAGAAGTACCTACTTCAAATCTGTTTAGCATTTTCAACCGGAACGTGCTCTCAAGAGTTAGTTAATAGAAATCCTGGTAAGCTCTCACACTCAAGATGGCTTACAACGGCAAACAGAATCCTTCGACTTTATGTTAGCAAGGAAAATCCTTCTGAAAACCTTAACACACTAGCAAACTAAAGCTAAGTATATACTCCCATATGGTTTCGTATCAAATTCATTCATGGTTCCAGGCATTTGTCTAAGTTGATTCAACATTCCCGCTTTCTTCCAGAGGAACCCCAACAAGTAGCCTAGTGCCTATTTTGCCTCGCCAGGAAATATTATTTTGGCAATTCTTACCGACGACAAGACACCCACATGAGAATTAGGTCTAAGAAGTATTCAAAAAACCAGAAATAGCAAAAATATCAGACCCCAGTGACCTAAACAAAATGAGAAAGTTTGTTATACCTCATATAAACTTTCAGGCTACAGACTATGTGAACATGATTTAATGGCAAAATTTAAATCTAACAGAACCACCAGTGACTATGGAGATTCCTGATGAGGAACTGAAACAACTCATTGAAGTTGCAGGTGAAACTACTGAACAGTGGCCAATTGATTTTCAAAAATTTCCCTGCCACACCCAGGCGGTTGAGAGGACGGTGAAGCTGGTAACGGAAGCTTCTTCAGCAGTTTGTGGGGAAACAGCGAGGGATGGATTTATTTGGGCTAGAAAAGAATCCCAAAAAATCTTGCCTGTTTTTGAAACAAAAAATAATTTTAAAATTGCATAATTATTTTATAATGTGAATCTTTAAAATTCCTGTTTAATATTCGAATGTTTGCACTTTTGCTAAAAATACTTATCTATCCATACTGAATTATTCACAATTTTTTGTTTTCATTAAACATTTTTCAAAGGAAATATACGTATGTATATTTTTGGGTTCAATATAAAGATATTCATTTTCTCCTACATTCTAAACCATTTTGGTGCCAAAAATGTATTAAAAAGTAGATTTTTACATTGATATGTAGAGAATAATGATTAAGAAAAAATTCATACTTAAAAAAATCTACGGAATTTCTTAAAATTAGATAAAATCAAAAATTTAATACCGCCGGCGGCACCTGAAGAAATTTTGTAATCAAGGCAAAATTTTGGTCTTACTAACTTGGATCAAAAAAGCACCGTTTCCGCACTATTGCATTCAAAAATAAACCCTGGTCTACATTCGCGCGTTATTCTCTCTCTGTCTTGGATCTTGCAATCACCAGCAACAATTTATATAAATAATTGTTCACAAAATAATAAAGACGTTAGTTCGACGTGGAAAAAATATGATGATTTTAAGAAAGAAACACTTTTATACTTTAAAGAAAAATATTTGTAGATAAATTTAAGCAGGTTTCAATTACTCTTAATTGTGAATAAAACAAAAAGACTAATATATTTAAAATTTTCTATAACATTTTGTCTTAGACGATGCTTCGCGTCCCATTATTCGAGTCATTAGTGTGGATCTTTACCGTGAGGACAATCACGACGAACACCATACAGATCATTTCTATGCGGCGCAAGAATCCTTGATAATACGTCGTGGCGAACCATTCCGAATCCGTTTAAATTTTGATCGTGAATTCAGCCCCAGCCGTGATGCCATTAGTTTCATTTTCACCGTAGCTGACGATAAGATGCCTACTCCGGGTCATGGCACTCTAATAGGCTTAGTACCGCGCGATGGTGTTGATTTCTTGGGCGATCCTTTAGAGTGGGGTGCTGGCATAGAAATCCACGAAGCCAATACTTTAACGGTTTTAATAAAGCCTGCTGTTACATGTCCCGTAACAGAATGGAAAATGGATATCGATACTAAGCTGTTGGGAGATGGTTCCAAATCGTTTACATTGCCCATACCAATTTATGTTTTATTCAATCCCTGGTGTCCTGATGATCAGGTCTATATGGCTGATCGGGAGCAGCGTAAGGAATACGTTATGCATGACACTACTTTGATATGGAGAGGCTCGTATAATCGTCTTAGGCCATCGGTATGGAAATTGGGGCAGTTTGAGAGACACGTGTTAGAGTGTTCTATAAAATTGTTGGGCACAGTTGGACGAGTGCCTCCATCATACAGAGGTGATCCGGTTCGAGTGGGCAGAGCACTTTCGGCAGCGGCGAATTCGGTAGATGATGATGGTGTACTATTGGGCAATTGGTCAGATGATTTCTCTGGAGGCATCGCCCCCACCAAATGGATTGGTTCTACAGAAATTTTGCAACAGTTTTACAAGACTCAAAAACCCGTTAAATATGGTCAATGTTGGAATTTCGCTGGCGTACTGACATCTGTAGCTCGCACCTTAGGCATACCATCTAGAATTGTAACCTGTTATTCGTCAGCTCATGATACGCAGGCCTCCCTCACTGTTGACATCTTCATCGATGAAAATAATAAGAAACTAGATGCCGAGACTACAGACTCTATATGGAATTATCATGTCTGGAATGAGTTATGGATGTCTAGGCCAGATTTGGGTGTAGGACAAAATGGTATCAGCTATGATGGATGGCAAGCTGTGGATGCCACTCCTCAGGAGGCATCGGATAATATGTACCGAGTAGGACCGGCTCCTGTGACCGCTGTGAAAAATGGTGAAATCTTAAGGCCTTTCGATTGTGCCTTTGTCTTTGCTGAAGTGAATGCCGATAAAGTGTATTGGCGCTACAACGGTCCCTTCCAACCCATAAAAATGTTACGCAAAGACCCGTTGGCCATTGGTCATTTCATTAGTACAAAGGCTGTAATGCAATGGGAGCGTGACGATATAACCAGCAACTACAAGCACGAAGAAAAAACAGACGAGGAGCGCAATGTTATGTTAAAGGCCCTAAAACAATCCCGCCACGCCTTTAGTCGTTACTATTTGAATGATAGCTTCAATGAAGTGGAATTCGATATGCAATTAAGGGATGATATCAAAATCGGCGAAACATTTACGGTTGTTGTCATGGTCACAAATAAATCAAGCGAAAGGATACATACAGCGGTTGGTCAACTTAACTGCGCTACTGTCCTATACACGGGTGTAAGCAACGAGGATGTTAAATCTACTCCGTTTGAGGTTGTTCTAGAGCCGGGATCTACAGAATACGTACGAATGCAGGTTATATTTGAGGAATATTTCAAAAAGCTCACAACACAGGTATGAAAATTAACAGCGATATTACTATGAAATAAGCTTTATAGTCTGCTTCTTCTTATTTTTAGGCATCGTTCAATATTTCCTGTTTTGCTACCGTTAAAGACACCGAATACGAATATTATTCTCAAGATGATTTCCGAGTACGTAAACCTGATATTAAGTTCTCTTTCCAAGGCGATATAGTCTCCCGGCAACCTGTGGACGTAATAGTGCGTTTAACCAATCCCCTGCCAATTCCGGTGAGGAAGGGTATGTTTTACATTGAGGGTCCTGGCATAGACAAATCGCTGAGATTTAAGGTGAGTAACGGATCAAATTATAAATTCGTACATAATAAATGAGAACGACGTTAAAGGGGTATGATAGAGTTTGTATAAGTGGAATTTAATAGCGTTGACAGATCCAACGATTGTATATAATAGCCTGGCGTCACCTTATGTAGTAGAAACACTTCGATGAACGAACAAAAGATTCATTGTCCGGATCATTTAACAGTATCAGGGATAGTAAAGCCGGCTTTAGTTATATTGCCCAAAGAATGTCATATAAAACCAGCCAACTAGTTTTCATCGATTCATCTTTTCTTTATTACAGATCGCTGAAATACCTGTAGGAGGCACTGCAGCATCCACATTTAAGTATATACCACCCTATGCTGGACACGGAACACTGCTGGCGAAATTCTCATCCAAAGAACTGGATGATGTAGATGGATTTATGCATTACGAAATCAAACCTCGACCGGAAGATATCATTGGCAATGGACCTAGAAACCCTAACAATAATATAATCCGAAGAAGAACCGATGTGATACCTTAAATATGAATCCATATTTCCCTTGCCCTTTCTCGTTAACTAATATTATTTATTAATCATTTTTTAGAGTGCAGTGTGAAGTTCATCTTGAATCTTGAATAAATTAAGTTAAATTTTATTTAATCAGCGAGCGAGTCTATGATTGCTTTTACCCACCGATATGATTTTTATCAATAAACTTTTATCCTAAAGAGGTTTTAAGAAGATTGCATTTATAGTGGTGTTCTGCATTCCACTTATACTTAGGTAACAAACAAAACCAGTTTTAGATACCAATGAAATTCTTTATTCCTGTGAAAGTACGTTCGATGCCATTATGTATGGAACTCGATTTATTTTGCATGGCCACCACGGGCACGCTTGCAGAAGTCCAGACGCTGAACCCAATTTTCGACGGAATTCAAGCATAAATCGGCCGATACTGCTGCAATTTTACGTTCGATATTCGTACGAAGTTCATCAATCGTCGCTGGCTTGTTGGCATAGACCATAAACTTGACGTAGCCCCAAAGGAAATAATCTAACGGCGTCAAATCACACGACCGAGGCGGCCAATCGACTGGGCCATTTCGTGAGATAACACGTTCACCAAACTTGGTTTCCAATAAATTGATTGTGGCATTCGCTGTGTGGCTTGTGGCGCCGTCCTGTTGGAACCACATGTCCTCCAAGTCTATATTATCCAATTGGGGCCAAAAATATTCGGATATCATTGAACGGTAGCGATTCGCATTCACAGTAATGTGCCGGTCTTGATCATCACGGAAGAAGTACGGCCCAATGACGCCGCCGGCCCATAAACCGCACCAAACCGTAATTTTTTCGGGATGCAATGATGACTCATGGATTACGTGTGGATTGCTGTCTGACCAATAACGCATATTTTGCTTATTGACGAAGCCATTCAGCCATAAATGAGCCTCATCGCTGAAGATGATTATCTCGACCATAAATTGGACGTAGCGCTCTTAAAGTTGAGGCCACTGACTCCAAATTTCGGTAGTAAATTTTAATAATTTCAACTCGTTGTTGGCTCGTATATCTTTCCATGATGAAATGGCAAACCTTACTGAAGAGAAATGTCAAAAGAGCGGGAAAAAATATGTCGTCGTTTGCTGTCCCTATCGATTTACTTTTGTAGCGTTTTTGTTGAAAACCCCTAGAAGTGGCTATCACTATTAACACATGCAGTTCAATGAGGACAGTTGTGATACCACTGGACGTCATATTCCCTCCCCATCGTTAAACCTGCATATTGGCCTGGTATGGTTAGGAGGTGTTCAAGCCACATGACACCCCATCTAGATATTCCAGGATATGGCTGAAGATGAGACCTACATGACTTCCATTGCAAATCACTTTTACTTTACTTTTATTGGCTATTGGCTCATGAGGTCAGACGTCTTACACATATTACTTAAACAAACAAATTTCAACATAATCCTCCAACTGGCTCTATCCTTTGCTTTTTCTCGCCAGTTGGTAACACCAAAGATACGAAGGGATTCTTCTGCCTGGTCTTTCCAGCGGAGTCTTGGCCGTCCTCTTTTCCTGCTTCCATCGGGTACGTTATCGAAAACCTTTCGCGCTGGCTCATCTTCATTCATTCTGACAACATGGCCTAGGCAACGCAATTTGCCTAATTTGATTCGCCTAGCTATATCCACGTCAGAATATAGACTATATAGCTCTGCGTTCCATCGACGTCGGTACTCGCCGTTTTCTCTAACAGGACCATATATTCTACGGAGAACTTTTCTGATTTTTTCGATTATTTTTCGATTCTTGAAAATACTGCTTTTCGTGTTAATGATCTTGTTCGTATTTACTGCAGCTTTTCTCATTATTATCTCCATTAAGATGTTGAAAAGATTGCACGTGTCTATCTCAATCCTCGCTTGGTACAGAATGGTTTGGTATGGTCTTTCCCCACCTTCACTGCTGATTTGGTGTTGGTTAGCGTCATTGTACAGAGGCGGATCAGTTTTGCCGGAATCCCAAGTTCAGACATAGCTTCGTACAATTTTCCCCGTATGGGGCTATTGAAAGCAACTTTGTAATCGAAAATAAGATGGTATGTATCGATTTGCTTTTCGTGGGTCTTTTCCAGGATTTGGCGTAGCGTGAATAGTTGGTCAGTCGTGGACTTGTCTGGTCCTAGCAGGAGAGAGAGCTTCTGTTGAAAGGACATTGATATCTCCGGTATTTATCTAGCTTTTCTCGTGTTAGGCAGCCACCAGGTAATGATCCGAGTCGATATTGTCCCCTCGAATCACACGTACATCCATTACACTAAAAGAGGGCCTGCCATCTATTACCAAGTGATCAATCAGGTTCTTCGTCCTCTGATCAGGAGATATCCAGGTCGCCTTATGTATGCCCTCATGCTGAAATCGTGTGCTACTAACTACCATGTTCTTTGCAGCGGCGAAGTCTATCAGTCTTATTCCATTAGCGGAGGTGGTATCATGTAGATTGTGATTACCGATGGTTGGTCGCAAGACACTTTTGGCAATTTGGCATTAATGTCGTCGTCAGGGCAGCGTTCGCATACTTCCTCCAGATGCTAATAAAATGATTATTTGACCTCATCACCTTTATCCCCTGTCGGTGCGTGCACACAAATTAACGAGATGTTGAAATATTTCGCTTTGATGCGAATTGTGGGTATGCGTTCACTCATTGGGTTGAACCTTGAAACTAGGTTTCGCAGCCTCTTGCCAGACCCGAATTTGTGCTTTCGCTCATGGCAGGTGCAGTAAATATCGCAGTTTTTCTTTTTGGTGCCACATTTCCTGAATCGCTGTGATGTCAGCTTTATATTTTCTGAGGACATCAACCAGTTGGAAAGTGGCACCCGTCCTGTATAGCGTTCACACATAAAAAAATGGTTTCCCATTACATCCCATGAAGCGACCGGGGAGAACTTCTCACAGTCACTGAGCTGTGCGCTTTCCAGTTTTCACTCACTGATTGGGACCTACAGTTTTCCACCGATTCCGAACGGTATTTTGAGAAGCTTTTTCATGGCTATATACTCGATAGTGTCGCCGTCACTATGCGAGGTGACCGCCGCCGAAAGAAATTTGAATGTGGTCAGAGCAGGGTTCGAACCCAGGATCTCATGTACAAGAGCCGCGCACACTAACCATTGCACCACCGACGGCGTTCACACATTCCAGGTACATATCCTGAAATCGTGGCCCTTATAACGTTTGCGAGGGTCGTCAACAGTTATGGGGTTTCTTTGTTCTTTTTTTTTCTGTGTATTTTCATTGCCTATATAACAATGGCGGGAGGCAAACCCAGCCCAACGTTGTTTGCATTTTACCTACTGCCAGGATGATTATGTTTCAGCCGCCCATTATGGATCAGACGCTGACCAGAATGCAGTGTGTCGAAACTGGATTTTGGTTTCTTCAATTTTGATCCTCCGTTGGCCAGGGGTGTTGGCGCCTTCAGAGAACAGAAGAATATGTTCACTACTTCGAAGAGCTTCAGTGACATTGTCACCTAATAATCCTGAGACGTATCAGTGATCGCATTACCGTTTCGCCTTCTCACTTTAGCTAGCTAACGGAGGTTTCCGATACGACATTGCCCAGGACATACTGCGTGGAAGTAGTGCGCTGTTTGGATCATTTCTGGCCACTCCCAAGTGAATGGCTATCAGAAACTTTCCACCTCCAAGTACAGTCCCATGTCCACGGTCCTGAGATCATTCAGCTTAACTTCCTGAATGTGTGTTAGTTCCAACATGAAGTAAGATCTTTGATATGCATATGAGATACTGTACTGTAATCATGATATGATATTCCAAGTCTAGTCACGTGTCTGCGAATTAAACAGCGTTCAGTTATCACAACTACTAGCATAGAGATATCTTGCCCAGGAATGGATATCAAGTTTAGTGTACGATTCAGGTCATAGCTTGGCCATACTTGCCTGGTGATCCTGCATTTGGTACCTCCACAACATCTATCGGTCGCATACCTGACAGCTTCGGTTTTAAACATGAGCTTACATGCAGAAAAAGTATACCCACATGCTCCATATCCAGTAGAACAGGTAAGTTAGTACCTAATCTCGCCAGCTCGTCTGCTCTCTAGTTGTCTGGAATGTTCCTGTGCCCCGGAACCTATGTAAGGTGAATATACAACTGCTTGGCTTGGTAGCTTTTACGATTGCCATTACTTCTTCCTGAAAGATACTACAATGATATTGTAGGCTTTTTGCAAGGTCTAGGATCAGCTCTGTACTACAGACACCAAGCCCTACCTTGCCACCTAGTTTGGAGCCTTTAATGTAGAGCAGTGGTAACCAGCCCGTAGCCTCCCGAGGCAGACAATAATCGTTTTTTCACACACACACGATCGGCAACTCACATGCACTCAGCAACTATGCTTGATTCGAAGCATCAGTCTAAGCCTGTACGTTTGCGACCGCACACAAGCACATAATATGTTTGTGTGCGTGCGTCTGGTTTTGCCTACCACTGGTGTAGAACCCTAAATAGCTTCTATGACCTGGCGTGTCTCTTCTTCCAGTCTTGCCTGTCCGAGATACGAGTTGACAAGTTTCTCTCAAAGGCCGAAGTTGGTGTCATGTAATCCACTTCTGTTGTGAATTGTCGCAGATTCTATGGCCATATGCGATGGAATGCCTTAGATAGATTGCCGATGTTGCAGCCATTTGCTCCAGCAAACCTAGTGGTAACAGGTTGAAGATAATCACCAAATTCTCGGCAGCGGTTGTGCGAAGGAGTCTCGTGATACACACCATTGCCATTCTATGGAATTTTGTCAACAGATTTAGGGTAGTGGATTTCACCAGTAACGGTCACTAAGCGGTAATTCCGTAGAGCAGTATTAGGCGGACAGGCTTTAAATATCCCATCGATCTCCGATGACCGTTTTACACCGTTTATATAGATAGGGCCACTATGGCTCTACTGCTTCAACTAAGCTTTCTGTCGAGAATCACACCTAGGTATCTTTCACTATATTTTACGCAAAATTCTGCACCACATTGATACAATGGCTGAAACCTTCTGCTTTGTCGTAATAAATACGAACTTGGTTTTCTCTGAACTTACAGCCAGACCATTTTCCGTGCACCAATTGGAGAGTATCATGATTACGTGATTAATTTTAGAGCACATATCAGCATGTGGAAGGGTATTTTCCTTAACCTGCAATGCGCAGGTCTTCAGCATATGCTACGACTTCGTAACCTGATGCCTCGACCTCTAAAAAAACCTATCGATTGCTAAATTCCAGAGAAGTGGAGATAAAACTCCGCCGTGGGGTGTTTCTCAATTCACATTACGATTTAAAGTCGTGTGACTCGGGGACCAGGTTATGAGCCTTCCCGTAAGAAATCCATAGATCAAATTATTGACCCTCTGGCCAACACAAAGTGCCGACATAGAAAATTTTATCGATCTTGGTAAGATGCTGCTAAACTCACCCCCTATGTGGGCAAACGCGACAACAGTGTATTCCTTTAGGCATAGCGGTATCCGTAGATTCGTCCTTATTGTTAGTGTGCTGGCATTTGTTCAGTTGACAAGTACAGGGTGTCTTGTAGCGGATTTATATTTTCAGACTTAAATAAAAAACAATAATTGACACAAAGTTTTATTAAGAGCATTGAACGATAGAATGGAAATGCTGATTTTATTTTTTAAAGAGTATGTCATCCAGATGTCTTCCGTCGAGTTGAACACACTGTTCAAATCGGAGCCTTGGGTTCTGCGCCACACGCTGCAGTAAACTTGGTTCAATTGAGCTGATTTCTCGACGAATATTTTCCTTTAAAGCCACAAGAGATTGGGGATTGTCATTATAAACTCTCTCTTTGAGGTAGCTCCATAAAAAAAATCCATAGGAGTTAGATCCGGTGACCTCGGTGGCCATGGGATGTTCCCAAAGCGACTGATCAGTTTTTGGGGGAAATTTTCCCGAAGCAAATTCATCGAAGCTCTGGCTGTGTGTGCAGTCGCCCCATCCTGTTGAAACCACGTGTGTGAAGAGTACGATGGATGAGCTCGCAGGTTTGGCAAAAATAATTCCATAATCATGCGTCGATAATTTTCACCGTTGACATTCGTCGCCTGGCCTCGAGAATTTTCGAAAAAAAATGGTTCACTTACCTCATGCGTGGATAAGGCACACCAAACAGTTACCCTGGGGCAATGCAATGGTTTTTGATGTTTCAATCGAGGGTTGCGGGTTCTGGGAGACCAGTTACGGCACTTTTGCTTGTTAACTTGGCCGTTTAAGTGAAAATGAGCCTCGTCTCTCCAAAAAATAGGATTTACAGTTCGTAAACGCTTCAACATCGTTTCACAAAAATTTTTGCGTAAATCAAAGTCACTTTCTTTCAGTTCTTGAACGATTTGAATTTTAAAAGGATGGAACTTCAGATCCTTTTTTAAAATTTCATGAATATTCGCTCTTAGAAGTCCGTACTGAATGTCGCGGATCTTCACGTAAACTGCTTTCAACCAGTTCAATGTTTTCGGGAGTCCCTAAAGATCGGCTGGGCCCTGGCCGTGGGACATTCATAGCCGAAGCAGTTGCGTGGAATCTCTGCACCCACTAACGAATTAAATTTACACTCGGTCCATCACTTATTCGCCGAATACCGAACTTTGAAGAAAATTGTCGACGAGCAATTACGTATGAATCATTACTCTTAAAAAATGTATCCACTGCGAACGCACGATGCTCACTCGACCACTGCGCCATCGTGACTGACAAATCCGCACAATCGATAATTCCAACGGCACCACCCTCCCTCCGCATCGTTTATTACTTTTTGAAATATAAATTTGCCACCAGACATCCTGTACTATAGTCGTTCGCAAATATGAGTAAATCCTCCTCTCCAATGTATTCAGAAGGATAGATGACAGACTCATTAGTCTTAACTAAGAGTAAACTCTTTGCAGCTAACAATTGAATTCGCGGGAAGCGGTTCCAAAGTCGTCATAGATATTTTCCATTTGCAAGATTATTATTTTTTGAAACATCCGTGCAAACGATGCTGAAATACTCAGAACTATTTAAGCCGATCCAAATCCAGTTTTAGAATGCAGAACGACCTTGCAATCGAAGTCTAGAGTTATTAGATTTCGTTCAGCCATTCACATATTTCCAAGACAAATTTCAGTCGTTAACTTATTTGAAATTTCAGATTTCGAAATCAATGTAAATGTAGTAACAAAAAAAAAAGACATAATTAAATTTTTTGGTTTTAACACACAAAAGAACTTTCATATATATTCTGCAAATCGTACATGTAATTAACAATTAATAATTTTAATATTTTCTAATAATTTTAAATATTTCCTCTTCCATCCCATCAAACCATGCCCAAAGCAAATGTAGGCTTATTCGATGTCTTCAAATAATAGATACCTTGTGCCGTCATGGGAACTCGATCGCCCATTAGTACCTTTTCCCCCGAACAGTTCTTGCCTTTTATATCGAGAAGCGAGGTGCAAGGAGTAGCATAAAAACCTTTATCGCTATTAATAGACTCAGCATAATATTCATAGGAACGCCCATGACTGCATCCAGCTGAAATTGGAATTAGAGTTAAATTTCTTATAAACATTAGTGTTCCTGGAAGAACTTACTAAATATTTGACTAATCTCAGTACATCCGGGTTGTGGTGGATTGCCGCCGTTGGGATAGAAATCAGCATGACCAATAGGATTTTTGAAACCCAAGAATCCGGCACAACTGTGAATTACATCGACGAATTTGGCGTCTGTGAGATCTAAATGATTTTCAGGTCCAATACAGTCCTCAAAAGCGGGACGAGCTGGGTCCAAACCTTAGTGGAGGGAAATAATTTGAAAATATGTTAGCTTTAACTAAATCAAGTAGTACAAGGATCTCTATTTAAATCAACGTTACTTTAGCAGATAAATAATTTAGTAACATATTGTCAAAATCATATAAAAATTAAATAGTTACTGCATATGATTTTACATTTTACACGTCGAGGCGTAAATATATCTAATTGTTATACTCGTACTGTCCTAGATTAATTCAATGAAACAGCTGTTGTCATTTTGGACTCCGTGATAAAAAAAATTGAAGTTTCACTACTAGTTGTGTAGCCCCTAGCATCATTCTTTGATTTGAAACGAGTTTATCAATATAATCCATAAAGAGATAACGGAAAATGTTGAGAAAAAATTCGACAAATTTTTCGAAATTTATTTACATATGTATATCAAATTATTTGCTCACTATGAAGAGCAAGACAGGGTGTTTCAAAAGTGACCACCCTATTGGAAGATGCTCTTATTTTTGCAAATGGCCGCCAATGCCAAATCTGTTTTGACATATGTGAAATAGACAGATGTAGAATACAAATAAACAAACCATGGAGCGACACACTCCCCAAGAACGCGGAATAAACGTGTCTATTTTTTTGCGTAACAATTCGTCTGTGGTGTTAGCGCAGCGCGAATACCGTCGCCGATTCCCCGGCCGTCCGACACCGACTGCGCAAACACTGCGCCGTTTGGCCACTAACCTTGAAGAGTATGGGACCACACGAGACGTTGCCAGGAGTGGCCGCTTCCACGAGTGATGCACGAGGAGCCATTACACCCGCTCAAAGTGACTGCATGGTGCGCTGTTCACGCTGGAGGAGTCATCGGGCAATTTTTTCGAGAACGCCGCGGACATGTTAACCGAGTTTTTTCTGCCGCAATTCGACGAATTAGCACTGGAGGACATGTACGGAGCAACGGCACACACTGCGCGAGCCACAACCGATATCCTGAAGGCGGCGTTCCCGGGTCGCCTCATCTCTCGTTCTGGCGATTTGCACTGGCCGGCAAGATCGCCCGATTTAACCGTTTCAGACTTTTTTTGTGGGATTTTTTGAAGTCCCGTGTTTACGTGAACAAGCCCGAGCTCCTGGAAGCCCTCAAGGTAAACATTCGAGACGAGTGCGAGAATCTGTCGTCCGAAGTTCTCGCCGAAGTGATGAAAAATGCCATAAAACGAGCCCGTATGGAAATCAATTGTGAAGGCGCCCATTTAACCGATATCATCTTCTCAACTTAACCAATACAATTCTAAAGGTTCAAATAAACATAATCAAATAACAGAATCGAAGTTTTTCATTTAGAAAAAAAAGCCAAACAACATCGGATGACTTCTTTTGAAACACCTTGTATTATGCACGTGCTACAGTAAGATTGTGAATTTCCTTAATGTAAAGTGTGAGTTACTGAAAATCTGAAAAATTTACGATTACTGTTTAGTTTTAGGTCTTGTTCTGATTGCAGTCGAAATCGGTTGTTTCAAAATTTGTTCCACTTAAATATCTGTTGTTTCAAAAAAATATCAGCTGTTCTTTAATTTGAAGTCTTGAAATATAATGCGAACTTGGTGTCAACACTACGATTAATCTCTTACCTGTTATCCTACCCACACGATATTTTGTATAAGAACCAGCATAACCCATTATATGGGATCCTAGGCTATGTCCTATTAAATGAATGCGTTCTGGATCAGCATCCTTCTCCTCTACCAGCAAGTCGATCAATTTTGCGACCGCTCTTCCAACCTGAACCGTATAACGAGCAGGTCTTAGGTAATAAATATTATCAGCTTGATCTCTCCAGTTTATGGCTAAAAATATATTAATGAGATAAAATGTATGAAACATAATTGCATTTTTACCCTACACCACACTGTGGTCTCATGATATTAGAAGTTATTGCTGATATTTGTAACATAGATAACCTGACCAACCACCTGGTTGCGACGAAAACGCGGGATACAATGGGCAAACTATAGCTTTGGTCGTTAACTTTCCCAGTAAACATTTACCAGAATCTACTTTTGAGAGAGGTAGAACGATTTTACTCTCTTTATGAAAATTTACACTGAAAGTAGGCGAACTACTTCCAGTAAAAATTTGCAAGGAAACAGCTGTTGTTGTTGTATCCTTTGCTACATACATTTTGGCTTTTAGTGACATTACATATCTACTGCCACAGTTGTCCAATTATGACTTCGTCGGTTCACCAGAATTTGCCGAATGCCAATGCACATCCATTTCCTTTCTAAATTTCATTCAAATTTTAAATAAAATATTAAAAAACTCATTTGTACTTATTTCTGCCGTTGTTCATTTATTTTTTACTTTTATTTGTTTACAATAAACAGCTGATTTCAAACATCTGTTCAAAACGTCGCATCTCATACCATACTGCTCAGCTGTTGCTGAAACTTACATTGACTCTCGAAAATTTGAGCAAATTTTTACTGGATCGTGTTCGTTTACTCCAAAAGTCCAGTAAACGAGAGCCAGAGAGCGATAATATTTTCACAAATTTTCGAGTACTCGAACAGAGCTTGTCTTTTTTATGAGAGTCAATGTAAGTCTCAGCAACAGCTGAGCAGTATGGTATGAGATGCGACGTTTTTTAACCTACATACTATAATTATGACGCGTATTCGTTGCATGAATGAAACATATTCGTTAATAATTTACGTTTCTGTTAAGAAGAATTTCGTGCATCCGACTATTGGGTTGTTGCTGCATCGAAAAGTTGCATACATGATTTCTTTGACAATTTCTCGTTTCGTTGCTGCAACAATTATTTTCGTTCCTACAACAATTATATTTAACTTGAATTTTGGAGTAAAACGGGCGAAAAATCAAAATAAAAGTTAGTGTATGAGATTTAGAAGATTGTTATTTGGTTTATATCTTACTTTTCCCATTGTTTATAATTACTATTTACTATTTTTGGCTGTTTGCCAACATTTATAGTTGAAGAAACAATTTCATTGTTGCAACGAATGAGTACTTAACGGTACGAAATTAATTTTTATGAAGATCAAGAGAGAAATGGATTGAAGAGAGAAAATGAGCGAATTTAGAACAGATCTCAGCAAGGCAAAATGGTCAGCATGAGATGAAGAATACATATGGTGTGGTTAAAGGAAGTACTAACCCAAAATCACATTCAATGATGAAAATCGTAACGATAGTGGAGCTTATCTTCTACACGTATTATATGAATAGGAAACTTATTAATAGTGTCACCAATTATTTGTTTTTATTTGTAGGGCCAAAATACGATGGCCGCAGTGACGCAGAAACCCTCAAATTTCACAATCTGCTTCCAGACGAGAGTTTATTATTTATTAATATTTAAATATCAATAAATAAATAATTTGAAACACACTACAAAACATTCATTGCTGCAGTGAAACAAATTCATTGCAGCAGTGAAACAAATTCATTGAAGAAATGAAATAAAATCATTGCAGCAATGACACAAATTTGTTGCTGCAGTGAAACATATTCATTTCCGCAACAACCACAGGATTGATGAATATATTTTCGTAGCGGGAACGAAACTGTAAATTACCTCTCTTTCGATGACAAAAGTTGTTGGGGCGACGAACAATTGCATTCTTGTTACGAAATTTTCCGTTCAGTGTATTACTACTATATGCATACATATAATACACAAGGCATAACAGCATATGTGACTTGCTCCACGAAAAGGGACCTCTGCGCCGAAAAGAAGTTATTGAGAAAAACGCGTTTAAAAACAGCGCTTCGTTTTCCCGTATTTTGCGCATGGTTATGCGTGGTCATGCATGGTTATGAGTAAAATGTTGATATTTTTGTAATTTTGTACCTTTGATATTGAACTTTTTTATTTTAATTTGCAAATATTATATATATTATCTGTTTATATCACATTTTTCAATTTTTTCATTAATTATGTTCATCTTTACAGGTGATTTGTAAAAAAACTAAAAGACATAGAAACTTGCGGTTTGCGGCATTTGAAAGAGCGTTTTTTCCTATAAGAATCACTCAAAAAGTAAAAACAAATTTTTTCGGCGCACAGGTCCCTTTTCGTGGAGCAGGTCACATATGTCTATTTTTGCAGCTTTTCAGGAGAGCGATTTAAAGGGTCAACTTCAATTTTTAATGTAGTGACAGATCGACACATGCTAATAAATCGTATATAATATGTCGGGAACTACATATCGGATTATTCCCAAAAATTTAAATAAATTTAAAAATTTAAAAAAATCTGTTAAAAATAATAGTGCATATAGCAGGAATCACAATGCAAGCGACATTTTTAATAGGCGTTCCCAGTGTAAGCAACAGTTTACTTCGAATCGAGATGTTTTTCGAACAGATGATACCAATATTACGGCCAATATATCAATGCAACAATAAAATATATTTTGTTTTCGTGTCCAGGTCAATACAAATGTATGTCAAGAATAAGAGTATGCCAGAAATTACAAAAACCAAATACATTTGAATTTTATAGTTTATGTAATGAACAGAAGGAGAAGCAAATAATTTTTTTGTATAACACAACCTCTACTAGCTGTATCATGGTTCGAATGTCACATCTTGGTTTTTATTTTAAATATTAAAAAATGTTAATGTATTTAAACGAATTTGCTATTAACAGATTCTCAGATAAAATTACGTTTTATAATGCATCTTTTAACCCAAATAGTTTAAATTTTCATTGATTTTTAAGTTTGAAAATGGAATTCGAAGTACAGCACCATCTATAATTTTTCGAACAAAATTGGATTGGAGTAGAAGTAAACCTAGTTAGCCAATATATTATATGGTACAACCGAATTAGTTTTTACATTTTTCATTGATCTAACAAATAGATTGCTAGAACTAAAACTCGATTGACAAATCACATTTATTTCAGGTTGCTGTGGCTTCAACTAAATATTTCAGCTCTTGCAACCAAAAATTAATTACAAATCAATAGGTATGCACAAAATTTGGTGATACGGAACACAATTATTGATTATCACATTTGAATAATGTGTTAGTCTAAGGGCGACCCTGCAGTTCTGGAGGTGTCGATTAGCCATGCTTGAACTACATACCTAACTACTCCGTACATGGCTCCGTACATGACTGACCCTATGGTAAGCGAACGCCGAACCACCGAGTAAAAAAATGTGTGCGCACATGCTCTCATTTTGTGATGCTCTCAGCTATATTACGCTCTATTTCTGTATCAGTGTTTGAAAGAGTGTTTGCTTGTTAGTACCGTTTGTTTTCATTTTGCTTGCTGCTCTTTCGCAATGATCGAAAACAAATTTGCCAGTTGAGCTAATTTGTTTAATCAGTACAGCTTAGACGAGTTAAGTGCAAATATAAAGTGGAGTATTTCTTGGTATGTATTATTAAATTCATTGTAATGGGAGTTAGGCATCAATTAATTAATTACTTTTGTTTTTTTCAGATGCAATCAATTTGGTCGATGGGACTGGGTCAGCCGAGGAACAACTCCGAAAGGCTTTGCAACTTCAGAAGAAGCCATACTTGAAAAACTCCAGCTGCAACAAAACCAAAAATGAAAATGAAGACAGCAATTGTGAATTATTAAAAATGAATAAATAAATGAAAACTAACTAATAATAACTAATATAATATAATTTAAAAATTTAACTTCAAATTATATTAAAGCTATTACCTGTGTAACCCCCTTTTCATGGGGTTCTAGTTCTTCTGGGTACTCATATCACCACCCCTAGTATGGGTACCTGTGTACCCCCTTTTCATGGGGCCCCATATTCACTAGTTCGCGGTAAACGATGTGGTGGCGATTGACCCTTTTTGCGGACATTTCATACAAAAAACGAAATGATGAAATGCATTGCTTAGGGTTGGCAAAGTAAGTAGAGGTGGTTCCCTAGTAAGTACTTATTTCAACTGGTACGAACTAGTGCCCAGTACTAGAGGGGAGTTTCACACTCGTCATTTAAAAGCCCTATTTAAAAGCTCACAGAAATTTTTCATATTAAATGACAAGCGTAGGGCATTTAAACTACATTTAAATGGAGAATTTCGAACTCTGAAACTGGCCACAAGGAACCGCCAAATGTTAGTTTGCTGTAAATTTAGTTGTGACAACGAATCTCTTCTCTGTGTGTATAAAGTCACTTTATTGAAACGTTAAAACTAAATTATACACTAAATTAAAGAGTTGGGCATTTTAGTACCTTTAATGGCCAGTTTTTCAGTCAGTGGTGATCTTCGTTTCTTAGTTAAATTGTGGTTAAACATCGATTTGTGTTTTTTAGTCATTGTTTAACCAATGTTGGTTGGTTAACTTATAGTCAAACCATATTATTTTGACAATCAAATTACTGACTGTCAAAGTGAGAAATGAAGATTGTATAAAATACATGTTTCAGATTTGCGTATTTGTACACAGTCTAGATTGAGTCTAGATCGTTACATTGTAGCGCCTATATAGTTTTTTACACATTTTTGTTAAAATTACTTCGATTTTATGCATCTATTTCTTATTTTACATAATTCCATTTTGTTTGTTCCCCTTTGTTGTTTTGGTATTTATCCCAGGACACACGTTTTCTCCAATAAGAATACAAGGGTTGCCATATTAGGTGACAATATGGCGACTTACATTAACTCACCACTGAAAAACAGAATGCTAAGTTAACCTCTAATTAACTTAGAATTAAGATTAAGTAATCCGATAGTTAACTACTCACTTAAAAACTGGACATAAGTGACCTTGATCTTTTTATTTCGCTCCGGAAAGGGATCAAGGGGCTTTTTTAAATCACAGTTCCTTTTAGTTTCATGCCGGTTTTTGAAAATCAAAATGAAAAGTGCGCGAACGGGTTTTTTTGCTCTTTCAGAGAACTATTTGATTGGCAAAGGAAAAGGATGTGAAAACATTAAATGTTCAGATAAAGGAAAGAGATAAAGAGACTAACGACAGAAAATATCTTTACATGCTAAAAGTCTAAATGGTAGATTTGTATACGATAAAAAGCATAGAGTTCTAAAAATTAAGAAAATGAATATTAAAAAGAGAAAGAGATAATAAAGAGAACTAACATGTCCATAAAACTTAGAAACAACTAATGGGGTTTGTAGGAACTGGTCCCTCTAGTTCGTTTTCGGGAGTAAGTTCCCTACGGATTTACACAACTCTACTAAACACAGATTAAAAATGAAATATTTGGTTCGATCAGCTCGACCCCAAAGTGCACTTCTATGACAAAGTTAAACAATATTTTTGTACAAAAAACGAAAGGTCATTATATGAATTCCTTTGAGTGGGAACGAGAGGGGATGATTTACAAAATTGCGCCTTCAGTGCACTTTCACTTGTTTTGACCATGCATAAAAACATTTAAGAACAGCAAATCTTTTTGAACAGAAAATTCCAAAAGTAATTTGAATTCACCCCAAGCATAGTTGAAGCAATATTAATTGAAGGAAGTCATTATTAATTATTTTATTGTGTGGATAAATATTGATTTTTAAATTCTTTATATTAACTTCACCTGTCTGTATGCATGTATGCACCGCACCGAAAAAACTTTGGATTGATTTTTAATCCTTTTTCCGTGATCCAATCGAGCTGAAACTTCGAAGGTAAACTAATGACGACGACAAAAATAAACTATCAAAATATGGCGGGATTGAATAATACAAATCACAAATTAAAAATCCATTATTTCTGTAATTAGGTGTACATATTCTAAGATCTGGTGCAAATATGGGCGGGATTGGAGAAAGGGGCGTGGTCATATATTTTTTTAATATGTTATTTATTCAAATATTTTCGAAATATTTTATTTCAAAATTATAAATATCATGATAAATATCGTGTGAAAAAACGTTTTTTCGATCATTTGTGTTTTATTTTGTTTTTTCTATAGAGGCGTTTTTTTCGTACTTATACACGTTAAGTCATACAAAATGACAACCTGCACGTTAGCATGTATAATTTTAGAAGTTGAGAATAACCCCAATAAAAGTGTTATCAAGTTCGAGTGTGTTGTATGGAAAATACAAAATTTATGTCATTCCATTTCTTATATTTCCACGACGTTTCGAAAATTATGATGTAAATATTAGGGGTAGTTAATTTTGTAATCAAAATTTTTAAAAAGTTGAATAAAATATTGATTTTTTCTTCTTCAAGAAGAATAATTCCAAGACAATACTGGAGAGGAACAACCAGTAAAGCAAAACCACAAGGAAGTGAAGTACACAAAGATAGCCGAGGAATACTTCGATTCTCAAAATGTATCTACTTTAACCGTTATCTTCCCATGCCTCGCAAGAACGCCTTCGGTTATGTCTCCTTACTGCACCTAATGCAATTTTTATGCACTTTTTGGTACCCGTATGTCTTTTACTACACTTTAAGTACTTTTGGTGAAGTTTTAGTACAATTGACTTTTGTGTACTTGTGGTAAATATTCATATATATTTTTTGGTACAATCTATGCACTTTAGACGAACATACTACGTTAAATAAATATTGTATAAGTATGTAGTTTCTGTTACATTTGATGTACTTTGTGGTAAATTGTATGTACTTTTCGAACAAATTATAGTGAATAATCCGATCCACATTCATTACCTGGAGCCAATTTCTCATACCACTACACAAAAGCTTTTTATATCTCGCTTGGGATACGAAATCTGTTCCCGAGATCCTCGTTTTACTGATTTAGAACCTAAAAGAGCGCGAAGAAGCCTATATAAAGAAGAGCACGCACGCAGCCAGCTCGGGGTCGCGTGCTTTTTTTGTTTTATTTTTGCATGTGATCTCGAGTCACGCAATCGGAGATTTCGTTTAACCATACATCTATTTTTCAATGCAATAATTCACTTCTATATCAAATGAGAAATAGTCCATTGTATTGTCGATACAGTATAACCACCTCATATATTACACTGTATTTTTTAGAATTTTATTTTCTCTTTGACTTTTAAATAAACAAATTGACAAATAAAAATAAATAATTATCTGATGAAGCCAAGTCGATTATACTCAACGTGTATGCGTTTTTTCGTAACAGTTGATGTTAACTTATATGGGTTACGAAAAAACACCCCCTATATCTTTTAGAACATTTGTTGAATTCAAAAAGAACATTTGAAAATTAAGTTGATTTTTCAGCTTCTATAGTCGTTTATTTGATGAGGACAAAAGTAAAAATACGGTATTTTGGTATTAATATCGGATGTCTACTTTATACCGAATGGTTACACAAAATCATATTTTTTTATAACCAATATGCGGTTAGCTGAACGAACTCGACTCAGCTGTTGCCATTCCTTTATATATAGCAGACATTGTATTAGCAGATCTGCATGACCAACAGGAGAGCTGGTCGCACCAATATGTCGGTGGTAGGTGAAAATTAAAAAATGCATTCTCATTGGCAGCCAGTACCTAATATTCGACTTTTAAACCTTACTTCCTCAGAAAAGTGTATTATACCAAAATACTGTCAACATGAAGGTACTGTTTTACGACGTAGATACAGGGGCCAACAATTAGTCTTATTATAAAAGAACAGCTCGCGACTACGACCCGATTTCAACGGTTGATTGACAGATTTCAACTTTTGATTGAGTCATGGACGAAGCATATTTAAAACGATATAGCCTCCATACTATCGGCTCCAGATGTTACAAAAAAAACCGAAATACAACTCTGCGATATAGTAAAAACTCACCTCAAAGCACTGCAACAATGTGAGTATTAGGGTAACCATTCAATTAATCATTATTCGGTTAATCGATTAATCGTGTTATAAAATTAACTGAACATTTCAATAATGAAATTTTTCGATTAACGATTAACTCGAACAAATCAGTGCGATTAATCGATTAATAAAATATAAGTACGTGTTTATGGCAAGCAGTCCGTCTTGAAACACTCCTACAAAGTGGCACCTCGTATGACAACGATTTGCGAACAGATTTCATAACTTTACACACATTTCGAACAGATTTGATAGTTTGTTGGGAGGAAGCGTCGCACAGTGCTTTGGCTAATAGATATAACTCAAACAAAAATTTGAAATTTCAATGGCCCACTGGTCACTTTGTATGGAGGGTATCAAAATGCCTGGTCCGATTCTGCTCAAACTGTATACCATAAGGATAATAGTCAAATATACAATAAGGATAAATGCAAAATTGTTGTAAAAATTAATCAATCCAATAGGGTGTTATAGTGCGATATAGTTTCAGAGCGACCGTACCCTTTGTATGGGAGATATCCGAAAGCGTGGCACTTTTGGGTCCAAACTTTGAGATTTTGACGTATAATACGTCTTACCTTACGGTATGAGGAGTCATGTCAGGTTTTTATTGTTGTAATCTTTATTTCATTGAATTTGAGGAAACGGCTAGATGAATTTTTTTAAAATTTTTTTTGTAGGTAAATGAAGATGTTATCTTTCGTTTGATATACATTTCATATTGGTTGATATATTTCTAGTGTTTTAATTTCTCAAATGAAAATTGTTTAAACACATCAAACATCATCAAACATATGTGTGGTGTTTGGTTGAGTGTTTTTGGTTGCTCAACATTACTTAGGAACATGTATCTAGTAAAAAGTGAAACGAACAGCAAGCTAATGTTGCTTGGCAACATGTATCTAGTAAAAAGTGAAACAAACAGTAAGCTAACGTAATAAAGCTTTTTTGCGAAAGCTTCAATAAAGCTGTTGTAACATTAATTTTGAATTGTAAAGCGTAAAGATTTCACACAACGCTCGAATGCTAATGCGAAGACTCGATAAGGTAAACCTTTTTTAATATTAGGGCGGCCCTCTCAACATTCGCAGAACTTATTTCAATAAAAATATTAATTAAAATACATAAATTAAATTAAGTTTAAAAAAATTGAACATAATATTTTTTTTTTTAAACGGACTTGAAACAAATGCCGTTGGTAAATATAAAAATTACAGCAGACAGTTGTCCGAGGCCTTTGGCCACGGACTGTCCCTGCGGGCTGTGTCAGAGACACGGCCATTAAGTTTAACGTAGAATACGCCATCCGATAAGGCAGAAAACATATATAACAATAAATGATAAATAATATAAGCAAATGAATTTATTGTTATATATGTTTTCTGTCTTATCGGATGGCGTATTCTACGTTAAACTTAATGGCCGTGTCTCTGACACAGCCAGCAGGGACAGTCCGTGGCCGAAGGCCTCGGACAACTGTCTGCTGTAATTTTTTTTTAATTTTGGCTTGGTACCAAAAGTCACTAATTTTCATGTACTTTATAATGAAGTTGCTGTTGTTACTTTATAATGAAGTTGCTGTTGTTACTTTTTGGTTGGTGTTATTTTTTTTATTCGAATAATCGAATAACTTGATTGCGTTTTGTTCGGTTAATTGTCAGATTGAAATTTACGAATAACGATTAACCGATTAATCAAAAAACCCGATGAAATGGGTACCCTAATGAGTATGCTAGAGGAAAAGAAGAACTTGGAGGAAAAAACCTTTCTGTACTTGTGTTGGAATTATGGACCTTTCAGTGTGTGTTGGTACTTAGGGATCATCGATCGATACTAATTGATATATATAAATTGCATATTTGAGTTTGTATATACCGATGGTATCAATTCGGGCACAGTAGTTAAGTATCTGGTGATGAACTTGTCACGGAGTTCGCAACTAGTCATGCCAGTGAGTGTGACTAATTAAACTAATCATTTTTCAATAAGAAAAATGTTTCTGACCTTGTAAGCTTGTAGTATGAGCCTGTAAATTTCAATTAAAAATACAATTGAATTGTTTCAAAAAATGCAATTACAAATTAATTGAATCAATTAAATTTTTAATCATATTTTCAATTTTTTTTTTTGAGTTTACAACAGAACTTGGAGTAGGCAAGGCGAAACTCAAATCAAATCAAATTTACAAATTTTTTAATTGCAGTTTTTTTTGACAAATTTACAAATACCTTTAATTAATATTATCATTTTCGTGATTACACCAAAATCAATTAAAAAATTAATCAAATAAACAAATTTTTTAATTGAAATTGATTTTTATATTGTTTTCTGTGTAAGACAAACGCATTTTTCATGAACATATCACTGATGGTTTGGCTTAATTAGGTCAGGAGACCACTTTCAAAAAGACTTACCGAAAACATTAACGTGGCCTCTTTGCATGTAACCGCCTCTAATCGATTGGATAGAATTACTTTGGGTACTTGATTTCCAGCCATGTACTAAAATTTTTGTATCCAATTTTGGATTGAATTTCTCAGCCATTTCTTCCCAAGTATCACGTTTTTGGCGGTGGTTTATAAAGTTGTCTTCGTTTAACCAAACACTATTCACTATAGGTTCTGAAAGATTTGAACTGAAAACGAAGAGAAATTAGTTATTTAGTATGCAAGAGGAAAAGAAGAACTTGGAGGAAAAAAGCTTTCTGTACTTGTGTTGGAATTATGGACCTTTCAGTGTGTGTTTGTACTTTGGGATCATCGATCGATACTAATTGATATATATAAATTGCATATTTGAGTAAAGTTGGAAACCAAAATTCGTACCTTCCATAATATTCGAATTGTATTAGTTGTGGCACTTCATTGCGATTATCTTCCGGAGGTGGTTCAACCAAGTATGCTACTTGAGGCTGGCCATCCCCATCAGGCATATAAATCCAGGTGTCATTGTAATCCTCTTCATTGAGCTCTACTTGGGCGCGTATACCAACTGTTGGAAAATATTTAGTAATATTATAACACAAGACAGTTTAGTATTATTTAGTTTTTAACAAAAGTTTATTTACAAAATTGCAGCCCTGGTCTAATAAACTTTACAATGGACGATATGCCAGATATTATCCATTGTAGTAAAAGAAACGTAGACGCGATTTCATTACGGCAGGGACTGATAATATTACACAAGCAATTCAAATTAGTGCTAATGGTCATATTCCATTAATTTCGGCATGAAACGCGGAACTTTCAACGAAATAAACGTCTTCCCTTATTGAATGACAACTGCGAATAAATGTAATTATCCCAAGCAATGAAAATTTAGGTGTTTAGGTAGGTGTTTTATAAATACAAAGTATGATATAATGAGATGAAATATGTTTGTTTACACTCTACACCTTAAGTGTCCAGGATTGTTTAAGTCATCACAATTGTAACACTCTGTCTACAATTAAAATTAAACTTTATCTTGACATCTTATAATGTGACCATCGTTGGTGTAGTACAGGATGATTCAGGAAGTTCCGGACAAATTTCTCCAGCATATTCCTTGGCTCATTTCATGAAGAAAAGTCCACTAGGACCATGTCCGAAAATGCAAGGGTGCGAAATGGCATTCGGATTGACGGTCGGAGGGTAGTAGGGTAAAGTTGCTAACTTCTTACCGTTCCAAAGTTATGACCATTTTACTGAAATGCAAAACTGTTTGTTTTTGTTTTTGGAAGCGAAATAACAGCACACATTTATTTGTTTTTGCAAATTAACACGTTTAAGATTTTATTTTACTGAAATTTTCGGCAGAAGAATGGTCATAACTTTGGAACGGTAAGACCTCTGGGCTTCGTTTAGGTCATTTTGGAAAGGTAAGAGGTATGGCTATCTTTCAACATAAAAAACATAAGTTACCTGTCATCTGGCTGAGCAAATTATGTGAATTTTTTTTCTCCATTTTCTCGGCGATTTGACTTTTTTCTACTTTTTTTATTGATTCTGAAAGAATTCTTAAAGACCTTTCCAACAAGCCCAAAAACAATAAAATCCGACCTCAGAAGTTAGCGACTTTACCCTACTACCCTCCGACCGCCAATCCGAAAATGTTGAACCCGCTGCCATTTCGCACTCTTGCATTTTCGGACATGGTCCTAGTGGACTTTTCTGCATGAAATGAACCTAGGAATACGCTGGAGAAATTTATCCTGAACTTCCTGAATCACCCTGTATAAGCAAGGTACATACACGCTGAAAATATCGGCCCCAGCGACATTTGCTTTGGGTCACAAATACATATATTATAACCTATTAATCGTTGTGTCCCAAACATGTTATATTAAAATGCAAACACAATGTGTTTGGAGACAAGTATACAATATTTCCGACAAGCTACAAACACGTTATATTTGCATCCAAACAACAACAAAAAGAAAAACTTTTCAGCGTGTATCTGAAAAGGTTTCTCAAAGCAATATCGTTTGAAAACGATGTAAAATACAACGTCTGATAAATATTTAAATATAAAAATCCCTCTAGTAACTAATTGTTATTGGGTTCTAGCAAGACTCACTTGTTGAGATAAAATCATTAATATATTTCTTAATATCCACAAGAAATACGAAAATTAATTCCAATTTGAAAGGCGATTATTAGGAAATAGTTGCCTGTTTTAAGAAAACATATGCCCAATGAGCCCTTTCATACTGTTTCTGTTGTAAAAAAACAGCTGTTCTTTCAACGGATACTGGATGAAGGGCATACAGTATTCGGCTTACGTTTATGTATGAATACAGATTGTGTCAGCATTTGTGAGATGTACAATATAAGTACACATATGAGTAATGAAGATCTTAATCATTCTTTTGTCCTTTTTCAGTCATCCAAAATTATATTTAAGTCATCTTGTCTTGTTGTATGATAAAGTGTTTTAAATGAAACATAATTCTGTAATTACGAAGTGAATATAAAAACAGTGGAACATGCACTTCTAAGCTGATAAAAATATTTAAAGATGACACGGAAAGTTTAGACACGTTTTCATTATGTGGTGTTGAAAAGAAATCAATTTTACACTAGCAAATGATATTTTAATCGTATTTTGGTTGGATATAGTGTGTTCAAAAAATCGGAACTTTTTAAAACCCGGTTTTCGGTTTGTTCGAAAAATCAATTTTTCAAGAAACCGGTGTTCGGTTTATAATTTTGACAAAAACCGACTGAACCATTTCTCGTTCCAGTTTTATATAATTTTAATAAATAATTTTAAAAGTAATAATTTTTCTGTAAAGTCCTCGGGTAACATTCAAATATACTCGTATGTAGCTTCTTTTTAACAGAATATCCTCTTGTGAAAAATCGAATACATAACTTTGTAACAGAACTAAATTATGATTACTTTTTACTTACTTTTATTGACTATGTTACAACCTCATGAGGTCAGACGTCTTACACATATTAATTAAACAAATTTCAACATATTCCTCCAACTGGCTCTGTCGTTTGCTTTTTCTCGCCAGTTGGTAACACCAAGGATACGGAGGGATTCTTCTGCCTGGTCTTTCCAGCGAAGTCTTGGTCGTCCTCTTTTCCTGCTTCCATCGGGTACGTTATCGAAAACCTTTCGCGCTGGCTCATATTCATTCATTCTGACAACATGGCCTAGCCAACGCAATTGGCCTAATTTGATTCGCCTAGCTATATCCACGTCAGAATATAGGCTATATAGCTCTGCGTTCCATCGACGTCGGTACTCGCCGTTTTCTCTAACAGGACCATATATTCTACGGAGAATTTTTCTCTCGAAAACTCCCAGGTGTTTTTCATCCACTTGCGATATGACCCAAGTTTCGGAGCCATATGACAAAACAGGTAAAATGAGTGTCTGATATAGCTGGACTTTTGTCCGTCGAGAGAGAGCTTTGTTCCTAAACTGCTTGCTGAGCCCAAAATAGCATCTATTTGCAAGCACAATTCTCCTATCTATCTCCAGGCTGACGCTGTTGTCCTTGTTCACGGCAGATCCAAGGTAGACAAATTCATCTACCACTTCAAAATTAAATCGGTTGTCAACGTTCAAGTGCGGACCAAGTCGAGAGGTTTCTCTAGACACCATTCACCATTTTGTCTTGCCCTCATTAACAGAAAGACCCACCTTCGCTGATTCCTTTTCGATTCTTGAAAATACTGCAGTACCCTCTCGCAAATTTCGCCCAATAATGTCTATGTCGCCAGCATACGCCAGCAACATATGGCTTTTCGTGTTAATGGTCTTGTTCGTATTTACTGCAGCCTTTCTCATTATTATCTCCATTAAGATGTTGAAGAGATTGCACGAAAGTGTGTAGCCTTGTCTAAGTCCTCGCTTGGTGCAGAATGTTTCAGTGAGGTCTTTCCCCACTTTCACTGCTGATTTGGTGTTGGTCAGCGTTATTCTACAGAGGCGGATCAGTTTTGCCGGAATACCAAGTTCACACATAGCTTCGTACAATTTTCCCCGTATGGGGCTATTAAAAGCAGATTTGTAATCGACAAAAAGGTGGTATGTATCGATTTGTTTTTCGTGGGTCTTTTCCAGGATCTGGCGTAGCGTGAATATTTGGTCAGTCGTGGACTTGCCTGGTCTAAAACCAAACTTATAAGGTCCAATCAGGTTTTCACATAATACGCGGTGGATAAAAGACTGATACCGCGATAGTTGGAACAGACACACGGATCACCCTTTTTGAATACAGGACATAATACACTGAGACGCATATAAGTTATATAAGTTGAAGCATGTGGGCTAGCAGTTCTTCGCCACCTGCCTTAAAAAGTTCAGCGAGTAGGCCATCCGCGCCAGCGGCTTTGTTATTCTTAAGGCGTTCTAATCTCGTCTTGGTTGCGGGGGGGGGGGGTGGGTACAATCTACACTATCTTCCACTATCATTACCTCCTGATCTTCAGTGGAAGAATCCGGAGTGGAGTAGTGCTGAAAAGTGTCTCCACATGTTGAGCACACACTGCTTCTCATTCTCGTCCTTGCAGGAGGGCAGCCCATTATTAGGCCCGTTATTTAATCTTCTCACAGTCTGAAAAAAATTTCGGGATTCACCATTCAACCTGCACATTTCGGTTTTTTCACTCTCTCTCTCTCTGCTTCCACTGCCATATTTTCCGCCTAAATAGTTGGTTTTCCTCCCTTCTCAGCTTCTTGTGCCGCTCACTCGCAGCACGCGTTGTAACTGACTGTTTCGTTGCCATACGTGCAGCGTCTTTTTTATCAGTTGCAATGCGACATTCTTCGTCGTACCATGGCTTATCCTTCTGCGGTTTTTGATAGCCAAGTTCAGTCCTTGCAGCGGTTTCCAAAGAATGGGAGATGTGTTTCCACTGCGCATCTGGGTCTTCGGGAGGGGTTGTATTCTGCTCTAGTAGGAGAGGGAGCTTCTGTCGATAGGACGTTGATATCTCCGGTATTTTTAGCTTGTTAATATCCAGCTTTTCCTGTGTTCGGCTTCGTACGATTTTCGCCCTGCTCAGCCTTGTGCGAACTTTCGCAGCCACCAGGTAATGATCCGAGTCGGTATTGGCACCTCGAATCACACGTACATCCATTACACTAGAATAGTGCCTGCCATCTATTACCAAGTGATCAATCTGGTTCCTCGTCCGCTGATCAGGAGATATCCAGGTCGCCTTATGAATGTCCTTATGCTGGAATCGTGTGCTACTAACTACCATGTTCTTTGCAGTGGCGAAGTCTATCAGTCGTCGCTTGACAGGAAAAACTCACTAACTACACATTTTAACTAAAATTACTTTTTAATGCTAAGTACTATAATTTTCAATTATGTATCGCAGGAAAAACTCAGTAAGTCCCTAAGAGCTTCAAAATACCAGTTTCAAATTTTCAAATTTCATTAACTGCGGTCTTTCAGATTTTTACGGCAGGAAAAAGTCATGAACGTACTTAATGAATATTTCTTGCGAACACTCTATGCTATGTACGTACTTAATGAACTTTGCAGAATTTTTGTTTTATTTGAAATTGTATTTTTCATACATAAAAGAAATAAACAAAAACACATAAGATAACTGCTGTTCCTCCAGCATGATAGTAACTGAGCAAATTATCCTCAAACCAACTTTTACCATCGCGTTGCTACACTCAATACGGGGAAGTCCCTATATCAGTAGAACGTATTCTTAAAACAGGGATTTCCATTTCATACCACAATTGTGGAAGACCGCCTCTCACAAAATTCTTATGCTCTTTCATTCAGTCGTCTGTGTGACTTTGGTAAGACAAGAGGTAAATACTTGACCGAATTGGCAATGAATAAACAAAGGCATAAAGAAACTCTCGATAATCTTGTAAGTACTTTATTTATGTTAGATTCAACTTGAGGATAATAATATTAATTTATGGAATCCTTCTTATAGAATCATAAATCCATACTTGGTGCTCAAAGAGATTTGTTTGATGATAAATCTGTTAGTGTATTTGAGGTACCACAATCTGGTGTCACAAGTTTTAATGATGTAAACCAAAACCATGTAAGTAATATTTTTTGTATTATCTATTACCTACTATTTTGAAACGATAATATTAACATCGGGCTTAATTCTATATTCAAAACTGATTTTGCATCCTTTATACATTAAGATTCATACTGGAGTTTTACAAGGCATACATGCAGCTGATAGTGTTCAGAACGATGTGAATGAAGAGGCCAAAGGAATTGAAGTTAATGTAAGTTACAACTCACAACTATATTTATAGTTTTTGCTTGTCAAAATTTCAATCATAATCATTAGCTCTCTTTGACTTTGGGCAGATGCAAAACGACACATATCGACTTGTGAACTATGATTGCAATAGTGTTGATACAGACTTTATTGGAGATTCCAATGATGACCCAACTTTCCAGCCTGTACGAGAGGATTCTGACAATTCCGATTATTCGGATGAAATTGACAAAAAAGTTCTAATAAGATGCAGAACAAATCACCCAGAAACCTGGAAAGTCAATGTAGTGAAATCTCATTTTTAAGTTTTTTATTCAGTATGTTTCATTTAAGTTATGATTTATGAATTTTATAGTTTTTTATACGTGTATATTTTATTTTAATGTTAAAGGCTTGATTATGCCATGTATTAAAATGTCATTTATCGAACGTGTATATTGGTACGTATTTAAATATTAAAAATTTATAACAAATTAGTTTGAAATGTATTAACATATTTACTTCCTTAGTGGTGGGAGAGTTCTTTTTATTTTTGTTATATTTCCTTAAAAAGCTCTATTGGACGCACATCTCCCTTAGGCGGACAAAATCGCTGCGACCGTCAGTGTCCGCTTAAGAGAGCTTTTACTGTATTGTACTTTTTATTAGTTGTATCTTCAATTGCAGATGAATGAGGTTTTAGAAATGCTCAAATTGGTTAATACAACTTAATTGCTGTAGTAGCAACTTGTATTTAGTAAGATCTATTTTTAATCTATCAATAATATCGACAAATAATTCTCATGGATGACAATTAAGAATTCTAATCAAAATATAGACTTTATCATGGAATGTCCAATGCCTGACTTGATTTCCAAGTAATCTTTTCCCTGTGCGTTGGTGTGCATTGAAATAGTTATATTCCCAACCATCCACCAACATAATAAATTTCACATATTTTTTTTTAATATTTTCTATTAAAATGTACTTTTTCATAGGAAAAGTACTTTCTAATAAAGAGTGGCCATTTTAAATTTTAAATTTCAACAACCGATTACTTTGACTTTGAAAGGTAGAATAACATTCATTTTTATTTTCAGGTTTATGGTTGACATTTGCAAAATAGGACGCTATACGCTCGAACAAAATTGGGAAATATTAAAAACATACTTCCAAAGTCTTTAACGCAAACTGTAAGAAATTTGAGTGGAAAATTTTCGAGAAGAGATCGGCCTTCCGTTCAGTTTGTGCGTCAATTTGTGAAGTACGTTCTCGTCCAGTGCGTTCAATCGAAAACATTGGTTTGGTGTGGATTTTAGGCTGGCGGCATCATTGAGCCATTTTCCTTCGAAAATGAGCAAGGAGCCTCCGTTACCGTCAACGGACGGACATGGACGACATTTGGTTTCAACAAGACGGGGCCACATATCACACAATCAACGCAACCCTCGTTATTTTACCCACTGTTTTTGAAAATCGAGTAATCAGCCGAAATTGTGATGTCAGTTGGCCGCCTCGGAGCTGTGATTTGAGCCCTTTGGATTATTTTCTGTGGAGAGCCAATAAGGATAAATGTTACCCAAAGTATCCAGAGACAATTGAAGCGTTGAAATATGAAATCGAAGTTGCCATTGAAGAGATTCGACCCGAAACATTCGAAAATGTACTGAACCGAACAATGTACTGAAAAAACATAACAACTGAAAAATCGAATATAATAAACTTAAACGGAAATATTGTTGAATATTTAAAACCATTAAGTTTATTAAATTTTTCTAAAAGAGCTTAAAGGATATATGGACATTTATTTCCAAATGATAAACTATTTCCTTATTTTTAAAAATTTTAAATCTCGATTATTTATATGGTTAGGTCCATAAAACATTCACATCATAATGGCTTTTGAATCACAGCCTTTACAAATATTTTATATTTATTCGAAAAGCGATTTTTAGAAAAACTTAGATTTTCGTATACACGAAATAAGTTTTCTGGAAAAGTCGAGTATTTGCACACTCCAGTTACGAGAGTGGCCATCGGTGGTGCACTGATTAGTGTGAGAGAGAGAGACGCAACATGAGACGCAGGGTTCGACCCCTGTTCTGACCACGTTAAATTTCTTTCGGCGGCGGTCACCTCGCATAGTGACGGCGACACTATCGAGTAATTAGCCATGAAAAAACTTCTCAAAAATACCGTTCGGAACCGGGGTAAAACTGCAGGTCCCAATCAGTGAGAAGCACTCCACAATTCCTTCATGGGATGTAATGGGAAACCATTAATTTTTTTTAGTTACGTGGCAGTTAGTTACCGAACACCTCCGAAACGGAAATTCAGAATGGTTGCATTCTTCGCCAAACAAGGTATATGTGCGTATCTTACAATTTAGTATGGGGTTTCATTCAAAACTGTCAAAAACTTTGTGCATATACCACCATAAGTTTTGTATATTATATTTTAAACTTCAGTTGTGCATAACAAATTTTTTACATTTCGTACATTTTAAATGCCGGATATTTAAATGTTTTGAATGAATACCCTTAATAATGGGATTTCCAATAGGTACTTGACAACTTTTAATTTAATTTGTGAACGCACTATTTCACTGATCATCTGTTACTTTCCTTTTTTCCAGTAAACTCAACATTTTCATCATGGTAAAGTACACGAACGAACAACGTATGCAAATTATAAAAATGTACTACCGAAATTCGGAGTCGGTGACCGTAACTTTAAGAGCGTTAACTCCATTTTTCAGAAGGTTATTCTCGCCACAGTAGACAAGCAATAACAAGTTTAGTGCAAAAATTTGAGTCTACATATTCATAGTGTGATGCTGCCGTGCCAGTGAGATAACGGGTTGGTCGAAGTGACGAAAATATCGCTGGCGTTCAGGCGTCCGTAGCAAACGATCCAAATCAATCGATTCCGCGGCGTTCTCAAGAACTGGGCATGGCCAAGACCACTTTATGGCGAATTTGGCGTAAAGATCTTGGTTTACAACCATACAAGATCAAGCTGACTCAAAAATTGAAGCTGATGGATCATTTGACGCGACGTACGTTTTCCGATTGGGGTCTGGAGAAGATGCGCCAAGATGATGAATTTCATCGCAAAATCATCTTCAGTGACGGAGCTCATTTTTGGCTCAATGGGTTCGCCAATAAGCAAAACATGCGTTTTTGGTTTGGTGAATATCCACATGTACTTCATGAATCACCACTTCGTCCACAAAAAATAACTGTTTGGTGCGGTTTGCATGCCGCCGGAGTCATTCGGCCATATTTTTTCGTCGACAATAACGATCGTCACGTTACTGTGAATGACGATCGTTATCGCGCCATGATTACCGATTATTTTTGGCCCGAATTGGAAAACATGGACTTGGACGACATGTGGTTTCAACAGGACGGTGCCACAAGCCACACAGCACACGTTATAATCGATTTATTGAAGAGTAAGTTTGGTGAGCGTGCTATCTCAAGAAATTGACCAGTCAATTGGCCGCCTCGTTCGTGCGATTTAACGCCTCTATACTTTTTTCTTTGGGGCTACATCAAATCATTGGTCTATACCATAGAATAATACATACATAGAAACTTTTATTCGCTCAATAAATTAAACGTCATAGGTACGATGGAAAGTAAACATTGGATGGTGGAAAATATGGGTTCAATAATACCAGATAGTGGCAATAGTATACAACGATCAACAAAGGAATAACAACCGAATTTCGTGTTTTTGTGGCAAACTAGTTGTGTTAAATACAATACAAATGTATACCAACGATAAAGGTCAACAAAAAAGTGCAAAATATATTTAAATTTTTCAGTTCTACACAAAAACGACAGGAAAAAGTTAAGTGAACATATTTTGTAACTCCACCCGGTGTAAGGTAATTTTAAATTTTATTGCTCTCATTTCCACGATGAAGAGTGTGAAATGAAACGTCAGATGAGAGAATAAGTTTATCTATGTATGTATTATTATATGGTCTATACCAACAAGCCGACGACGTTGAAAGAACTCAGAGCCAACATTGAACGCGAAATAGCGGCCGTTACGGCCGAAATGTGTGACAGGGTCAACGAAAATTGGGTCCAACGAATTGAGTCCAACGAATCGACCACTGCCGACGAGCCCATATGAACGAAGTCGAGTTCCATTCATAAATGTTTTGATTGTATTTCAAGTCGATCATAAAGTTTTGGAAATATCTCAAATGGTTTACGTTTTATTTAAAAAAAATTTGTCAAGTCCTTTTTGGAATACCCTTTAGTATGTCCCACTTACCAGTTACAAGAGTAACGACGATACAAAGTTTAAAAAAAATCTTTACGAAAATCCACATTTCCAATATTGTTAACACTTTATAAAATATCACACGATTTATACTCCTCCGACCCCTATTTGTAGGAATTCAACAATTATTTTTAATTCAGTTTTATATTTTATTTTCAACACTAATTTTGCTTATTTATATTAAATTGGAAAAAGACGAAACGACAGCACGTTTAAATGTCTGCCAATCATACTTTATCGAACGACGTTTAAATGTGAAATTAGTAACTTCTTTAGCCATTTCGAGTTTTTATTGTTTCTAGACTTTAAAACCATTGTCCGTTGCCCTGAAAGCGCTTACACTTATTATCATCTAATGGGTGGGGTGCCAACACCTTGGTTTATACTACGATAACGCACTTACATAATACTCCTGCTGTTAATTAGGCTAAAAGAATCGTTTATGCGGCTATAGGAATTACGAAATGTCAGTGAGAGCTTTCAATGCGTTAAATTGCACTTGGGGTTTTGACTTTAGAAACACACATCATTTAGATACGAGTATGTATGTGGTTGTGATAAACGTCATTTAAAGCTGTCAAAACAAATGATTAAACCTTGCAGTTAATATAGTACCATGCGAATTATGTACTTATATTAAGACATTGGATGTTTGTTCATGCTATTTTAATATTTCATTAACTAGACATTACGCGCTACTTCGTATAAGCAAAAATATATCGTTACATGACCTCTTACGTCAATTGTGGCATTACCATCCATATATACTTATACACACATATGTATATGGTCAGGAAGTCTGAATTGTTCGATATTATAACTCACATAAATTGTCGGTAGTGTCACATTTATACTGGTACCCGTCTAATATTTACCAATTTTAATAGTTTGTATATAGAAGCGTGAAAGTCAGGGGGTGGGGGGAGATAATTATGTAACAACACGATATCAAAATCATTATCGCTTTGTATGAAGGGAAGGAAGCATGTTTTTAAATGTAACTGTACTATCGGCAAGATGGTATAACTGGACGATTATCTTTATACCAAATTATGCTCCAGTCTCTCGTAAAAAATGGCCCCAAATTATGTATAATCGTATCTTTTTGTCTGTGGTAGATGTAGATGTACATATACACACAGAGAAGATATTCGTTGTCACAACTATATTTATAGCCAACTAAAATTTGGCGGTTCATTGGACTATAACATTATTCAGTTGTGATTACCAATAATTGTGTTCAGTATCACCAAATGTTGAGCACATCAATTGATTTGTAATTCAGTTTTGGTTGCAAGAACTGCAATATTTAGTTGAAGCCACAGTGACAAGAAATAAATGTGATCTGTCAATCGAGTTTTAGTTCTAGCAATCAAATTATCCTGTAGTGGTGAATATTCAATTAGTTGGATGAAAAAAAATGAAAAAACTAATTCGGTTTATACCAAATAATATATTGGTATGCTAAACTAAAATATTTATTTGAATTTGATGGGTTATGAATTTTATAGTAAAAAAGGAAAAAAATAACTTTTTATTAAAATTGTGTATTTTATATTTAAATATAAACAAAATTATTATTATTTGTAATCAGGGTTCGTATTTCGTGCCCATTTTTATCGAGAATATGAAACAATTTCTATATCTCGAAAACGAAGCGTGCAACCGAAAAACAAATACAGACAATCTTTCTAAATTTTTCATATTTTCGATCAAAAATAGGGATGGGTTACCCTGGGTATCATATGTATGTTTAAGTTAATTTGTGTCATCCACAATAATAGTTCATCAAGCCAAGTGTCCACAATTGTCTGCACGTGTTTGTGAAGGCGTCAATAGTGGCGTCATATTCAACGATTATGTTTAAAAGTCGCACTTCACTTCAATTTATGATAACATGTATTCTCGCTGGCTGATTTCTATGCACTTTATTGTTTTTTCACAACTTTGTTTATCACTTTCTGTTTAAAATATTAGTTTTTCTGTAAAGTCCTCAAGTAACATTCCAATATACGTAATTTCTCTTTACCAGCAAAGCCTCTTGTGAAAAATCGAATACATAGTGATGTTTTAGATTATGCGCCTCAGCCTGCGTTAATCGTTAAATTCTCTTTTGAACACCCTCCGTAAATCATGAGCATTTACATTCTGCGTTCTACCCTTGGGTTCTTTGTCGTCTAGTAGGCTGTTCTGCTTCTTACTTACATTCGTAATAATTAATTTTTCAAACAAAGATGTCTGATTTTCATGTTGCTGATGTTTAGTAATCCAAATTTCCACGAATTATAGCTTTTACATATTTTATTTAATATTTTTCGAATTATTTCTATTCATATTATGCAAATAATCAGAAAATAATCTACGCAAACGATGTTCTTCCTTCAAAATCAGAAAGAGTGTGAAACAACGTGGCAGAACTACGAAAGAGAGTAAAAAAAACATTAAAAATCCTCTCGAATTCTCGTCTCGTAGGTGTTTGTCTATCCCTCTTGCGTCTACCCACCTCTCACCATCCGAACACGAAAGTCTTGGGTGAAAGCCGCGGGTGAAACGCATAATCTAAAGGGTGTCATACTCGTAACTTTGCAACAAGTGTTTTTGTAATAGAAACTAAATTATGATTACAGTAACTAATATTTGTACTTTTATTAGTTGTATCTTCCAATTCAGATGAATGAGGTTTTAGAAATACTCAAATTGGTTAATACAACTAAAGTTCGGTAGTAGCAACTTGTATTTAGTAAGACCTATTATTAATCTATCAATACCATCGATAAATAATTCTGATGTTTGACAATTACGAATTCTAATCAAAAAATAGACTTTATCATGGAATTTCCAATGCCTGAATTGATTTCCGATTAATCTTTACCCTGTGTGTAGATGAATATGCTCTATGTTGGTATAGAGCATAGATGACATTTGGTGTGTTGCAGATGGGCGGTTGGATGTTGGAAAGTATTGCTATAAGCCGGAATCACAATGCAAGCAACATTTTCAATAGGCGTTCACAATGTAAGCAACAGTTTACTTCGAATCGAGATGTTTGTTCTAACAGGTGATACCAGTATTACGGCCAATATACCAAGGCAACAATAAAATATATTTTGTTTTCGTGTCAAAGTTAACATAAATTTATGTCAAGAATAAAAGTAAGCCAGAAATTACAAAAACCAAATACATGTGAATTTGATTGTTCTTGTAATGAACGGAAGAAAAAGCAAATAATTTAAGTTGTTCTTATAACACACAACCTCTATTAGTTGCATCATGATTCAAATGTCATAAATGTCACACCCAAATTTGTATTTTGAATATTAAACAATGTTAATGTATTTAAACATATTTGCTATTAAAATATTCTATGGATAAAATTACGTTTTATAATGCATCGTTTAATACAAATGGTTTCAATTTTCATTGATGTTTTTAAGTTTGAAAATCAAATTCGAAGTACAACGCCATCTACCGCTTAATAGTATATTATTTATTCGAACAAATATGTTGCTGGAGTAGAAATAGACCAACTTTAGCGACAAATTTGAGTTACATTTTTGTAAAAACAAAAACTAAAAGGCATTATGTGGAATTCTGTGTGTGAGAACGAGTTGGCATGAGAAACGAAATTGTCGCTTGCATTGTGAATGCGGCTTTAATAATGCCAGATAGAGGCAATGGCTCAAAACAACCAACAATAAATCAGCAACGGCATTTCGTTTTGTGCGTTAAATTGTTGTGTAAATACACCACAAATATATAATAAAAATAAAATATAACAAAAAAGTCCAAAATACGTTTAAATTGCACAGTTTTTCATCAAAGCGACATGAAAAATTTGAGTGAATAATTTTTGTAAATTAATTTGGTGTAAGTCACTTTTCGTCAAATAACTCTCCGCACCACAATTAGTGTGAAAAGAAATGCCAGATGAGAAGAATGACAGCTCTACATGGCATTACTCTATGATTGATAAACTTTCCACAATTAAATTCAATTATAAATTGTATTTTAATTTTAAAATTTTCACTCATAATTTTATATAAAGTATTTTTCACAACTGAGTTTTTCATCATCAAATGTTATGTACCACAACATATGTATTCTGTAGCTACACCCTTATCCTTCAAACGACTTACACCTACAGCAGTTTTAGAATATAAATCCTCAGCTGTTGCAATTCCAATAAGTGTTAATGCCTATGATCCTACCATAGCCAACGTCCTTCGGAATACAGCAACAGTGCCTTTCGCGCCACGATACATAGTAGTCAACGAGTACTGAATATCCGATCTATCCGGAAATTTATATATCACTGTGATCAGAAATCCCGACATAAAAAAAACAGCAGACAGCTGTCTGAGGCCTTCGGCCACGGACTGTCCCTGCAGGCTGTGTCAGAGACACGGCCATTAAGTTTAAAGTAGAATACGCCATCCGATAAGACAGAAAACATATATAACAATAAATTCATTTGCTTATATTATTTATCATTTATTGTTATATATGTTTTCTGTCTTATCGGATGGCGTATTCTACGTTAAACTTAATGGCCGTGTCTCTGACACAGGCCTCGGACAACTGTCTGCTGTAATTTTTATATTTACCAACAGCATTTGATTCAAGTCCGTTTAAAAAAAAAATATTATGTTAAATTTTTTTAAACTTAATTTAATTTATGTATTTTAATTAATATTTTTATTGAAATAAGTTCTGCGAATGTTGAGAGGGCCGCCCTAATATTAAAAAAGGTTTACCTTATCGAGTCTTCGCATTAGCATTGGAGCGTAGTGTGAAAGCTTTACGCTTTACAATTCAAAATTAATGTTACAACAGCTTTATTGAAGCTTTCGCAAAAAAGCTTTATTACGTTAGCTTACTGTTTGTTTCACTTTTTACTAGATACATGTTGCCAAGCAACATTAGCTTGCTGTTCGTTTCACTTTTTACTAGATACATGTTCCTAAGCAATGTTGAGCAACCAAAAACACTCAACCAAACACCACACATATGTTTGAGTGTATGTGTTTAAACAATTTTCATTTGAGAAATTAAAATACTAGAAATATATCAACCAATATGAAATGTATATCAAACGAAAGATAACATCTTCATTTACCTACAAAAAAAATTTTAAAAAAATTCATCTAGCCGTTTCCTCAAATTCAATGAAATGAAGATTACAACAATAAAAACCTGACATGACTCCTCATACCATAAGGTAAGACGTATTCTACGTCAAAAAATTCACCGTATTACCGACCGCTTTGTATACAGCCAATAAATACATCCAAACGATATATATTACGATTTTAATAATAACCAATATTTCAACCAAGTTCTTGATGATGTGAATCGGTTGATGATAACTACGTTTATGATAAAATAAATATCAACTAAATATCTTAAGTTCTTATCAACGTTACGTGGCTGACTTTACAAACGGCCTTATCACATAATAAACGAACTAAGAACTTGGCGCAAGATTTCCGCCAATGTTTTGGTTTTGATTTCGGTTTTTGATATAAAAATCAGGGTGGTATTCCATAAGTCGTGAATCAGACACTTCGCGTTACTTTTGGCGTTTTAGTAGTTTAAAAACCGTTACAGCTGTTCGGTGACTACCTGCGTTGAGTTACGTTATTAAATGTGTAGTTTATAAAACGCAGCGCTACGTTTTTGATCACTTCAGCTCTCAAATGGAACACGCCACAGTTCTTCGCGTTAGTTGAAGAAATTACAAATTTAAAGAAAAATGTCGATCGAGGAAGTTTTTTGCATTTCATTGCTTATATGTAGTTGCCAATTTTGGCTGAAATGCAGTCGAGGGATAGAGCTCAAACTTTTTTTAAAAAATAGTTCAAAATTATATTCAAATCACTGAAATACTTATTTACAATAATAAAATTAGAAATGGAATGTTCAAATAAATAATTCGTTGTTAAACTATTATAATTATATTTAGACAATTATAGACATCAGTTGATATTGACGTTAATAAACAAAGGAACCAATACATTTAAATACCGCCAAGTGGCGTGTGTTTTTGAAAAGACAACTAATTTAATATATGTACTTATAGATGGGAAAATTTATTCGACATTGCAACCCAAAATAACATAGGTTTTTTACATATTTTATGTGAATATTGTTGGAATTTGCAGTATCATAAATAATAGCAATCTTAAATCTGTTGATTTATTGAAATAGAGCTACATTTTTAATATTTTTCATTCTGCACATTTCACTCAAGATAACTTTTTCTAATCTATAATTGTTTATTGTAGTTGGGCAACTCTATAAACCACAAATGTCAAACTACCATTTTTTGACTATGGCTGTTGCGTTTACGTTCACTTTCGGGACTTTTAGAATACTACCCTAAATGCATTTTGGAAAAATGGGTGCATAATTTCAATTTTCTATGAAAAAAAGACAATCTAATAAAAGTTTAGTGATTCAATATCAAGCTAATGAGACCTATAGTTGTTCTGTAAATAAAAAAAATCAATGAGTGTTCGAACTCTCTGGCGATGTGTTAACACCTTTTTGTTACACGGTATCTGTTCGATTTATATGAACACATTAGTAAATGTTACATTGGAAAATAAAAAAAAATTCAAGCTCTTTTAAAGATTAATACATTCTTTTAATAAGTATTGATCAAGGCTTATATGATGCCAAGAATGCTGTCAATTCCAAAAGCCATTACACGAAATGTACTTACTTCCATTATACATAAAATTTAGTTTAAAATTGTTTTGTTGTGATTTGAAGACGTTGTTTTTTGTGTTGAAGGCACTTTTGCCATTGCACTTTCTCTTTTCTTACATCTGACTTAACATTAGATGTAATATTGTTAGAATAAATAAACCAATATTTAGCTCACTGAAATAATTGTTTTTGTTTTATCCTAAACAGAGCGACGACGACCTGCTTGTAATTGTTTTTGTTTTGTCATAGACAGAGCGACGATAAAAAGTATTCAATAGTATAGAGAACTTATTTCACTCTTTTCCGCTCTCATGTAGAGAGTCTTAGTAAAAGAGCATAAACCAGTCTTATTCTCTTTATAGAATATTTAAATATAAATGTTATTTCATAAAACAATACAAAACGCATAAATGTTTCAAAATGCATCAATGTTTCACATCAAAACTATGAATGGGCCAAGTTATGACAAAAAAAGAGTAATAAGTTTTGATTCATACAATTCGCTCCATGAGTTCATCAATACCATCATACTTTTATTCAGGCAGAGACTATTGTTGTACAACAACCACGTATATGATGCTAACACTGTGTGTTGTTTGCATGTATTCACTTTGATAGATTGCCCTACCCGTGCCTATAGATATTAACACATCAAAATGTATTTTTATTAGATTTTCCCGACGATTCGTCAATTTGTTGTTGAGCTCTTCAGGTGATTCGTCTATTTTAAATACAAAAATTGTATCACTATTTATAATATACAATATTGGCAAATAACTGGCCTAATAGAATTGAACGGTACTCGATTTGAAACTAACATGTCCCACATGTGTTCACTTTGTAATATGAACGAAATTCAAAATATTCTATATCATTTTCTAGGCCAATGAATGGTATTTAAAGCTGTTAGAGTTGTATATTTTAGGAAAATAACTCTTGCATAGTAAATATTTTAAACGGCATTATTTATAGTTGGAAACACTAGTGCATTATTAAAATATTCCCTACAAACAATTGGAAGATATATTTCTATTACAATTTTATCGCCATAAAAAATTTAAAACAAGGTGTAGTATCTATCTTCCTTTCAGGTACGTACGCATGATTTTCTTTCGTTAGGCCCAACTTGAAATATTTTGGGTTAAAATTTGAATTAACCAGTATTGAATTTTGACCAATTTGTTTCCTTCGAACAAAATAAAATTGCTCCATTTTCTTAAAAAAAATTATTTTTATAACACAACAACATTTACATATAAACAACGTAAGGAAATACTGAAGACCAGTGACGAACAACGTCGGAAGTATATATTTCGGGAACGGCATAGCACAGAGGAAAAAACATGTATTTACGATGGCGGTCCCAAAACTAGCCGACCTAACAAAGAAAACACAAAAAAGTGGGTAAAAATTTTCTTTACTTTTCAACATAATCTTCTTTTATCTCGATACACGTTTTCCAGCGATATTCTATAGCTTCGATACCCTGTTTATAGAAAGAACAGTCAAATTCCTTAAAATAGCCATTAACCGCAGACTCCACCTCTTCATTGTTGGCAAAGCTTTTGCCTCCGAGCCATTTTTTCCAGTTTGGAAATAGAAAATAGTCAGCAAAATCTGGCGATATGGGAAAAAATATAGAATAAGACATACCATAGAAGCTTTTATTCGCTCAATAAATTAAACGTCATATGTACGATGGAAAGTAAACATTGCATGGTGGAAAATATGAGTTCAATAATACCAGATAGTGGCAATAGTATACAGCGTTCCACAAAGGAACAACAACCGAATTTCGTTGTTTTGTGGCAAACTCGTTGTGTTAAATACAATACAAATGTATACCAACGATAAAAGTCAACAAAAAAGTGCAAAATATATTTAAATTTTTTAGTTCTACACCAAAACGACAGGAAAAAGTTAAGTCAGCATATTTTGTAACTCCACCTGGTGTAAGATAATTTTAAATTTAATTGCTCTCATTTCTACAAACCTTCGATGAAGAGTGTGAAATGACACGTCAGATGAGAGAATAAGTTTATCTACGTATGTATTATTCTATGAGTAAAACAGTACAAAAGTTCCAACCGCTGAATTCAAAAAATTTCTTCGAATGTGGCGTAATTTTTTTAAAACAGAAAGTAGTCTTTTTTAAATAAATAAATGGTTCCCATTACATTCCATGAAGGAATTGGGGAGAAGAGCTTCTAGTTTTATACTCACTGATTGGGGTCTACAGTTTTTACACCGATTCCGAACAGTATTTTTTTGAGAAGCTTTTTCATTGCTAAATACTCGATAGTGTCGCCGTCACTATGCGAGGTGATCGCTTTCTAGAGCTTTCTTGTTTTATACTCACTGATTGGGACCTACAGTTTTTACACCGATTCCGGACGGTATTTTTTTGAGAATCTTTTTCTTGGCTAATACTCGATAGTGTCGCCGTCACTATGCGAGGTGACCACCGCCGAAAGAAATGTAAGCAGGGATCGAAACCAGGATATCATGTACAAGAGGCGCGCAGACTAACCATTGCACCACCAACGGCCACAGGTTGAAACAAAAATTGTTGTTATTAACATAATTACTTAAACAGAAAGTAACAATTAGCCTGTTTTTTATTACCGATGGCATTTTTCTTTTCGCGCGAGCTTTCAATTTTTTTTTTTGTAAATTCAATTTCAAACAGCTCCAAATTTAAATCTATTAAATTAAAAAGAAAAACATTGTGAATTTATAAATAATTTCAGATCTTTACAAGTGATTTTTATTCTCATCAGAAAATGGCGAGAGAAAGGAAAACATATTGGCATTAAATTGTGACAATTAACGAGAATTCATTTAGGAGGATAGAATGGGAATGATAAGAAATAATTCATCTTAAAAGAACACATAAAAACATTAACATATGTGATATGTGCCAGCAAACAATAAAATTTTTGTAGAATACTGTTAAATGAAATTGTTTGGAGAAACATTGAAAGCAAAATTAAATTGGGGCTTATGACCGTGAACCGGGCATAACTCCCACTGAAATTTGGGTATTATGTCCGCGATAATGGGTTTTCTAAACCTCCACAATCGTTTTGGGGATTATGTCCGTGGGGTTATATCCGTATACCGAAAAACTTACTGTTAATCCCAACAATGCAGTGATTTAGTTGTATGTAAACGACATATTAATACGGCCCGTGTATATTAATATATTTTTTGGGATGAATAGTAGTTGTTTTTTGGGATTTTTGGGGATAACCTAACACCCATAAAAAATGGAAACACTACATACGAGAGAAGGAGTTTTTATGAAGAGTTGATTGTGCAAATAACGACCACTGATTTTAGGATTTCAACAAATGTAATTTTTGATATTTTTCGTAATTTCTTTCAAATAGTTTCAGTTGGTTTTAAGAATACTTATATTTTCATTTTATTACACTACACACTTAAAACAGATTAAATTAAATTGTTACTACAAATTATGTTGGCTTTAACACTTTACTTTAAAAGGCGAGATAGGAGGCAATCATTTTAAAAACTTTGCATATATTGATTTATTTTGGAAATGGGAGGGAAATTAGAGCACATTATTTTAAGCAAAAAAGTAAAATAACAAAATCGGTGCAAATGCGTAGTTTTGGAGTTATAGCCCCGAAATTTCGGATATGTGATAGGGTAATGGTGTTAACGGTGCGTTTACACGGGACAGTTTGGGGCAAGATAGTTGAGAATATGTATTAGTTGTCACAAAGACAAAAATTGTTTGTGTGACGTACGCATCCAACCAGTTATAAAGATAGTACAGTTTTAAGCAACCGCTGACAGTGTCATTTCGTTAAATTTCGTGATCTGTTTTTTGTTTCTTCGCTCTTTTATCATTGTGTTTTGTCTTACTTCTCCAAATTACAATGGAACTGATGCACTCTGCAAAATTAGACATGTATCATGTTTATATGTTAGTATTGTCAAACAATATTTCAATAAAAATTAGCGAAGTTTTCAAATACAAATATATTTCCCAATCGTAAAGTCGTTTGCGATGTTTTGCTTTTTCTCAAATTACCATAGAATAATACATACGTAGATAAACTTATTCTCTCATCTGACGTTTCATTTCACACTCTTCATCGTAGGTTTGTGGAAATGAGAGCAATTAAATTTAAAATTACCTTACACCAGGTGGAGTTACAAAATGTGTTCACTTAACTTTTTAATGTCGTTTTGGTGTAGAGCTGAAAAATTAAAATATATTTTGAATTTTTTTGTTGACTTTTATCGCTGGTATACATTTGTATTGTATTTAACACAACGAGTTTGCCACAAAACAACGAAATTCGGTTGTTGTTCCTTTGTGGAACGCTGTATACTATTGCCACCATCTAGTATTATTGAACCCATATTTTCCACCACCCAATGTTTACTTTCCATCGTACCTATGACGTTTAATTTATTGAGCGAATAAAAGCTTCTATGGTATGTATTATTCTATGATCATACGGCTTACTCTCCAAAAATTAAAAAAAAATGTTGCGTCAGGTAGAACATGTTTTGGAGAAAAGTAAAAAAAAATATTCCATAATTTTTCAAAACTTCAACATCCGATAACTAAGCGAATTATCGAAAAATGTTACATAATTTTTGTTAGTCTATTTTGACTTGTTTTATACAAAATTGTGATAATATCAATAGCTGTACACGGTACCTGGCGTTTACACGGGACAGTTTTGCTCCGACATTAGCAATACTACCTACCACACTTACACTTCTCTCACTTGCCTCGCCACTGTCTCTGATTTTTCAACGACAGTAACTTCGGCAAGAGATTTGACATAAGCGGCCAGATCATGGCTGAACTAGTAAATGTTGGCGCAATAGAACAACTGATTTTACTGTCTTATGACTCCATCTGTTAAATTCAGTTGTTGTACTTTTTTGTTTACTGTGTTTGTTCGTATGGATCTGTGTTAAATTTGTCAGTGAGAGTCATGAAACAAAAACAAATTGCGTGTTGTTGGTTCCCACAATTACAACAATTCATACTGCGTCAACCTCTCCTAATTCAGCCATGCCAAAACCCGTACCGAATATATACCACGGAATGCAACACTTTAGATGGAGCCAAATTAGCAACAATTTGTTCCGAGTTTATGCAACCATAATAAACAAGCAACATCAAGCAGGCAGTGCGTCATTCCTCGCAAATTGTGAAATAATAGTGTGATTTCAAACAAAACAAAAGTATCCTCAAGTTAATTGAATTCCAAACTAGAAATCCATAGAATGTCCGGAACTTCACAAAAATACAGAAACTTCGTCGCAGAACCTATGGGCGATAAACCAGTCACAGATCTGGCCGGCATCGGTGAAACATTGGGTGGTCGCTTAATGGAAGCTGGTTTCGATAAGGTAATAAGGATCCCCAAGTTTTGAACGGTTTGTTTGGAAATGCTGTGAGAACTTGTGCCTATTACAAGTTTTGGCGGTTTCTAATAAGCCTACACTTCACTCATTGATGAGATCAGCACACATTTTTAAAAACAATGTTTTTTTTTATTCTCAGGCATATACGGTGCTCGGCCAATATCTTGTACTAAAGAAAGATGAAGAGCTATTCAAGGAATGGATGAAGGATACATGTAATGCCAGCTCTAAACAAGCATCCGATTGTTACAACTGTTTGAATGATTGGTGTGAAGAGTTCTTGTAAATACGTATAACTACATGTAATATGTGTTCTTCGTTTATTAGAATTTTAAGCAAATCTTTTCGTTTGTGTAAACATCAATACATATTAGTAATTTCCTTCAAGTGCATTTCAAAGAATCTGGTATTTGTAAGAATTTAGTAAATAAAATTATAAATCGAACAAAAAGTAAATGTCACACTGCTTTATTTGTGTGTACATGGAAAGCGGAAAGGTCAGTCAGCGTTTGTTGACTTACATTAATAGAACTTAATGAGAGTAGCGCTAAAATTGGAAAACATTAGAGACTTGATAGTACATATTATGTCCAATAGAGCCATTAAAGCGGATAAATACAAATAGTCGCATATGCATTTAGTAAAAATGAACAAGAGTTCATTTCTATTCGTAAAAAACTTTTACTACTATGTTTTACAACGCAGTGATTGCGGGAAGTACAATACTACCAGGTAGAAACGCATGTACTAAAATTGTACAATACAACAACAATCGTCATGTTTGATTGGACAGTTTTGTATTCAACACAAATGTATACCAAAAAAAAGTTCAGAAACAAATCGGCGTGAAGCTAGAAACACAAGGATAAGAAATACATTTGAATGTGACAAAAAGACATGACAATAATTGAAGCAGCTGCTCCACTAACACAACCTGGTATTATTCTACCATGGCAATCCCATTCATTTTCGTATGCTTGTGTGTGCGTGAAATGAAGAAAATTTTTTCTACTCTCGGGTAAAGGAAATATTTTCAAGTTTTTCTATAAATTAAAAAAGAAATACTTCAAATCGTAACGAAATCGTTTAATATTATAATAGACAATACAAAGCATCATATGGAAAACAAGAAATATCCTAAAAATCTTATATATTTTTAGAGAAAACTCCCAAAAACTAAAAAAAAGAAAAAGTATGTGCGAGTGTGTGTGATAGAAGAAGAAAAAATTGAGGAGAAATACGACGTAGACAAGAAAAGAATTGTATAAAAATAACGAGAGTTGTGTGAAATGAGACATCAAAAAGAATTGCGAGTTATCCAAACAAATTGTGAAGGGGCAATTTTCAATAGTGTGGTTATCATCATTTGTTGTGTTATTATTTAAACATTGGAATTTGTTAAATTTTTTGTTGTATTTTTTTTTGTTTAACATATTTACGATTTGTCCTCTTTCTACATCATCATTTTGGTTGGGGATGAATAACTTTTTTCTTTTTCATATTTTTTTTAGTCTGGCAACTTTGTATGCGGCCATTGAGGAAAAAATTAATTGACAAAAGAAACTGAAAAAAGCATTGCCATTTCTTAGATAACCTTAATACAAAGAAAATGCATTAAACAAAAATATTTAGCTGCAAGAATTGAATTACAATGTCTTATACAAACATATTAATTACAAGTTTCAGAATATAGTTAGTTAACGAATTCTGCTTTAAGTTGTGTCTTAAAAATTTACTTTATTTATTTATTTATTCACACTTGTAATTTTAAGCCTCTCGGCAATTGCTTGTTATAATTTTGTTTTGCAAATAAACTTTTGGGGCATACAAATATTTAAGCCAAACCTAAACTATCTTTGTTGTCAAAAACATTTACCGCGGGGAAGAAAATACAGGAAAAACTGCAAATATATTTTTTAGTTTATTTCTCATATTAGCTCGTGTGGCTGTGTGTATTCTTGCGAGTAATTTGTTTGACTCAAGATCCGAAGTGACACTCATAGGGATGATGACTGCATACTAAAAGGAAAATAAAACAACACTACGACAAGACGAGAATTCAGTAACAAAAAAAATAAATAAAAACGAAATCAAAAATAGTTAAAATCAATACGAGTCGGTTGTAATTAAAATATATTTTCTAGGTTATGTCTTTTGATTTTGAATGCACATCAGCAAAGGACCAATTGAATAATTTATATGCGAAAAACGAGCAAACGTCCACGGATACATATATTTTGCATCATCAGTGTCATCATTGCCTTTCCTCAAGCAATAAAATAAAGAAATATTGAACACATAATTGTAAAAAATCACTACCAAGTGTAAAAACACATAAAACGTCTAAATCATAACAAAATTAAAAGTGTGTCGTCGCTGCCAAGTGTCTCATTGAGAATCTTGAAAGAGATAGCAACTTTTGACGCACGCAGAAAATAAGGATAACACATTTCATTCAAATTATTGTATTGAATCGGCCTAAAATTGTTGCTACAAATGGGTACTAATTCTGGAGCCACAACTGGCATCAATAACAAACCCATCGGCGGTGGTACAGGAGGCGGCGGTGGTACGGGTGGAGTTGGTACCGGTCTGGTTGGAACCGGCGGCCTGGGAGGTGGCGGCATTAATAATACGGCCAACAACAGTCTAGGAGGTCCAAACTCTGGACTGGGGTTGGTTGGTGGCAATAATGTCCCTAACTCCGGAGGCCTTGGCATTGGATCCACCGGTAACATAGAAGACGGTAATGGTGGCACCGCGAATGTTAATAGCCAACAAGCAACACCACAGTATACAATACCTGGGATACTTCATTTCATTCAGCATGAATGGTCGCGCTTTGAACTGGAACGCTCGCAATGGGATGTTGACCGCGCTGAATTACAAGTAAGTACAAAAAATATCCAAGAACTGCACGTGCTGTATGCGGATGTGTACAGATGGCCTGAGTCATCCGAAAGTTAGTGGCAGATAAGGATGGGGTGCATATTTACCCCCGTCTTCATAACGAAAAGTTAGCTACCGGCTATTATCCGACTAACGATGTTTAATTCATAACACATCGACTAAACTCTGTCCAACGAGTTTCTGCAAAGTGAACGAATACATGCTAACATTTGACGAACAACTGTCGTATTACTAACAAAAATCATGACTGTCAGAGTTGCATTTGGCAAAAACAGAGATGTTCATATAAGAGTTAGACAGTAGATATGAAACTATTATGGACCAACACTTGACGAATCAGCGACTTCGCCTAAAAAACAATCTAGATAGAAATCCGTGAAGCGGAGCGAAGATCATAAAGCACATTCACTTCACTTGACATTTTTGACATCACATAACAAAGTACTGCTGTAAGATTTTAGTACATTTTATGTGCAATACATATTTTAACAAACTGTACAGGTCAGGTTCTTAATTTGGTCAAGCGATGGTGTCGAAAAATGAGGTGAATGTGAAAGTGACTTACATAACCAGGGCTTACATTTTCGTTATGAATACGGGGATCAGTATTTGGCTTGCAAGTTTTTAAACAATACAAAGAAAAGGCAACCTGACCAAAAAATTGGGGTATTAACCTTTGGGGTGTTTTGCATATGATAATTACTCGGTATATCTGTATATATTATAATTTTTTAAATTTAACATCTGACTCCTAATAAATCTTAAGACTGTGATTGACGCTCATTTTGAACATACCCCTTGATCTATCGTATGACTTAAGTATTCTTCCAATTGTTATCAGACCATTCTCGCGTTTACCGGCAGTAAGTGAACCAAATTCCTTAATTCGGGAACGTTACTATTTTTACCAAATGTCGGACGACCATTGAATACCAAAAATGCCGATCCCAACGTGAGTTATTGATCCCCATTCAGGGATTTTATTACTTATTCCCATCTCGCCCGTCCCGATGCACGCCCATTCAGGGATTTTGTTACTTATTCCGATCTCGCCTGTCCCGATGCCCGCTTTTATCAGAATCATTACATTTCGAACTTTAGAGGTCTTCGTAGTAGTTAGTGGCGATCTTTGTATTAGCGTAGGATAGGTTGGGAAGAATAAGTCGAACCATCGGTTGGTTAGGGATGCTGCTCGCTCTCTGTAGTTCGGGTATTTTTTTGTCGGTTCGGTAAATTCGTTGTACATGTGCGCTTATAAATGAGCGTCCAGTTAGAACGTATATAATCGTGCTAGACTTCGATAATTATTTGAAAAAATATAAATGTATTCTCAGCAAACGCAATGAAATAAAATGTGTGATATTGATTTGCGTTTATTAAACTGAACTAATGACATGTCTATAGTGGCCGTCGGTGGTGCAATGGTTAGTATGCGCGCCTCTTGTACAGGAGATCCTGGGTTCGATCTCTGCTCCGACCACCTTAAACTTTCTTTCGACGACGGTCACTTCGCTTAGTGATGGCGACACTATCGAGTACTTAGCCATGAAAAAGCTTCTCATAATACCGTTCGGAACCGGTGTAAAACTGTAGGTCCCAATCAGTGAGTATAAAACTATAAAGCGCACAGCTCACTGGTTGTGAGCAGCTTCCCCCAATTCCTTCAAGGGATGTAATGGAAATCATTTTTTTTATGACATGTTTATTGCCTTTTCCTTATACACTCGGAATACAATGATTTGCTTAGACTTTCTCGCATCAATGGAGCGTTTTCTATATCATTTAATTAATTGCTTCCACCTCAACGGATTTTAAATGTATAATGTATAGAAATATTCTCTGTATCCTTCATAGTGTTACAAACAATGTCTACCAAAGACAGGCATGCATATTAAGTTTGCCATTCCTTTTGTAGCATCATCGTGAGCTACAAATATCTTCCAGGGACGAACGAGTGGAAACAGACAATCTGTTACAACAACAACAAATAAGCGATATTAATAAGCAAATAGATATTGATTCAAAGCGCAAAATGATTGAATTAGTTATATTTTCGAAACTACTATTCTAGACATCTAAAATCGGCTAATAATGATGATATGATACTGCTTTGAATGTAAATTCAACAAACTAATAAAAACTAATCGATTTAATTGATGTCAAATTATAGGGTTTTCCATAATCCCTACCTACATCGAAAATAAAAATATTTGAGTTAAATTTTAGTAATATGCATTCAAAAGTCATAAAACATTTTGGGAGAGCCATATACATACATATGTATGTACATAGTCATATGGTGAAATTAAATCCAACGTAGTAAAGGCGGTGTTTCGGCCAATACTTATAAATAACAAGCACATTTGTAGTCTTTGTCGTTTGCTTACAGCTGTGTCTTAACGAAGACAACAGTGGAGCGCTTTCATACAACACCATTTCCAATTAAAATTCAAAACTATCAATTTAATAATACAAATTGAGGTATTCTATTTGACATTTAAAATACGTCAAATAAATTCAAAACCTATGTATATTTGAAGTTTAAAGTATATAAATTGAAATTTAAAAAAAAAACATAATTTGGAATTTGAAATACATTTCAATTGATGCATTGTCTTTTAAATTGCAATTGATATCTTTAAATTTTCAATTCAGGTTTTTTTTAAATTTCAAGTAGAATTTTTGAATTTCAACTTATGTCTTCTAAATTTCGATTATTTGTTTTAAATTTGAAGCGAAAATTCTGAATTTTAACTAATGTAATATAAATTTTAAATTGAATTTTTAAATATCATAGATTTAAATTCAATTGGAAATGGTGTAGATTAAAACAGATTTCTTCAACTCTTTACGCTCTAGTAAAAAGAGACATAGCTATTTTATTAAAGCAAGGTTTCTAACACTACTTTAATCAATTTTTAATAGAATATTTGGCAAAATTAAATATATTTAGAAAGTCTTCATTTATATATTTATCAAGAACTGCGATAGATTTGTCAATTTTCTCCATTCATTTCCTAACTACTTCCATGCGATGACGACTGTGTTAGCTAGTGAACCTGTTGGTTGGTTGGTCTTGACTTTGAAGAAAGTCATTGTATGGTAATGGTTGGTCTACAAGTTGGCAACTTGTTTACTTTGGAGAAATAATACATTCATACAGCCATACATATGTACTACATGTATGTAGCTATGTACATACGAGTACTTGGCCATTTCATCAAACAGGGTTAAAAAGAGACTCGAAATAACCACGTTTCAGTAAATATGTACGTTTTTTTTTTTAACTTATACTAATTGCACAACATTGAATTATATCTTCTATTAGCAAAATTTGTTGTATGAAAAAGTTTTTACACCTTTACCATTTTAATGAGGAACATTGTGTCTTAAAAATTTCCCACTTCTAATTATAAAGCAGAACTAATGTTTATAACAATAATGTTAACATCTCCAATTGACTTAAGAATTTTTAATGAATTTCTCTGACTAAGCAGTAGTAGCAAACCCGCTGTAATCAATCTAGGTCTAGTAAACAATGCAAGGCACGCTTTTGGCTGACACGAAACTAAGGCAGGCGGAGGTTTTCGTGTCTGTCATGCACAAACCATAGTTAGCTGTTTATTTGCTTTGAATGTCGCTTGAAACGTTGACGTGCAAAATTGCATTGCTTTATTTGAATGTTTAGTAACTGTCGCCTATCTTGGAGTTTTTTCTTCAAATTTGAAAATTGTTTCAAATTAGTGGTTAGGAAAATTGGTCAATGATCCGTCAATATATGTAGGTCATTGCATTTTATTTGTTTTCTACAGGATTAAGAAATAGGGTAGTATTTTAAAAGTCCCGAAAGTGAACGTAAACGCAAAAGCGAACGCCAAAGTCAACAAATTTTAGTTTATACAGCACTTCACGCTTGCGTTTACTTACGAAAGCTGTCACTGACATTTGTGATTTATAGAGTTGCCCAACTAAAATAAACAATTATAATTATAAACTATAATTATAGTTATCTTGAGTGAAATGTGCAGAATGGAAAAGATTAAAAAATTTAGCGCTATTTCAATAGATCAACAAATTTTAAGACAATCGTCGTCGACGTCAATCCAATATCGACACCGTTTTTATCGGCGACTTAAAGGCATTTGGACAAAAAAAAATGTTGCTTAATGTTTGAAGACGGTTGTTTTTGGATCATAGACATCAAAAACTTTGTTGTTGTCGATGTGACAATACATTTATAACGTTATAAAGTTGACAAAAATCTGATGACGACGTCGACGACGACAACGGGAATAAGGCCGAATAAAAAAAAAAAATAAATGGTTTCCCATTACATCCCATGAAGGGACCGGGGAGAACTTCTCACAATCACTCAGCTGTGCACTTTCCAGTTTTCACTCACTGATTGGGACCTACAGTTTTACACCGGTTCCGAACGGTATTTTTTGAGAAGCTTTTTCATGGCTAAATACTCGATAGTGTCGCCATCACTATGCGAGGTGACCGCCGCCGAAAGAAATTTTAAGGTGCTCAGAGCCGGGTTCGAACGCAGGATCTCATGTACAAGAGCCGCGCACACTAACCATTGCACCACCGACGGCCGAATATTCACATAAAATGTGTAAAGTCCTGTTATTTTGGGTTGCACTATCGAATAAATTTTAAAATCTATATCAAATTATTACGGCCTTATTCATAAAAAGATGTCATAGGTTTGTTAAAGGTTTAAGAAACTCGAAAAATTCCTCTGTTAAGAGTTATCTAACGTCGCCATTTTTGTTGAACATTTAACCCTTCTTTACCTTCTTTACCGTTTACCTTCCATGCGACAAAATATAAATAAGTACCTTAGGCACTCTTGGGGCTTTAGTGGCAAAAAATATAGTAAATTTTTAATGAATACTGTAAGTTAGGTTTCGTTGAGAAGATTTGAAATTAATTACAAGACCATTTGAGAATTGAGAAACACGTAGTTTATTTTCGGTTATGATAATCAAACAAGCATTTTTTATGATTCGAGCAGTATAAATGAAGTTTATCGCAAATCCATGTGCCTAGCACAAAGCGGGAAAAAACTGATAAAGGGGAGCGTTTAAGAGCTTGAAAAGCTTTTACAAATATATTGCTGCATCTGTTAGCAACTGTAAAAAAAGCTTCCTTACTAAAAAAGTTGATCCATTTGCCATCAGTATGTCTTTTGTGAAGAGTGCCTTAAGGCACTCTCAGGCATTAGAGGGTTAATTCGGTCTATCGGTTATTGTTCATCTTGTTTTTACATCACAAGCACTGTGAGAACACATAAAACAGGGTTGTCAGTCAATTATCTGTTCCCTAGTTAAAATACTCATTATGAATACGGTTCTAATAAAACCTTCGCCAAATCTTAAAGCTTTCAATAACTGATAAATGCTTTAGAGCTAATTTAATGATTTTTTATGAATAAGGCCGTTAGTCTTTTCAAAAACACGTGCCATTTGGCGGTATATATTGATGGTAATGTACTGGTTATTTGTTTATTATTGTCAACATCAACTGATATCTATAATTTTTTAAAGATAATTATAATAGTTTTCCAACACATTATTTACTTGCGCTTTTTATTTCTAATTTTGTTACTGTAACTAAAAATTTCAATGAGTAAACAATATAATTTTGAATTCGCTTCATTTCAACCAAATTTGGCAACTACTTAGAAGCAATGAAATGCAAAATACTTCCATCTGCCAATTCTCGATCGACATTTTTCTTTAAATTTGTAATTTCTTCAACTAACGCGAAGAACTGTGGCGTGTTCAATTTGACAGCTAAAGTGGTCAAAAACTTTGCGATGTGTTTTATAAACTACACATTAAATAACGTAACTCAACGCAGGTACTCACCGAACAGCTGTAACGTTTTATAAACTACCAAAACGACAAAAGTAACGTCAAGTGACTGATTCACGACTAAATGTTTTTGGATAACATTCATTAATTGTTATAAAAGATATAAAAATAACGTGATAAAAAAATCAATTTCAATTCAAAATTATTATTTCAATAACCGAGCTTTAATGGTCATGTATGTTTACAAATTACACAATTCCGGAGCAGATTAGTGTTTATCCCGAAGACGCCTGTAACATTTTAAGAACAATGCGAAAGAAAAGAAGTTGTTTTACACTTCAACCAATTCTTGAAAGCGAAGTCAATGAAGTGATAAGCAATTCTGCCCCAGGGTATGATGGTATAACCCCGAAAATTATAATTGAATGCGAAAACTTGTTATCTCCAGTGTTAGTCGACATGTTCAGTAGAATAATCACCACTTAAATCTATCTATCTTGAGTACCCAAGGAAGTTGCGTAGGGCTCTTTTTGTGTTTGATATATATAAATGATCTAATAAATTTGGGATTGATAGGTAGTTTCTCGGTGTGTTGTATGTGTTTGTATATTTACCCCAGCTAAATCAAATAAATCAAAAATTTATGGCTGTTTGTTTTATTTGTTGTTAAGGTCTGGTATTGCTAAAAACTAGTTTGCCAGAGTTGTACGCTAAATTTTTCTTCAAAAATTTTGAAGCAAAATCATATTATACATACGATTCGACGAAGATTACCTGTAATGTATGTATAATATGATTACCTTTCTTTCTTTAAAACTAAGTCCAATCTACCACCGATATCCTCGACTTTGCTGCTGTACAAAGATATTTGCGGCCCAGTGTTGCCTATTACTGCAGTACGTGGGTTGTTGTTTATATTTCTGGCTTTTGAACGTATCGAAATTGTTTTTCAAAATATTCTCCATAAAGATCAATACGCTGCCTCACGCGTCAAAAGTCGTTGACCACGCAATTTGTTTTTAATTTGCGTGAATAAAAATACATCATTAGGTTCTAAATCGACCCTGTAAGGTGGATTTTTTTGAGCTGATGTGTAAGAACTTGCATTGGCATGATGAAGAATGCTTCTTCTTTGGGGATTCGTTTTTCTTAGTTCCCCAAAAACTGTCTGATTTCACCTGACAACACTACAAACTTTATAGGCCAGAAATATAAATGGCAACCTTCGTATTTGAATATAAGCTCTTGATGTATGTTTAGAAATCATTAAATAATATTGGTTATCGAACGATTTCCCAAAACAAAATTATTTTCAATATGGATAATCGTCATAACTTAACGAGTTATTAAATGTGGATTAAAAACAACTAAACAAGGTATCGAATACTTGGGCAGCTTTGAATTTAATAAATTGTCAGCGATCTAAAATTTGCAAAGGGCACATAATGTTTCAGAAGAAATCTCAAAGCTTGTAATAAAATCTTACATCCTATGTAATAAAATCCGTAACAATATATTAGTTTACCTAAAAATAGATGAACTATTGAACATAATAACGTTTTATTTATGTATAGCATATAATGCCTAACGGCTAATCAAAAAAAAATTATATAATTTTCTAATTATAATAGAAGCATAATGCATCAGGATATGTATAACTTTCAGAGACACATAGAACCACATATGTACAACTTAACTGACAACATTGATAAATTCATCTGCGTATTTCACCATACGAAAATAGGCATATCCTTTCATTTATTCAATTATATATCTGATCGTTTACCAGATATCTACTATAACAAACTTCTAACTACACATTTTCCTGTAGTAATTTGGTTAATAAACCGGATTTAAGGTGCCAACGCACCGGAGCGTATTTTCAACAATGGGCAGGCGTCAAATAATAGAGCACACTATTTCTTATGAGAAACCCCACACCAAAGCGTCTAATATTTGTTGCGTCTATACGTGTGAAGCGTTTTGAATAAAGTCATAGAATAATACATACCATAGAAGCTTTTATTCGCTCAATAAATTAAACGTCATAGGTGCGATGGAAAGTAAACATTGCATGGTGGAAAATCTATATATGGTCGATCTGTTGAAGTTGTGGATAGTTTTGATTGGCTTGGTGTCATTCTTGATAGCAAACTTAAGTTTGAATTGCATGTCAATTCATTAACATCAAAAGTTAATTTTATTTTAAGGAAGTTATACAATCTTGATCTATCCCTTCCAAGGTTTGTTAAAATAAATTTGGTGCATGCTTTAATAATGCCGGTTTTCTTATATGGCATGGAGGTATACTCAGGAGCTTTGGGTTACGTATTGAGGAAGCTCCGCTTAGTCTTTAATAGAGTAATGATATATATATATTCTGTTGGTTGGCATGCACATATTTCCAATTATGTGGATGAATTTTTAGGTTGTTCTTTTTCTAATTATATTAACATGAGAAGCTTGTTGCATCTTTATAAGATTAGCGTAACTAAAACTCCCTTGTTTTTGTTGAATATGATTGAATTTGGAAGATCGACAAGAAATAGACAAATTGTAATACCTAGGATATCATCTTGGATGGATCGTTCTTTCCTTGTTAGGGTGGCACGATTGTACAACAACTTGCCCGGCACACTCAGGACATTTGATTGTTCTTTCCATACATTTAAAAGAAGACTTTACCAGTACATGATGTTAAATGCATGAAGAATTGCATATATTGGTAAAGTCTTCTTTTAATAATATGATTCAAAATACATAATTGATTATGGAATCCAAGACAGAAAATGACAACGGCAATAATCTGGTAATGGTGTCGGCCCATGCGAAATGTTGTGCTGAGTTGTCGCCGAATTATGAGGTACAGATAGATTTAGTCCTCTACAAGCATTTCTCACTACCGCTGACTTTCCTAAGTCTAAGTAATTATTGTTCAAGTCTATCATGATAGTGGGTTTGGGTACCCAACGCCAATATCAGATATGCACTTCTTATGTATTGATATCAACACTAGGTTAATATACAGTTCCCACTAATACGTCAACTACTTTTGCAATAAATTCACAAAATATGTATTAAGCCACATCATAGCATATGTGCTTATTATAATGATATGTTTGATGCTCTATGGTATACAAAGCTCTACACCTTCAGCTCTTTCCTCTGGGCTATCAGATTGGTGGTAGATTTAATTGATTTAATTACTTGGTTTATAGGATATGTAAGTTTTTTGTAAGTTTTTTACCACGTCTTGCTAATTCCGGCAAACATCCAATAAATCTCTGATTTCATTAGTCCTTGTTGATTTAACTTATGTTTATGACAGTTAGGTGAATAATTTTAAGATTGTTTAGTAACGCATGAAAATCGATGTGAACTAGTAGCACTACCCTATTCTAACCTCCATTTATATTTTTATTTTGTGTGCCATATGGGATATGATTAACTAATGTCACTGTACAAGATATTACAGCATCATTAGCGATTTTATTTTTTAAACTATTATTTACATCGTTTATTATTCAAGTTATTATTCAATTTCAGTTATTATTCAATTTATGTCAGTTGCAATTACATACATATATATGTAATAGTTTTGTTTCCGCACGTACTATTTTGCTGTTTTTGCTATTTTTCTATTTTGAATGAAATTTGTTTAACGCAAATATAATTCAAAATTGTTATAATGCTGAAAACGGTAGAAGTGGTACCTGTTGAAACAAATATTATATTAATCTAGTTGGAACTATATTGAAGTTTTAAATTCGAGAGCATAATTCCTTTAATCTTACATGTAATCGTTAATAGTTTTTGAATTTTTAAATTCTTTAATCAGTATGCCATTTGTATGAAATTAGTATAGGCTTTAATGTGAAGATTTAATTTAAGGTATTATATTTTTTGATAGTTTTTTATATGCTTGAAAATATGTTTAGTAGAAATTTGTAACCACATATGGCCTTATGGGCTCGGTTATTGAAATAATTAAATAAATAAATAATACCAGATAGTGGCAATAGTATACAGCGATCAACAAAGGAACAACAACCGAATTTCGTGTTTTTGTGGCAAACTAGTTGTGTTAAATACAATACAAATGTATACCAACGATAAAAGTCAACAAAAAGTGCAAAATATATTTAAATTTTTCAGTTCTACACCAAAAACGACAGGAAAAAGTTAAGTGAACATATTTTGTAACTCCACCTGGTGTAAGTTAATTTTAAATTTAATTGCTCTCATTTCCACAAACCTACGATGAAAAGTGTGAAATGAAACGTCAGATGACAGAATAAGTTTATCTATGTATGTATTATTCTATGAATAAACCATAGAGTAATATTTGGCTCATCTGACGTTTCCTTTCGCACTCTTCGTGATGCGGTCGGTGTGATAGAGAGATGTTTGACGAAAAGTGATATACACCAGGTGGAATTACAATAACTTCTTGCTTTAATTTTTCATGCCATTTTGGTGAAAAACCCGTGAAATTTAAATGTGTTTTAAACTTTTTTATTGACTGTTATTGTTAGCATACATTTGTGTTGTATTTAACACAATAATTTTAACACACAAAACGAAATGCCGTTGTTGTTATTTTGTTAGTTGTTTTGAACCATTGCCTCTATCTGGTATTAGTAAAGCAATTCTTTTCAACGTCAAACGTAAATATCACACCAGGCCAAATGTCATAAATTTGGTGGGAGAACTAGTAGATCTACTATAAGTATTAATCTATGGAATAAACTATGTTTCTATCAATGATTGACTTGCTTGACATAACGTCAGATAATTAAAACACATTTAATTTTGGTTAAAATATTTTGAAATGCTGTTTACCAAAAAATTTTGACAAGCTTAATTTGACTAATAATAGAACCTAGAGAATATTGGAAGAACCAGAAATTAAGGCTATAAGTAAAGTCGCTAATATCTAGTGATTAACTGGTAGCTATTACCCTTCAAAAATTTTGGCAGAAGATCAAGAGCAGGGTGTTTTCCTGAAGACGCATTATATAAGCAATTCTTAAATGCAGAACGTGTGAGACGTAAATTGGCCTTGGTACCCGAAGGAGGAGCTAGTTTACCAAAATATTCCTCACCTATAGTATATACATACATATATAGTGAAGTAGTAGGGTAAACTTAGAGCGCACAACAGGTCGAATTAGCGGCTTAAGTGTATGTCTCACTGACATGGGAAGGTTTAGAGTGCTCTTGCTGAACACTCAACACCGCACCCCTCTTGTCAAACTAACTAACTAGTATATATTCTAAATCTAGATAATCCCATTTGCCACGATGAATTACAGAGTAACTCGGTTTCAACAAATTTGTGATCTTGGTGACTTAATGATGATCTTGATATTCATGGCCTATAAAAGCCTATTTATTGTTAGAAATACGACAAGAGTTCCATACGCTTATGGCCTAAGCTGCTACCAGTACTATTGTTACATTTATCTCAATTTAATTTGAATTAAAACTTATCCCCGCCAACAAATTTATCAAAATTTGTCTTTTTAACTGCGATTTCATTGCGCCCGTCAACAAAGATCCAAAGAGCCCGCCAATAAAAACTGAAATATAAAGATTTCATTGCTCTGTTTAAGTTCGTGAGTACATTTCTTTTGGAGACAGTTAAAATATTGTTAAAATATACACTTGCCCGGCCTAAACCCAAAAATATAGAAATTAGAAAGCACTAAGTATGGTAAGGTATGGGTAGTCAAAAGGTCAAATTGAAGGATGAACCTACATTATTGTTTGCAGTTTTGTAGAATCTAAAGGAAAAGAGAATTACAAAAAATAACGCGAATCTACCAACCTGCCCGTAATTGAATTTGAAAATTGAAAGATTTGCCTTGCATTGAAAATGCTGCGCTTTTTTATGACAAATCCGTTAAAGAAATTTGGTCGGTTCTGAATCGTCATGGGTCCAGCACAGAATTGGAGGTAATTGAAGTCATTGATCCTGAGTATTTGAATAGAGTTTTTTTCGGAAAATCAGTTGCCACATACTGATATATGTCCTATCATTTATGATAACCATTATGAGGGTTTTTCTTTTCAACCAGGTAGCTGTTATGAAATCAGTGTTGCATTTGGGATGATAAAATCTAAAGGTGTGGGATCAGACACGTTTTCATTAAGTCTTGCCTTGATAATATTAGAGCATCGGTTAATTCCCACCGTTGTTGTATCTTATTGTCGCTTGATTTGCATAAAGCTTTTGATAAATTAGACCATTCAATATTAATTAACAAACTTCGAAACTTTTTTAAATTTTCTACATCGGCTTGTAAGTTGATGGGTTTGTATTTGGAAAATAGATTGCAGTATGTTAATACTAACGGAAAAAGTTCCAGTACTCTACCTGTCCATAGTGGGGTGCCTCAGGGATCTGTCTTGGGACCTCTACTTTTTGTAATTTACATGAATGACCTCTTTGAAACTACAACCAGCAGGAATTGCTTTCCTTTCCCACATGCAGATGGCATACAGCTGTGGTTTAAAGGTGATGTAGATGTAGAAGTAAACTCGACAACATTGGTCTTAGTTAATTGGATGAAGGATAATAAGCTTTTTGTAAATAAATAATAAAACCAAAGTTATGCACTTTGGTAATCATATTCTTGATAACATTCCAGTAGTCCTTTATAACACGCATATTGATATCGTTGATAAATTAACTTGCTTTGGAGTAATTCTCGATAATAAACTAACTTTTAGATCACATGTTACTTCAGTTATTTCAAAAGTCAACTTTCTTTTACGAAAGTTGTACTGTTTGGACCTTCACATTCCCTTGCACGTTAAAATTAAAGTAGTTCATGGGATAGTCATGCCTATATTCCTATATTGTCTGGAGGTTTATTCCGGTACGTTGTTATGTGTTGTACAATCACTTTATTAATCTGTGATGGCGATTTACCATAACATGTTCATTTGCTATAACATATGATTCTAGTTACAGAGTTGTCACTAACTTATACTACGTTTACATTTAAGTGTTATCTTAATACGTACATGCAATGTTTACAGATATACTTTTAGTTATTACAACATCTTTCCCTTTATAAACAAACAATGAGTAATCATATAAAATTTATATAGAATACATACATATTTTTCAATTAAACATTAATCAAATGTAAACCTGATTGGTGGTCTTATTTCCCTTCCTGACCCTGTAACATATACTCCTTCCCTCTCACTTGTTGTTGGAACATTATCAGATGTATCTATTCTATTTTCCTGCTCAGCCAATACATTATCATCTTGGTCAACCGTACTCACTTCATCTTCATTACTAACCTCGGCATCATCAAGAGTGTTAGTGTTTCCCACACCAAACCCATTTTCAGGATAAAATGTGGAATGCACTTTAGGCCTATTCGTCGATTTCTCCCGCATATTGTCTTCGCCTATTCTCTTTAAATGTTCTCTGTTTCTCCTATATGTAGCCCCCTTGGAATCGTTTATAATATAAGACCTTGGCTGAATACAATTTTGAATGACCGTTCCAGTGTTCCAACATGACGTTGGAGTTTTTCTAAACATAACATTATCTCCCACTGATAACGGCTTTAAATTTCTCGTTTTCCTATTATAGTATCCTGAGGATTTTTTTCTACGATTTTCCACATTAGCTCTATAATTTTCCACATTTATCAACTTGGGCTCAAAATAGGATTGAATCGATGGAATTTTTGTTCGTAACTGCCTTGACATTAATAGTTCTGATGGACTTGGAAGACCTTCCTTTGGAGATGTTCTATAGTGGAGCAATGCAATATACGGGTCGGACTTGTCTTCTTCACACTTGACCAACATTTTCTTTACGGTCTGTACCGACCTTTCCGCTAAACCATTTGAGCGTGGCATATAAGGACTTGATGTAGTATGGTCTATACCCCATTCTTGGCAAAAATCTTTAAATTCCCTTGAATTATATGGTGGTCCATTGTCCGACACGAGGACATGAGGGATTCCATGCCTAGAAAAAATTGACTTCAACCTCGTAATAACCTGAGAACTAGAATATCCATTGGACAACAGCTCTACCTCAATAAATTTTGAAAAATAGTCAACAACTAATAGATATTGCCTCTTTTTAAATTCAAAAATATCCGATCCCACTTTGTACCACGGAATATTTACAATTTCATGTGACATTAGTTCCATTTTTGGATTCGCATTGCTGTGTTTCAGACAAACCTCACAGCTAGAAACTAGGTTAAAAATGTCGTTATTCATACCCGGCCAATAAACTGTACACCGCGCTATACTTTGACATCTGTTTATGCCAAAATGGCCCTCATGAATTTTACCCAGTATCTTTCTGCGCAACTCTTTCGGTATAATTATCTGATTATTTTTCAATAAAATACCATTAATAATATTCAAATCATCCTTAATTTTATAATAAGGCATTGTTCCTTCAAGAACAAGTTCTTTGACCTTGGGCCAACCCTGCAATATATACTCCTTTATCTTAACAATGACCACATCACTCCCCTGTGCATCTCTAATCTCATCCAAGTTATGGTTCGAATTCGACTCAACTATTTGAGTCATAATCATGTCACAGTGCAATTCAACATCATCATCCATCTTCGTAAGCTTTTCAGGAAGAGGTGACCGCGACAGCGTATCTGCTATAAAAAGGTATTTACCCGGTTTATAGTTAACATCTATGTTATAAGCTTGAAGTCTCAACATGAAACGCTGTAATCTTGCCGGAATTTTGAATAACGGTTTTTTAAAAAGGCTTACGAGAGGCTTGTGATCCGTCTCAACTATAACTCTCGCACCATATATGTATTGATGAAATTTGACGCAGCCAAATAAAATTGCGAAAAGCTCTTTCTCAATTTGGGCATAGTTCATCTGTGAATCCGTGAGAGATGCCGATGCATAAGCAATTGGTCTACCCTCATTTAATATGGCTGCACCCAATGCAAATTTAGACGCATCCACTGATAAAACTAAATCTTTACTTTTATCGAAATAACTTAATACTGGGGCCTGCGTAATTTCACGTTTTAAGTCCTGAAATTCTTTCTCCTGAGCTTCTTCCCAATGCCACAATACATTCTTCTTCAATAAGACCCTTAAGTGTTTGTTTTTATCAGCCAAATTTTCTATGAATGGTCCTAAATAATTGACCATTCCCAAAAATCTTTGCAACTCTGGAACTGATTTTGGAGCAGACATTTTCATTATAGCCTCAATCTTTTCAATGTCCGCTTTAACGCCTTGTTCATTAAATACATGACCTATAAATTTCACCTCACTTAATCCGATTTTAGATTTAGTTCTATTAAATTTTACTCCAACATTTCTGGCTCTCACCAATACTTCGCTCAAAATCTTGTTATGCTCTTCCTCTGAAGATGCATGAATTAAAAAATCATCAATATATATTATCAGTCCTTGAATGTCCCCAAAAAGTCTGAGCATTTCTCCATGAAACATTTCAGGAGCTGCATTAATGCCAAAAGGTAATCTCAAAAATTTGAATCGTCCGAATGGTGTATTAAATGTACACAATCTTGATGAACGTTCACTTAAAGGCACCATCCAGAACCCTGAGTTAGCATCCAATGTACTGAAATACTTAGAACCATGCAACTTTGCCTTACAATCTTCAATGTTAGGGAATGGAAAATGTGGTCTTAATATGGCTTCATTTAAGTTTCTCGGATCAAGACACAGTCGCAGTCGACCATTTGGTTTTTTAACCAGAACTATTGAGCTGACCCATTCTGTCGGCTCAGACATCGGAGCAATAACATTAATTTCTACCAACCGATCCAATTCCATTTTCAATTCGTTATGAAGACAATAAGGTATTCTTCTGGGAGGATCTACGACAGGTATAGCATCTGTCTTTAATTTAAAATCACAAACATTTTTCAAAAGTCCTAGCCCCAAAAAAACATCCTTATACTCTTCAAAAATTTTATTCGCACCAATCACATTTATGGTATGGATCAAATTCATCGCCTCAGCTGTCTTTAGGCCAATAATGTTATTACAGTCCATGTTTAGAACATGAAAATCAGCACAATATTCATTACATTTAAAATTAAAATTTAAATTAATTTTCCCCAAAAGAGGTAACTCCTCACCGCTAAATGTAAGAATTTTCTTATCTGAATACTCTATTAACTTATTCATCTTAAGGTACCTTATTGTATTTACAGATAATATATTAGTTTGCGCTCCTGTATCCACCTGACATTTAAGCGATTTCTTTGAAGCTTCCACATCCACAAACCAATTTTGCTTCTCTCCAATTTGTTCCAGCTGTCGTGCTGCGGTAGTTTCTTGGGTCTTCTTTAAATTGACTGCACTGATTTTATTTCGTATTGTTTTGATGACACCAACAAAAACATGCTCGTCTTCCCCTTCCTCTAGAACTTTTACGAATTTATTGTTCTCATTTGCTTTGCGCTTAGCAAAACACATTTTTGCAAAATGATTTGGTCTTTGGCAGTAATGACATACTACTCCCATCGCTGGACATCTTTCTTTGTGCACACTGCCACATTTGTTACAGACCCTTTGTGGATTGTTATAGTTGTTGTTATTCCTGTTGTTGTTACTGTTGTCGTTGCTCTTATAGTTGGTGTTGCTGTAGTTCTTAAAGTTGTTGTTTTTAATCATTTTGTTCAATGCTGCAACCGAAAATGCAGCTTCATCGCCATTTTCACTTTGTAGTAAAGACGCGTCTTCCTTAACAGTCTCCATATTTTTAGCTATTTCAATTGCTCTAAACAATTTGATGTCTCCTTCACTTAAAAGCCTTTCCTTAATGTATGACCTTTGTGCTGTGAGACCGCAGATGAAAATATCTTTGACCAATTCTTCTCTGAGGTCTTTAAAGTTACAATTCAGGCTCAAATTGTTTAACACTGTAATATATTCCTCAATACTTTCATGTTGTTTTTGTTTCCTTGTAAAAAATTTGTGTCGTTCAACAGCTATGTTAACTCTTGGCAAAAAGTAGTCATCAAATTTTTTCACAAGATCATTATATTTGACCACATCCTCATTAACGTTGAACGAGCTAAATATTTGCAGTGACTCCGGTCCCATATGATGAAGTAATATCGCCACTCTACGTTTATCTTCCTGAGACTCCAGATTTGATGCCCTCATATACATTTTGAACTGCGTTTTCCACATTCTCCATGTCTCTGCTACATTTGATGATTTTAAATTTAGATGTTGCAACGTGCTTGGCATCAATTGCGGCACAATTTGATCCGTTTGTGACATTTTATTAATTTATTATTGTGATTTTTTAAAATTCACATCTGACACCATGTTATGTGTTGTACAATCACTTTATTAATCTGTGATGGCGATTTACCATAACATGTTCATTTGCTATAACATATGATTCTAGTTACAGAGTTGTCACTAACTTATACTACGTTTACATTTAAGTGTTATCTTAATACGTACATGCAATGTTTACAGATATACTTTTAGTTATTACATTATTATATTATATTATAAAAAAATATTATAAAAAAAATTTATATTATAAAAAAAAATAGTCTAACTTTCAATAGGGTTTTAAGATACGTATATAATATTAACCTCGAGACCACATTTCACAATACATTGTTTCGTTTTTGGGATGCACATTTCCCCAATTTGTAAATATTAGATGCGTATTACATTTTTATAAACTTTTTAGACTGCAAACACCAACTTTTGTTGCATCTTTTTTAAAATTTAGTAGATCCACGAGAAACCCTCAAATAATATTTCCTAAGTTGTCGCCGGCTGTTGGACAAATCGTTTCATGTTAGAGTAGCCCGTGTTTTTAATAAATTGCCCTCTACTATGAGAGTATTTAATGTTTCACCTGGAACGTATAAAAATCAGATATACCAATGCGCTCAAAATAACCTAATTTAGTTTTTAATTGATTCTTGCTTAGTTGGTTTGAAATAATTTTTTTTTACCTCCATTTATATATATATATAGAAAAAAAAACGTTTTTATGTCATTAACCTCAAATTGTTAAACATATTGAATTTGTATAAATTCCATGTATAATTTTATTAGTCACTTGAGTAGTTTGATTTCATACCTCATACTTCAGCCCGAGGCGGCCAGCCGTATGATCATTGGTAGGATAATGCGGTATGGAACCTCCCAGGGAGAGTCGTCTGGGCCAGCCGGTGTTGCCAGTTACCCTCAGGCCGCGTAGTAAGAACACATAATAGAGATATTTACGTTAAGTAGAGAAAGTTTTATTTTCCACTTATCCGGTCTCGAACAACCCCGAGGGGTCAGAGGCCGTTCAAAACGAAGATAACATATTTCGTCAACCAGTTCCTCTTACTGTATATAAATGACTATTTGTACACGTAATTTTGATGATGGCTTATTTCGACTGGAGTACCCCATGGCTTCTGTTACACGCTGTATGTGTATTTTTGCATTCACGACCCAACCGACATAATATCTTGTTTACATACTAAATAATATTCTGTATAAATGAAATTCTTCCTACCGATGGTTAATAAAATTGGGCAGAAATTGATTAATAATTATTTTGAATATGAATATTAAATTCTATATATCGATTAAATACATATTAATATAGATACGTACATTCCACTCTACATAAAATTACTAACCTTTTGCATTAATTTCTTGTTTTTTAAAGGCTCGTATCGCCATGCTATTGGGTGAACGTAAATGTCTGGAGAGTCTTAAATCGGATTTAACAAGGCGTATTAAAATGTTAGAATACGCCTTGCGACAGGAGCGTGCTAAGTTCTATCGCCTAAAGTACGGCACAGATCCACCACAATTGAATGAAATGAAGCCGTCGGGCGATGACTCGTCACTGGGGGGTGAAGTGGCACCGGACTCCGAAGTACCCTATAGCTCGGTATCGAATACCACATGGCGTCAGGGAAGACAAATGTTACGTCAATATTTGTCAGAGATTGGTTATACTGATAATATAATCGATGTCCGTTCAAATCGTGTGCGTTCAATTTTGGGCCTCAATAATAATGCTGAACAAGAGGAAAACGTTAGCCCAAACGTAAATGGTAATGAGAACAATAAACGAGCCTCTGAGTCGGAAGGTAGATGAGTGAATATATGGCTTGCCCTTTTTGTGAACAGCGAAGCCCTAGTGATTATCTCAATATTTTGTATTTTCTCTTTAGGACGTCGCACGCCAGCTAAAAAGATTCAGCAGACAAACGATGCGATTATCTTGGACACGGAGGCTGCTGTCATGGCTAATTTCGCATTTTTGGGACCCACAGAGATGTCAGATGACGATGAAATCTCCGATGATTTAGAGATGGTTACTGGAGATAATGATGAAACTGATATCAAAACAACAAAGCGTAATAAATCTGGCAAAGATATGCTTAGCGAAGGTAAATTTTAATGTTTAGAAACAAATGTATACATGTTGCTCCTTCCTATGTCTATTGCCGCTTCGAATGCTTTGTTTTAGCAATTTCTCTAAACGGAAAACAATATTTGTAATAATTAAATAAGCAATACGACCATGTTTTTCTTTTCTGTATTAACTTTTTTGTACAAAAACACTTGCGACACAAATTAAATCTTTAGTTCATTATCTGCTTACTATTAGCTTCAACTGTTGCTTTCATACATTCAATCCTGTATACCCCGACCCTCAGTGCATAGCGGAAGTTCTACCGAAGTTACATATTTACATATTCAAGAATAAATTTTTTAAATAAAAACTTACTTAAGAAAAAGGTGGAATGATTTAAATATATTTGCAATAAATGGGTCTTTTAAACCCATTTAATTTCAAAGTTTATTTTCCAATAAAAATGTATCATCACCCTAAACGTCCATTAAGATATTAAAAAAAAAGATTCTTGGTAACCAATCCCAAATCAATATATACTACGTTTATACAAGAGCTTATTTTCGCGCACTTTATTGACATATCGCGATATGATATCACAATATAACCTCTCGTATAAACGTAGTATTGTGTCTATACATTTGTCACCAAAAGCTGCATTGATCTATTCCCTTGTGGTCACATCCACACTAGCAGTAATACATATCCGCTGCAATGGGTTGGAGGTATACATTAGCGACCGGATTAATGCAAACTTTGCAAAATTTACTCTATATTTTTTCTACGAAAAAGAAGGATCATGAATATTGTTACTTGTTTATTTGCTGCTTTATAAATATGTTTATGAATAAATATTACGTTTAATCTAAATCTGTTAAATTGATTAAAAAGAACTGGGTGCCGAGTTGGGAGAGCAGCTGCTCAATGATATCAATCTTATCACAGAAGGTGCTTATTATGTTATTATTGTTATAGTTTGTGTTAATTAGTTGGCTTTTTCTTCTAATATACCAAATCAAAAATATAAACTGCACTTTTACATAGTTTTGGTTTTCAGTTTTTCAGTACATAATTCCTTTTGCGCGATCATTGTCGTCGCAATTTTGATTTGCTTTGCAAAATGTTTACTTTTCCATTCGCCTCTCTACAATTATCTGGGTTTAAATTAAAGAAACCTCTCTTGTGCCACTGTGTTCAATTTTTCGTTCGGTTCTTTGTTCTGTATAGTAACTTTATTGGAATGACTTATAATTTAATGCCTATCGAGATACTTTTTTGGTTTGTTTGTTATAAATCATTTTTAATATACATTGTTTGTAGTTTGAGATTAAGCATTTAAAACCATTGTACTTCAAACTAATATTTTAATTTGAATTTTTTCCATCTCCATTGCCAATGATTTTTGTGTACCCGTTTGGACGTCCCCCCAACACCTTCAACTTACCCGAATTATCAACAAACTCTTGTTCGCCGACGACGCCATTCCCCACAATTGTTACCTTTATTAAGGATATTCATCATCAAATGTTGAACAAACTAATAATACCGTTAATACAGCCGCATCGGCTGCAGCACGTCGTAACCTAATCACAGCCGTTACAGCAGCTGGCGACGAGGACGTAGATGCTTCGTTGGGTTTGGGCGAACTGGCCCAGTTGACAGTGAATAATGACTCGGAAGGTTCGTACGATTCGAATGCGAAGGATGGTACAGGAGGCGGCGCCTACCGTAAGACCTGGAATGCCAAATACACGTTACGGTCACATTTCGATGGAGTGCGTTCATTGATTTTCCACCCCGAAGAGCCGGTGCTAATTACAGCCTCTGAAGATCACACACTAAAACTATGGAATTTACAAAAAACCGTACAAGCCAAAAAGTCAGCTAGTCTTGATGTTGAGCCATTGTACACATTCAGAGCTCACACTGGCCCGGTGTTATGTTTGGGTATGTCCACTACAGGCGAAACCTGCTACTCGGGCGGCTTGGATGGCAATATTGAGTGTTGGCAGTTGCCTTCGCCAAACATAGATCCATATGATTGCTATGACCCCAGTGTACATTCGGGGACTTTAGAGGGGCATACAGATGCTGTGTGGGGGCTGGCTACCATGCACAGTAATATTGTTTCATGCTCAGCTGATGCTACCGTCAAGCTATGGTCACCGTACACTAAAGAGCCTCTGCTGCGCACTTATACTGCCTCGGAAGCAGAGGGCGTTCCATCGTCTGTTGACTTTGTGCGGAACGAGGTCGATCACATTGTGGTGGCATACAACAGTGCCCATTGTATTATTTACGATACGGAGACCGGTAAACAGATCATCAAATTGGAAGCTGCTCAAGAGATGTCTGGCAACACGGGGAAATTTATAAACAAAGTGATCTCGCATCCAACATTGCCCATAACAATAACAGCTCACGAGGATCGCCACATTCGTTTCTGGGATAATACTTCCGGGATGCTGGTACATTCGATGGTCGCCCACTTGGAACCGGTAACGTCGTTGGCGGTCGACGCACATGGTCTGTATTTACTATCGGGTTCACACGACTGTTCGATACGCCTGTGGCATTTAGACAATAAGACGTGCGTCCAAGAAATTACAGCGCATCGCAAGAAATTCGATGAGAGCATATTCGATGTGGCGTTCCATGCCACGAAACCCTACATAGCCAGTGCGGGCTCTGACGGCTTAGCGAAGGTATTTGTCTAGATGACAGGACACCCGATGAAATCAACAACGACTACGTAAGATAACTAGAGTTGAGATTGCTTGATCGATTGTTGATATCGATCAATTGATGTACTAGTATGTTTAAAACGATTATACGAAAACCCATTAATTTATTAGAGTAAACAAATAAACAACTAAAAAAGAATATTATATCGCGAAGGCGGGCAAGAACTGTAAAGAGAGGGAGAGAATGGAGGATGCGTTAGTTGGACAGAATTAAGAATCTACTAACGTAATTGTAAAAAAAACAGACAACCGAACGTCATTCATTAATTTCATAGCACGAAAAATATAAATGCATGTCCTGAGACTAATGGACTACTGACATTTAGCATTGTTGAAGAATGACACCATTATAACATAAAGAAATAGTCCTCCCTATCTCTTTCTCTGGCTCGTTAGCTTAAATTAATAATATAAGACGATTGAAAATTAATGAATGAGTGGTAATTATGATGAAAACACATTTTAACATTTATTATATTATGTTATACAAACCAACAAAAACACAAAATACAATATATTGATTAACCATACATACAACAAACAAAAACACCTTACATTTACATAATAATGTTTAATTAAAGAAGTAAATAATAATAATAATAAAATAAAAATAAAAACAAATATACACATATTAACAAAAAAATATATATAAACAAAATCGAAAAAAAATTATTATGCACATATGCCCACATCACTCGCCCCTTCTCCTCATCGAAAATCACAATAAGAAACGTCATTAGGTCCTTAATTTTGGTTTAAAAAAACAAAGCAAATATGATATTGTAATTCTACAAGTTAAATAGACTCGAGATCATTTAGGCATTTCAACAAAATGTAAAAAGGATACCCAGTTACAATATGAATTACTCATATATACAGTGTTTCACAAATGTCACATGGCACCCTTGAGCTTAATAAAATATAAAAATATACATTGGAAACAAAACTGTTAAACTTTACTAAAGAAAACAGTAGAAATGTATGGCTTATGACACGACAAAACTACAAGAAAATTATCGTATAACGGTTATGAATGAAATAATATTGCTTCATGTGTTTGAAAGACTTTTAAGAAATGTTTTACCTTAGCCCGCCCTTTTGTGATGCGATGTCTAAGTACACAGTTTGAATTAAAAAAGATTCAAAGACTCTCTAAGTGAAATTGAAAACACATTTGTATTTATGTATATTATAGAAAAACTACTAACGTGTCATTTCATAAAACGTAATCTGAAAAATGATATTTGATAATTCACAACACTTTCGTGTTTAGTCGTCAACAATGTTGAATAAATAAATTATTTATAACTGTTATTTTTTACATTTTATTAGGTTGCTATGCATTTAAAGCAGTGGTTGACATTTATGACTCACTCTATATAAAGAAGGGTATGATAATTAGAGTTGTACCTTTCTACGCTCATAGCTAAGGCTTAGAAATGAACATTGGCGTACCAGGAAGTGGCAAGGCAATCAGTTACCCTCTCCTTGAGTTTGAACGAATCAATTTGTATACCCTTTGAGTTAGTGTTGACGTTTGTTTCAAAAATATAACACAAAGTTAATTCAGAATCACAATTGCAAGCAGATTGCAACTGAATTTGGTATATAACCTTTGACTGGGTAAGGGACGAACCCTATTGAAATGACCTACATATATACAAAGAGTGGCTCCATAGATTACTTCATACTATCGAATCCATAGATTACAAATATTAGTCAGTTTCAACGAAATATGGTACATAGGCTTTATCTTGGGCCTAGAATGATCGAGTTTGTAAATGGGCTATATCGGGATACATTTTGGAAACAAAATGATACATTATTGGTACCATCAACTCCAGCGGCTACAAATGTTAAACTTGCCGATGTCCTCCTGGCTACGCTCTTGGAAATAAATATATCTTAAAGTAAGCTTCGAAAATATACATTAACGTACGTTAGTGTTATGTACGAGACTTCGTCGCGTACAATACGCAGATTCATTCCTTACAAGAAATACCAAATACACTTCCTCCCGAATACTGTACGCTACGATTTTGAACTGTTGCACTGTTGTATGACAAAATACGCTCACTTTTAAAGGTTGTGTATTTTTCAGGGACCGTAATGATTATAAGTTGTATTATAAAATTTGCTTACAAAATCATCAGTATATTTTGGTTCCTATTAATTATTCAAAAATCAATGATTATTATTCGAAATGTTTTAATTTCTCAGACGATAATAATTTTCTGCCTGTTTTCCTGTATTCATAAAACGAATTTGAACCAACGAATCGGCCAAATCAAAAACGTAAATAAATAGGGTTTCATGGAACAAATGTGGATACTATTTTACTAATTTGTTAAAGAGACGTATGAAGAATGAATATCCTGCATAAAAAACTCATTTGACCCGTATTATTCGTACTATTTATATTTTCGCTTTGGCCGATTCGCTAGTTCGTTCAAATTCGTTTTCTGAAAACAGCCTTTGAGTTTTATCAAATGCTTAAAAAATTATGATTCTTTTTTGAGTTTTATATTTTTAACATTTTGCACAGCAAAGAAATCTAAATATTTGGTGGAAGTACATCTATTAGGATTTAATATACTATTGATTACTTCGTCCTTACTTGTTTGGTAGTAAAATGACATCGTCTGAGTGAGAAATAAATTCCGAAATGAAATAAATTCGGTATGATAATCATTATTTTTGGAATAATTGATACAAATGAAGATATTTTTTCAGTTTTTTTTTAGTAAAACTGCGAAACAGAAAATGTTGCATGTCTGTATGCATGATTTTTTTGATTAAAAATAACAAAATAATCATTATTTTCGGTTCCTGATATTTTTCAAGCGTACACAACCAGAAAAAGTAAAAATAAATAAAAAAAAAAATGCATGTGGATCAATTTTGTAAAACCACGAAATTATAAAAATCGCTAATATAAAAGCATGTCATTCTATTTTTCGTTTTTTATTCGACCTTTTTGAATAGTTAGATCATCAATTCCTGATGATGTCTTTCGACGAAATATTGAAAAATAAATTAAAAATATATTGACCTCGAGCGTAATCATAGAAAAATTAAGATCTAATAACAATATGTCTATAACTCGAAAAGGTGTGTCCAGTCGTTAAACTAACCTCATTCTAATCAGGCGTAGTAGTGTTGAAGATAGTACATAATTCGTTGCGGTCATTCAGTCTTCACCGGAAGTCAACAATTTGGTTATTTTCGCGGTTGAACGCAAAGCATAATTTTTATTTTAGCGATTTTCTTATTTTGGCGATTTAGCGATTTTTTTCTTTCTTTCATAGAAATGGATACCTTTCTCAAAAATCCTTATGTTATTTTGCGTTTGGCTGCTTCGAGATGTAGGTAGACATTTGTTGAATATTTTCCAAAACTACTAAGTAGTTGAGTAGTATTTTGCATATAAATTGGCGAATAGGCTTTAAGTTACAATTTTGTATAATAAATGAAATGAAACCCTACACTAAACGTAGTGTATTCCGGTTGTGTACGCTTCAAAAATATTCAACGCCTCAAAAACCTAGGGTACAGTATTCATTAAAAAGGAGAAATAGCGTATGTATACTTCGAACGTACCGTACGTTAACGTAGTTTTTTTTCGAAACCTGTCTTAAAGTAAATTGAAATTGTACGCGGACGAAAACGAGAAAATTCTTCAATACTTGATATAGTGTTTGAATTTCACCGGATATTTTGCAGAACTTAATCAGGAAACCACACAAAAGTCAGTTTATTTATTTATTGAAACCTAAAATTATGAAAAACGGAAAAGTACATGAAAATCCAAGTTTTATATATTCGCTTGTTCTTTTTTTTTTTGTCTTCAGGAAAAAATCCTCTATTTCTCTCTTGTATATATTTGTCATATAAGTTAGAAGATTAAAAAAGATTAGAAGATTAAAATAAATAAAAGTATAAAGTCTAAATTTTTGAAACTACGCAACTAATTTATTTGCGTATTTATCTCCTAATTTGATGATTTAATGAAAACGTCTATAGATTTCGATCGACTATAAACAAAATTATGCGAGGGTAATAATACATTATCGGCCTTATTCATAAAAAGTTGTGAGAGTTGATTTGTCATACAAAAATCGTCTCTCAAACCTCTCACAACTTTTTATGAATAAGGCGGTATATCTTTACCTATAAGTTATAGCCATTTAAGACTGAAAATTGAAAAAAAAATGTTTGAAAGTTCGCAGAATTTGTCTCCGGTTTTGTCTACATTCTTCGATCTTCAAATCATAATTCGGCGCAATATCAATTAGAGCTCTATTACACGATGCCATTTCTTGCGGGCATATTTTGTAAAGTTGCTACGTAATTCATCGAGTTTATTATACGTTGAATTTTTCCAATTTCGAACTATTGAATTATCACAAAAGTAATAACCATGAAATATCCAAATCAAGACAGAAACGGAAACTACACAAAGAGAAATTGAAAAAAATTCCCGAAACACAATGCCAGGGCATTTCATGGCATTTTGTCCTCGTCTCTTAGTTTCTATCCCTCTTGCCTAACGAACGTAAAATTCACGAATTTTCTTGCGGGGATAGATTCATCGTGTATTAGTGCTCCTACTAATAAAAAATTAATTTTAATAGAAAATAGTTATTCAAAAGATAATGTGCAATTATAGTAGATGATGGGAAAGGAATATATCACATCTCCACAAATATTTACGTATATCATCACATTATAGGGCTGAACAAATCTCAACTTAATGAGAATTTTTTAAGTTTCTTCTACGATTTCCAAATTCCGGATTACAATAAATGGAAACTCACTCAATTCACTTGGGACATAATTCCAACGTATATACAATTGTAATATCCTTAATCAATAGAAAGTTGTAGCTGGTACAAAAATGAAAACTAATTTCTGTCGTTTTTATAATTTTCGTTGTTTTTCGTAAGCCGCTCTTAACATAATGCAATTTTAAACAAAACAAGTAAATAACCACTGTAATTATGCAGAGTTTGGCATACTGCCTAGTTAATGACGTATTAGCAGGAACGTGGTATCTGAACTTCAAAAGTTGAGAAAATTACCGCGAATGTAAACATAAAGTTTTTCGCATTCGTGATTCTATTCGAAACAACAGAATATTATATTTTTTTTATTTATCGTCGCAAAATTCTTACATTTTGTTTTCCACATTTGCTAATATCTCACAATGGTCAATATTCTTCTCATGTACCCTAGATTTATAGTTACAATGCCTATAAACGAAACCTACACGCAAATTTCTGCAAACGTCATCCAAGGGGCTGCGTGAGAACTTTTCAAAATATACATATGTATATATGTCAATCAACAGCTTTCCATTGCCTTATACAAAAGGATATTATGAATTATAGACTTAACAATAATTTTCACGCCAAAAGCATGCATATATAAAACAAAAAACCCAACGCTAAATCGAAACGTGGTCTTCAAATTAAAAATATTCAAGTATAAAACGTTAGGTATCCAATATTTAAATGGGTGTAACTTTTAAGCTGGTAATGATAATTGATAACTTTTATCAGTGTGACTTCATCCATCCCGGAAGTCTATTTGTTTTATAACTAAATGGTTTGTATTTTCGGTTTATTGGAAAATTAATTTATATTTTTAAATCGTTTAGTTAAGTTTTACAAAAAATATTAGAAAATGTTTCTTAGTAAACTCTTACATACTGTGTACGTATTATATTTGATGTAATGCATATTTTAGATAGTTTTTTTTTAATGTTTGGTTTTTAATTCTTACTATTTCTTACATATTGAAGAATTTTCTTGTGCAAATGAATCTGAATGAATCTCTACAAATGTGGATTATTCGTACTGTATAATAATAAATGTCATCATTAGAAAGAAAATCTAAGTTTGTATGCCATTTATCTTTTATATTCAATAAAAATTTCTCACATTCTGTTTTCCAATAACTTTAATTTATATTTCTTTCTTACCCAATTTAAAAAAAATTATGTAAACTAATACACATTTTTAAAATCTCTTGGTCAATTTTACTTTAATTATAAATTTTACGTGAAATAATCGTTATTATTTCTTTGATTCAAGTACGTATATTTTTAAATCGATAAATTTACTTGTTGAAATATTACAAAATATTTTTTTTTATTTTTACCTTTTTTTTCTTCAATAGAAAACTAATTCCTGTTTTATATACATATACATATATATATATACATATAGACCTAATTTTTAATTTAACACAAAATTAACGAACAAAGCATAAATTACAAGTAATCGATAATTATATACATACATATACATATATTTAGATGATTAAAATAAAAAATAAAAACACAATAAAATACAACAATAAATGGTAAAAACTAATATTGAACTAAAACCAAAATCTGCTTTATACGCCAAATGATGGAAAGTATACTATTTCTGTGTCTGGAACAGACGACAGAAACACACATTTTTCTCAATTTTATGGCAAAATTCTACACTTACCCACAAAAGTCTTTGAAACTTCTTTATAATCATTGAAATTAAAATATGCATAAAATGGGAACATAAAAAGTCAAGTCGAGTAAATTCGAATAACTAATACAATAAATTTAAATTACAATATAAGGAAGTCTGAATAAAATTATATTTATTTACTCCTTTAATTAAGAATTTGTTTCGAAGGCTCTGGATGCAACATTTATTTTGGTAAAATAATTTTGTAATAATCGGTTATAATAAGCGATGATTTATCCGACCTTTTGTATTATATTCAAGAATTAATTGTGTTTATCTTCCTGACTATGCTACCCAAAGGGTAGCGAATTATCGAAGAATAAAATTAGTATACTATTATTTTTCTATTTTATTTTATTTCTATAAATTTTTTTTTGTAGGTTGAAAAACAGTTGTTTGCTCTACACCATTTCCAATTGAAATTCGAAAAATATGAATTACATTGTGGAAAACATAAATTTAGTTGTATTTATAGTTGACCTTTCTTATTATTATGATTTTCAATTTTAGTATCGGCTCGAGGTCATAGATATGAGAAAAGAAAACGAAGTTGTATAATTTTCCTTTTATCACAATTTATTTATTTAGAATAAGAAAAACACAAAGATTTTATAAAACATTAGTGGAAACAGAAAAAAAAATGGTTTCCCATTACATCCCATTAAAAAATCGGGGAGAGCTTCTCACAGCCAGTGAGCTGTGCGCTTTCTAGTTTTATACTCACTGATTGGGACCTACAGTTTTAGTTTTACACCGGTTCCGAACGGTATTTTTGATAAGCATTTTCATGGCTAAATACTCGATAGTGTCGCCGTCACTATGCGAGGTGACCGCCGTCGAAAGAAATTTTAAGGTGGTCAGAGCAGGGATCGAATCCAGGATCTCAAGTGCAAGAGGCGCGCTGGTTTTTGTTCCAAAGGCTTATAATGTGCCTTTTGGTCCGATTTATGTGATGCAATTCTCGTCTTCAGTTTATTCGTACCCACATATACCTTCTGGCATATGTTAGTTTTGTCTCCGTTGCACTTAATTCCGTACACCACATTCGGCTTGTAATCCGCATCGATTCTCGATTTAGTCCTACCAAAAAGGTGATTTATTGTAAAGTTAGACTTTGGAGCTAATTGGTATTTCTCAATACCTTCAACAACTTCGTTTTCTTTTCTCATTTCTATGATCTCGAGCCGATACTAAAATTTGAAATCATAATGAAAACATAAATTCTAAAATTCTATTTGAAAGACGTTAATTGAAGTTTTAAAATTGTCTTTGACATTTAAAATACATCAATTGAAATTTAAAAAAAAACATCAATTGAAATTTAAAGGCCGCCAATGAAATTTAAAATTCGTCAAAAAGCATTAACCGGATTTCTACATTTGGTGCCGAAACTTCATTTGCCGTTCAACTGTCTCCTAAAATTCAATTAAATTTCAATTAACTTTTTAATTGCAATTGGAAATGGTGTAGTTCACATAACATGTTGAAATATGGAAAATTCAATATTTTGTTAAGATCATGTACTTACGAACACCAATCGCGAGGAAAATTTCATGTATTTAATTTCAAACGTAAAGTGAAGAAATCAAAACCAAAAGGGACATAAATTCCTCGTATAAACCATTTCCAATAATAATATATGCCTCTTCAAGCCCGGTATTCAGTTTATTGAAATTTTCGTTGCCGTAAGTATGTGTATAAAAAATAACGAAAATTTCGTTCACTTTTCATTTAAACTTGTTTTTTTATTCCCTGCTAAACTAATTTTTCGACGACTTTGTATGGGGAACTAAGCGATTTTAAGCGGCACTCCATACAAAGTCGTCGAAAAATTAGTTTAGCAGGGAATAAAAAAAACAAGCTTATTTCTTTGCTCTTTGCGAGCATTTCGTAGGCAAACTCAAGTACAGGGTTGTTACGCCAAAGTTATTGCGTACGAAAACAATTGTTTGATAATTGTTAGGGACCGGAATTTTGACATTTCAATTATTTTAACAAACAAAAGTAAAACCACATGCGTTAAAAATAAAATGGGAGTGGGAAGTGGAACTATTAATAAAATATTTGCAAGGAAAATTATAGATAGGTGGTAACTCTCCGCAACAACATTTTCCGTTTGGAGATAAATGACAAAATTTCGCAAGAACTGAATACGAGGCTCCACGCGGGATTTGCAAGGAAAATTATAGATAGGTGGTAACTCTCCGCAACAACATTTTCCGTTTGGAGATAAATGACAAAATTTCGCAAGAACTGAATACGAGGCTCCACGCGGGATTTCTCCCCCCGCATTCACTATGGTTTCTCTATGTTTTCTATTTACGATAGGGTTGATTAAGTTTGTCGACTATTGTTTAGCATTTTCAACACAAGGTTTTATATATTTCTGGGTCGGTTTGTTTTCAAAGTTTTACCCAATTTATAACTACTAGTGTTGATAGAAAAGTTTTTGGATATAACGACTTTTTTGTGGATCAATTGATGGAATCAATTGATTGGAATGGCTTAGTGGAGCGAGTTTAAAGTGCTTTTTTTATAAGACCCTACGACAATGCTGTAAAAAAAAACTTATGGAATGCTGCTGTGTAACATGAGGACAATTAATGATATTGTTTTAATTATTTTAAAAAGTACTTTATTTTGAGGATACCCATCGCAATGTGCACAGGAAAAACTATTCAATATCAGCTTAACATTTGTAGTTATGGCTTAATTGGACGCGTACGAGTACAAAGAACAAACTATTAAATTATTCAATGTAGATTTCAGCAGAGATTTAGAATTTTCGGCTTTTAAAAACAAAATAAATATTTGAAACTTATTCCGATTTTTGCCTTTTATGTTTTATTTTACCACGCATTTAGTTATAATTTCAACTGAATTCTACTCCTACTTTCTACTGTAGCTCTCGCTTTATAAAATAACAAAAATGTGTTTTTGTTAAACTAAGATATATAAAAGAAGCATAAACAAAAATCATATAAAACAATGGAAAATTATTGTTGCAATCCAAACAACCATATAAACAAAACAAAAACACCCAACCCCCTGATAAATTGTAGTCTTTTCGCTTAGTATATACATTATTTTAAGCCTCAACACTAGTTTTAAAGCTTAAAAAATAATTAAAACAACAAATTAAAGAATAAAAATCCCCAAAAATTAAATATACATAGTATATGTATGGAAGATAATATGAAACAAAGGATTGAAAAAAAAAGAATCAAAAAGAAAAATCAGAATAATTAATTAAATTTTAACTACAAGTTGCTTGATATTAATAATGGATAATACATTGATGAGAAATGAACTGGAAACGGTTATATTATTTACTTATTATATTTTAATGTTTATTTTGAAGAAAGTTATTTATTTTAATTAATAATTTCTACAAACACTTGCAAACATCTTATTTGTTTGTAAAGAAACACATTACTTATAATTTGCGTTTATTTTCTTTAATTTAAAATAACATACAACTTTTGTTTCTCTTTCCGTCGTAAATATTTTACGTTATATGCAAAATAAAACTATATTTAGAAAAGAAAAGAAATACAACATGACATACAGTTTTAATATTGTGTTATTATACATTTAGCTGAAACACTTCATTCAATATGTATGTATTTCTGTCTTAAAGATATACGAAGGAAACTCCATACCAGCCCATAAAGCAATTAAAGCAATGCCTAAAAACAACATAAATACAAATCGTTCCCCAGTGCAAATATTTTCGCAATCAGTATTTGCACGAAAATAAATAAATAATTTTTAAATCCTTAAAAATAACTGAAAAAATAAATAAACACCACCACTTGAATATTTTTTTTGTAGATACTATTAAATGAACCAGGACGATGCCGCATTATATACATGTGAAAATAATATAGAAATTAATCTCAAAAACTCAATTTTTATATAAATATATATATATAACGACGATGGCGACGCAACAAAAAATCTATAAACATTTTAGTGTTATAAGAACAATGCCAGAGAAACATTGTAAAACAGTAAAACAACAAACAAATAAAGGATATATGTATGGAAATTTCAAAAATAATTCTCATATATCATCATATGTAAACGTTCGTTACATACTTAAAAATATGTAAAATTTGAAAATTAAAACAAAACATACACCATCTAAACAACTCTATTGATAAGTAGTTACAAAAACCAAATATAAAGGTAAAAAAAACATTTTCTAAAATCGAAAGAAAATAACTTTAAACAGATAACAGAAATCCGATTAATGAAATAAATTTTTGAAACCCAAAATATATGGCACTTTTCGATCTGTCTATTCTTCTTAAGGATGAAAACTTAACTTTAGGTCAGTCAGTTGTTTTTCCGTTTTATTTACTTACAAAATTTTACATTGAATATGTTCGGATTCGCTTGTTAAGGGAAATTTGTATGGACTAAAGGTATTAGATTTCGCCGCGACAAAAAACATGGCACGAGATTCCAACATAAGGCATCCACAAGGCTTCTTTCTGCTTAGTTATGAAAGCCGCTTGAAGACAAACCATGGTACGATAAAGAGAGGCGCACATCAAGTGATGAAACGAGAGCTAAACGCATGGCACTGTTTCAATCTTTTGCAACGTGTGCTGCGTCATAGCGTGGAAGAAAAGGAGAGGAATCCAGTTTGGAAAAACGGCAGCGAAGAAAGCGCGATATATACTTATAATCAGCCTTATTACGAATGTCGTTCTCGTATTTCGACTACGACAGTTTTGTAAAAGATTAAAGACAAAGTTGGCGTGCTATATTTAATCTTTTACAAAACTGTCGTAGTCGAAATACGAGAACGATATTCGTAATAAGGCTGAATATTTAAATATACAAAAGGAAGAATGAAGCCCGAAAATTTTACCGTAAAGTGAAAAGTAGATTAGATCATCCCAGTCACGGAGCAGGGGCCACCTTCTGCAGAGACAAGGACTGGAATGTAGGTGTGTGCAGAATATGTTGGGGATATGGAGATATCAATTTTATGTCTTTCTTTTTCCCAGGAGACTTCTATGCAATCTCGACTTAAAACAGTAAGTACAACGGTAAGTGCAGATAGACTACCGGCTGAACTGTGCAAGACTGATGGCGATGAGCTGTCAAGGTGCATGCCACAGCTCATATTCAAAATTTGGTTAGACGAATGCATGCCCGGTGATTTGGTTCTCAGCGTACTGTGTCCTGTATTTAAAAAGTTAACCCGAGTATATACGCCAAGTATCGGGGAAGAAGCCCTATATCCATTACATACCAGGACCTTTCGAGCGTAGTGTGCGAAAGACTACAGCCATTTGTTGAAGATCAGACTTAGACCTGGAAAATCCACGATCGACCAAATATTCACATTACGACAAATCCTGGATAAAACGCGAAATACAAATCAAAACCTCACACCTCTTTGTTGATTATAAGGCTAGTCCGATACGGGGAACCTGTTTAAATCTAGACATGTCTGCAGAATATCACTGCCCGACACGATATCCTTGGAATGATCTAACAGAACCATTTAATACGAGGCGAGGCCTCAGTCAGGGTGCCACCCTATCGTGCGATCTCATCCATATTTTAATTGTGATTGTTTACGCCAGAATGTGGCATACTCTATCCCGTATCCTAATCGATTTACTGTCGGTTGGTAACCCTTTTGCACTCTCTATTTTCGTTAGAAACTGTATCCTTTCTTTGACTGAACAGTAACTTCTAGAGATTGGCGGGATTTGCTGAATTCAAACCACCTCTCTTCATCTTTGCTTGTGTTTTTTACTTAAAATGTCTTATTACTATTCACTTCGTTACCAGAGCTCTGCAGAAACTTAAGTAGGTAATTTCGTTGTCTGTAATAAAACCTCAATCCCATATATTTCAAAATATTAAACCGCGTTAGTTTTTTATTTCATCTAAAACTTTTGCGTTCATTCTTGTTGCCTACGCAGAGATCATAATGAGGAAAGATGCAATTATCGTGAATAAGACCATCAGCAGTAAAATCCACAAGCTGCTAATGATATAGACGTCATTGACCGAAACTTGCGAGAAGTTACTGAAGTAATTTCGAGAATTAGTGAGTTTAGAGTAAATGAGGGCAATTAATGGTTTCAACAAGCCAGAATGTTGATAACCGTTGTAACTTCGAGGTAGTGGACGAATTTATTTACCTCGGCTCTTTTGAGAACAACAACAATAATAACGTCAGCCTAGAAATCAAACGGAGAATTGTGTTTGGGAACAGGTGCAATTTCGGGCTAACAAAGCAGCTCACCTCGAAACGACGATCCCGATATATCTGACTCCTACAACCTGTCCTGATTTATTGCGTAGAATCATGGGTAATATCACACGCTGTCAAAACAGCCCTGGGAATTTTCGAGAAAAACTTTCCGAAAACTGTTAGATAATGGCGAGTATGGACGACGTATGAACAATGCGAAAGGAAAGAACAGGTTGATGAATACTGCGAGATTGTGGCATTACCAACTGGCAGGAATTAATTAATTTCTTTACGGTCCCCTAACAATTCGTTGCCCCATAAGTAAATGTAAGTATTTCAAGGACGCTTTTGGTCGACAATATGCTTCTAAAGAAACTAATAGAAACCCAACGAGTCTAAAACTGTATGCAGGCGTTGTTTTACTGTTACTGATCCCAAATATAAGATAAAAATAATATTAATTAAGAGTTGCACGTAATTCCTGACAATTGTCTTTGAAGATGCCTATCCACTAATTCATACAGAGTTAAACGAAGAGATGCATCACTGCTCTGCATCTGATATGTAGCACGTTCGGAAATGCATCATCTGACAAGTTTGCAGGTGTTTTGAGTTGGTAATTGCAAATAAAATTCCCAACAAACAAGCATCTACATCAGCTGATACATTTCCGAACAGGCCGAACTTTAAACACTGATCACCTGAATATTGTAGTTTTTAATGATCCGAATTTAGTATGCGGAGACATGAGGAAGAGTGAATTAAATAAAAACTTAGAACGACGTAGGTATAAAGTTACTGCGTTCGACAAATAAATGAAAGGAATCTCAGGACTACGATAACAAACGGAAGCTACAAATACTCGTAAAATTGCAAATTTGTCGTTAAAACATTTTTTGGTTTCTGAAATTGCCATATTTTACTCGGTTTTTTGAGCCGGGCCCGGGCTCATGCATTTCAGCCGATGGCTCTGTGGTGGTTACTACTGATTACTCGTGTTTACTGCCAAGTTGGATTTTAATTTTTGTGTAATTCTTTCAGCTGAATTACCCACTTTCTTATTTTAAAACGTATTAGTTTTATTTGGTAACAACTGTAGGTTTTACATTTGTTTTTTAAACGAAAAATTTAACAATACAGTATTAAAAAAGGTTTGTTCAAAATTAAATTTGTCAGCAGCAGCTGGTTCCATATTTAGCCAAACCATGCTTTCTTATTCGTGGCATTCCATTTAGCAATATTCATCAGTATAGAACTGACACATTGATCTTTATCCCGATTCTGTCCATAATAATCAACGAATTCTCCATCAGGGTTAACTAAATACATTATTATGGTGTGATCGACAATGTAATCATTTTCATTATCTTTGGGGCCAGCTGAGAAATAAACCCTAAAAGCTTTACAAACTTTGCTGATTTGTTCCACGGTACCAGTAAGCCCCAGCAGTTTTGGTGAGAATTCTTTGACATACTTAGCGACGACCTCTTTGGAATCTCTTTCCGGATCGACAGTTATAAAAATTGGTTGAATTTCAAGTTTCTCGGGTGAATTCTCTAGAGAAACAATGGCAACAGTTAGCTTTGTTAAACTATGAATTTATTTTAGGTTACTTGCCTATCTCATCTACGACGGCAGACATTTTCTCCAACTCGTCAGGGCAAATGTCAGGGCAATGAGTAAAACCAAAGTATATCAGCAGCCATTTACCCACGAAATCCTCGGATTTTCTCAATGCTCCTTGGGGGTCAATAAGTTCCCAGCGTCCTCCTATAGCAGCCTTTCCCAATTGCCGTTTGCGCTCTTTCAGAATGGCTTCTTCCTTCTCGTGCTTAACGTACAACATAAATGCAACGGTCACTGCTCCTATGCCACCAATGGCAGCGAAACTCTTCCAACTAACTGGGCCTCTGCCTTTCATCGGGTCCGTAGCAGCTAACCGGAATTGCTGCAGCTGCAGTGACTTTGGCAACTCTCCATGTTGTATAAACTGTCGCCGACATTTCGTAAATAAACGTTGTATATGACGGGACATTTGAGTTATGGTTGATAGTTTTTGGATTACCTTAAAATTCAAAAATTTACGTAAATGCTGGAAAATTCAATTGCTCGCTCTTATGAATTTAATCATCCGGTAGCAGAATAAGATAAAGCGTATTGAAAGAATCAGCTGAGTTGAAAACTGAAGATCTGGGAAAAAAAAAAAAAACAAAATTAATAATTTTTTCACTTACCAACACTTGTCAAAACGAAAGGCACAATCCATGGTAGAAATAGAATGGTAGATGCAGTACGACAACAAATACAACGAGCCAAAAACAACAGGCATTTTGTTTTTGCTCAGTGTCTGTGTTGTGTCAAGTCAGCTGATAGAAAAATGATGAAAATGTAAACAAATTTGCAAAAAGTGCCATTTAGAAAATCATTGAGTGTTATTTGATATATTGAAAGTGTTTAAGTGTGAAAATTAAAACATTTCTATGTAATTTTTGCAGAGAAATATTTCAAAAGCAGCAGTTGCTGGCGAACGGGGGTTGCAGACAAACAAATGTAAACAAACTTTGACATAAGAGGAAAACTTACTCATACTCACTCCAGAAAAAAGTTAAAATCAGCTGGGCTAGTGCTTCTACCATTTATTTGTACCATGGCACAATCCACGGCATAGATAAAGGAAATAATAGATATAGCGCGCCCATTGTCAACTTTGTTCACTAGGTGCTGTCCTGTACTAGTGTCACTTTCACTCATGGTACAAAGAAATGGTAGAAGCACTAGCCCAGCTGATTTGAACTTTTTTCTGGACTGAGTGTGAGTAAGTTTTTCTCTTATGTCAAAGTTTGTTTACATTTGTTTGTCTGCAACCCCCGTTCGCCAGCAACTGCTGTTTTTGAAATATTTCTCTGCAAAAATTACATAGAAACGTTTTAATTTTGACACTTATACACTTTCAATATATCAAATAACACTCAATCATTTTCTAAATGGCACTTTTTGCAAATTTCTTTACATTTTCATAATTTTTCTATCAGCTGACTTGACACAACACAGACACTGAGCAAAAGCAAAATGCCTGTTGTTTTTGGCTTGTTGTATTTGTTGTCGTACTGAATCTACCATTATATTTCTACCATGCTTTCACTGAAGATTCCCATAATTCTCATTCACGTATATCCAAAATTGTGGGAAATTTTTCTTAAAGTAATTTAAACAAGGGAAATGTGACAAAATTTAAATGATTTTATATAATAGCATTTGTTTGGGCTTAAACCTAGAATAGGTCGGCAACTCGCTTCGGCTCCAAACTATTACCATTGGATAGAACTTTTAATTTTAAGTAAAAAAAATTAAATAAAAAAATCGGGGGCAACGCCTATTTTCGGAGTTGTGGGCACCCAAAGTTCGGACATACAGGATGATACTACGAGTGTGGTGCCGTGTTATGGGACCGATTTCACAACTTTTTTGTATAAAACGAGTCGAAATAAACAAAAATAAATAAATACATTTTTTCGATAACTGCTTAGTTATCCACGTATCGGATTTTTAAAAATATCCAGAAAATATTTTTTTTTCAAGCAATCGAGTGATTTTTCGGATTTTGCCACACATCGACTTCAGGTACAGAGGGAATTTTAACCCCCCTGCCTGAGCCCGGCCGGACGGCCGGGCGACTAATTGCAATATAAATTTAACGATTTTCCAAAAGTTCTACCACACGGTACGAGCAACATAGGTCCCTGCCAGGGCTACTTGGCCCGTAACTCCCAAAATAGGGGTTCCCCCCTATTTTTTATTTTACTTTTTTTACTTAAAATAGCGATCCCTACAACCAAAAAAAAAGCAAAAAAATTGATTGGACGTGCCGATCTATACTAGGTCTGTTCCTTTGTTTCTTATATAAAAATCAACTTCAAAGCCATGAGGCCGGTGTTGGTATATCTATAAGGGAAAACACCGGCCAAAGATGAACATGCCGGAACGCCGTTTTAATCTTAAAACTTCCCCGCGCAGAAACTGTATCAACTTCTATGGTCGCAGATGCCTAAGCCGTTAGTGTCTGAGGACTCTCAACAAGGAATGGTAGCTGAACCGGAGGAAGAACCAATTTATTAGGACTTAGTCGGTGTTGTCATGGCTTTGCAATTCGATTGCCATGAGATATTCTACATTAAGTATCGTGTTGTGACATGGGACTGTCCGTGGAGGTGGAAAGTTTCTGATTGCCATTCACTTGGGAGTGGCCAGAAATGATTCCTTCATTGGGCAGTCCAAGCAGCTCACTACTTCCACGCAGTATGTCCTGGGCAATGGCTTTTCGGAAACCTCCGTTAGCTAGGTTCAAGTAGGTGACTGATGTCACTGAAGCTCATCAAACCATCGGGCATATTCTTTTGTCCTTAGAAGGCGGATGAGCTAGATATACGGGCCAACGGCGGATAGAAACTAAAAGAAGAAAATCCAGGTTCAACATATCGCATCCTGGTCAGCGTCTGATACATAATGGGCGGCTGCATCAAATTATCCTGGCAGTAGGTAAAATGCAAAAACACGGTGGGCTGGGTTTGCCTTCCGCCACCGTTCATAATGGCAGTTAAAATACGTAAACGAACAAGAAAACATAAACAACCCCTATTTGTTGACGACCCCCGCAAACGTTATAAGGACCACGATTTACGTATATAAATTAAGTTTACACAAAATTTATTTAGTTTTTAATCATTTAATCTTACTATATTTCTTTTTCTTGAATTCATTTATTTTTATATATTTTATTGTTTTTCTATCTTGGCTATATTTTGTTTTCAGCTTTTACTTTTCAGCTTAATTTATAACCTTTTTCATTAGTAGCTTTTGCAGTTTAGTAATTTTATTTCGACCCTCTTCATACATTTCCTTTTTAGTAAAACTTGTTTAGGGTGATTTTGAATATTCTTTTTGTTTTCGATTTTTGTTTTTTTTGCATTGTGGACAACGAATTATTAGTCGTTGGCTACTATCAGTTTTACCTGTACGGTGAAGAATATTTTTATTTGATACCCCCAAGGGGAAGATTTTTTGAATTTTTATTTTTTTTGCTTTCGGCATACGAATATGCCTATTCAACGATCACCGCTTGAAGGTAGTACCGACGTGACCGATCAGTCACAGCCGGCCACTTCCGGTGCAAACCTAACCCAGGCTACACTCAGGGTGAGGAATCTTGCTACAGAAGCGACAGCTACGGCTCCAGCGGTGGAGAACGTACCCCAGGCAGCAGTGAGAGGCGACGGATCTGTCGCTCAGACACAATCCATCGATTCTCCAAGCTACAGTGTGCTGACTGCTCTCAATTCTCGCACGGAGCGTGCAGGTGAGAGAGGAGAAGATTTTTTGAGACTCGGATTGGTTCCCAGATCGAGACCAGATGAGATCCGAGAACACGAGGACGACATAGATCGTCAAAGAGAGGAAGACGCCTTAGTGCGTCGTATTTTGCCAGCCATTTTGGAGGCCACTCGGCAATCCATGGCGGGCAACGCGACCAGTTATCCAGCGGCTCGCGCAAGGCCAAATGCGGCAACTGCAGCAGTAGGCTATCCACCTACTCCGTTGAACGAAACATCTTATATGGAGCCGGAGCTGACAACACGAGCACCGAATACTCTACATGAGTTGGCACTTCATCGGAATGCCAGGCGACAACAACGGCCTGAGGATGATCAGCCCGCGGCTTATCCAAGACCACGGCTAGCATCGACGCAAGAACTAGCTGCTACTGAAGAAGATCAACAACCACCGTTTGACCGAATAGGGGTAGATGCCCAGTATTGGCCAGCACGAGATTCTACTCCACCAGTAGGAAGTCGTGAATCTAGAGCGGAGGGAAATTCGCAACAAGCCAGACCTTCGCGTGGATCTCGTTTTAATCCTGATAGGACCGAACGTCAGGAGTCGTTTAGCCACAGGGGAAGAAAAGTCGACCTGTCTAAATGGGGGATTAAATTCGATGGTACGGCTAAAACCATGAATGTACAAGATTTCTTGTACCGGGTTCGAGAATTGACTTATGATTACGCATATACGGAGACAGAAGTGATGCGAGGGCTCTATCAAGTTTTGGAAGGTGCAGCCCTGGAGTATTACTGGAATTATAGAAAGTTGTCACCAGCTCTCAATTGGGCACAACTTCAGACAGCTTTATTAGCTCAATTCCAGAGGTACGAGAATGAGTTTCAGGTTCAGGTACAAATCTTGAATCGACGACAACAACCTCACGAAAGTTTTCAAGAGTATTACAACGTGATGATGAAGTTGCGGAACCAACAAGAAGTTCCATACACCGAAGCACAACTGGCAGACATAATGAAGGAAAATCTGAAGCCGTCGCTAGCCCAGTTGCTGTTTCCAATTCGAGTGAACAATCTCAGTGACTTCAGCAGAGAGGCTAAGAGGGCTGAGAATTTATTGTCATTGCATCGACAACAGCAGCCGTCGCGGCAAGCATACCAGCCGCGAGTACATGAAGTAACATTGGAGGAAGAGATGTCCGGTTTGGACACAACGGGCGAAGTGGACGCTTTAGGCGTCGCCAGTAAAATTATATGCTGGAATTGTAAGGCAGTTGGCCATACATTCCGTGATTGTCCTTCTACCCATAGAAGAATATTTTGTTACAAATGCGGCAGAGAGAATACTGTGACGCCAAAGTGTTCTAGGTGTCAGGGAAACCTCCCGAAGAACCCACCTCAGACCGGGGAGGTGGGGTCGACAGAAGTATAAGCCCAGTCAATACCAACAATTTACCCAGCACAGACACTACAACACCTTTACCTAATAGCGACACTAATATTACGATCTTGAAGAATGAAGACCGAGCAGAAGTGGCTCAACCAACACCGGCCTGGAGACAGCTTAAGCCTTTGCGCCAGCGCATTGAAGAGTACCGAGAGGCTCGAGCTAGGATCTTCGGTGTTGCCTCAGATCGCATCAAACGAGCGCGAGAGAGATACGAGAGGCGGCGTCTCATTCGTAGAGAGATCGCAGCAGCTACCTTATTCGAGGGTAGTGATAACCGATTTTACGCAAAAATTAAGATTGGCGGAATTGAAGTCGAAGGTCTAGTGGACAGCGCGGCCTCCGTAACTTGCCTAGGCAAGGGATGTCAGGAGCTGGTAGATCAAGCCGATTTACAGATCCATCGGTTTGGGTCATCCATTAGGACAGCAGACGGAAGTGCCCATAGGATCCTTGGAAGAGTTCGAGCAAGGATCGATTTTAATAAGAAGTCTGAGGAAGTTACGTTTTATTTAGTGCCCACTCTAGAGCGTGCACTCTATTTGGGTGTTGACTTCATGAAGTCATTTAAGTTGTTGGCGAACCTTGAGAGTCTTACCACTCAGGGGGTAGATCTCTGTGAGGAAGTCCAAGCCCCTGAGGGGGTTAAGACTCATGCATTGTCGCCACAACAAAATGAAATATTGGAAGCTGTGGTCAAGAGTTTTCCTTGCTATTCTAGGAAAGGTCTTGGGCTCACACAATTGGAGACCCACTCCATCGACACAGGAGATGCTGTACCGGTTAAAGATCGTTACTATCCTGTTTCTCCAGCCGTGCAAACGCTTTTATACGCAGAAGTGGACAGGATGCTTAACCTGGGAGTAATAGAGACGAGTGAAAGTCCGTGGAGTCATCCCGTGACTTTGGTCCGCAAAGGTGAGAAGAATAGACTTTGTTTGGACGCTCGGAAGCTTAACGCTCTCACGGTTAAGGACGCTTATCCTCTTCCACACATTGAAGGTTTGCTTAGTAGACTCGGAGATACATATTATATATCCAGCGTGGATTTAAAGGATGCATTCTGGCAGATTCCACTAGATCCATCCAGTCGGGAGAAGACTGCTTTTACGATACCCGGAAGGCCACTCTACCATTTTAAGGTGATGCCTTTTGGGCTGTGTAATGCAGCTCAAAGACTTTGCCGATTAATGGACAGAGTGATACCTTCCGCCATTCGTGATCGCGTCTTCGTCTACCTGGATGATCTTCTGGTGGTATCTCCAGATTTCCAGACCCACATGGATCTGTTACAGCAGGTAGCACGTTGCCTTGAAAATGCTGGACTCACGATAAACGTGGCGAAATCCAAGTTCTGTTTCAAGGAGTTGAAGTATTTAGGATACCTCGTTGGTGGCGGTCAAGTTAGGCCAGATCCTTCGAAGGTAGAAACAATTGTGAAGTACAAATATCCGAGAACTATTAAGCAAGTGCGAAGCTTTCTAGGTGCAACAGGATGGTATCGTAAGTTTATTTCGGAGTATGCCACTATTGCAGCCCCTATCTCGGACACTCTAAAGAAGAGTAAAGCTTTCAGCTTTACAGAAGAGGCTAAGACAGCTTTTGATAATCTGAAAACTGCTTTAGTGACGAGTCCAGTACTTGTTCATCCGGATTTCACTAAACGCTTTTTTATTCAATGCGATGCGTCAGATTTGGGAGTAGGTGCCGTCCTTTTTCAAAGAGACGAGAATGGTGACGAACATCCAATTGCCTATTTCTCTCATAAGTTGACATCCGCTCAGCGGAATTACACGGTCACGGAGAGAGAGTGCCTGGCAGTGGTGTTAGCCATCAAGAAGTTTAGACCATTTGTAGAACTAATGGCTTTTACCGTAATCACGGATCATAGCAGCCTCAAGTGGCTAATGTCCCACCGGGATTTGAGTGGACGTTTGGCTCGGTGGAGCTTACATCTGCAGTCTTTCGATTTCATCATCGAACACCGTAAGGGTAAGCTGAACATCGTTCCGGACACGTTATCCCGCTATGAGATGGAGGAGATTTCAGCAGAGGTTATGCGGTTAATTGATCTGGAGGATGAATCTTTCCAGAGCACCGATTACCTAGAACTGATTAAGACCGTAGAGGAAAATGCGGATAGACTTCCAGATTTGCGCGTAATTGACGGAGCAGTCTATAAAAGGACGAGACATTACGACGGAGTTCCTATCCACGAAGATTTCACTTGGAAGATGTGGGTGCCTATGGAGCTAACCCAAGAAGTAGTGAAGAGATCACATAATCCACCACACGTAGCGCATGGCGGATTTCTTAAAACTCTCAAGAGGATTAAGGAATATTTTTACTGGCCAAACATGAACGCTCAAGTCAAAGCCTACGTTGACGCTTGTCAAGTGTGTAGAGAGGCTAAAGCGGCCAACACCACCTTGAGACCACCAATGGGCAAGGAGGTGGTGATTCAAAGACCTTTTCAACGGATTTTTGTTGATTTTTTGGGGCCATATCCACGTTCGAAGAACGGGAACTGTTACATCTTCATTGTCCTAGATCATCTCACGAAATTCGTGATGTTGAAGGCTTTGAGCAAAGCTAGTAGTAAGAGCGTGATAAGATTCCTAATCACGGAGGTCTGTCACAAATTCGGTGTACCAGAGACAATTGTCTCAGATAATGGTAAGCAATTTGTTAGTCGTGAGTTTGCTGATTTCATTTCCAACTTTGGGATACAGCATTATCGAACCGCGGTTTATTCTCCACAGGCGAACGCGTCAGAGAGAGTAAATCAATCGGTGCTTTCAGCGATTCGATCATATATGAAGGAAGATCACCGAGAGTGGGACCGACACTTGTCGGAGATTGAATGCTCTCTACGTTCTTCCATACATAGCGCGATTGGTGTTACGCCATACTTCGCACTATTTGGTGTCAATATGGTAACCCATGGTAGTGTATATAAGCTGGCAAGACGCTTGAAGTATTTGACCGACATCGGGGAAGAACAAGTACCCAAGTCAGTGGCTCAAGAGCTAATTCGGTCGAAAATCCAGGAGAGCTTGCATAAGGCTTATGAGAAGAATGAAAGGACTTATAATACAAGATGCCGTCCAGTCAGGTTCATACCCGGACAGGAAATTTATAGGCGCAATTTTCAACAGAGTAGTTTTAAGGATAACTACAATGCCAAGTTGGCACAGAAGTTCTTGAAATGTCGAGTGGTGAAACCTGTTGGAAACAGCCTTTATGAAGTGGAAGATCTTAAGGGTAAACATTTAGGAGTATTCCACGCGAAGGACTTAAAGCAGTAGCGTCTACCTCGCGGGAATTGGAGGAGTTGTCATTTCATACCAGCGTGTGCACAGTGGCTAAATCTTCCTGAAATTCTAAGCCAGTATCAGGGCTTGGGTTCGAGCCGTAGAAGTGTGAATGGTAATTGGCTGGGAGAATAAGATTTGTACAGGCTGTATGCCTGAAATACTATGTCGATTTCGCATCTTAGTGATGTTTGTTGTTTATGGCTAAGCCCGTGTAGTTTGATGTAATCATGGCATTGAGTCTAGATCACTGTGTTCCCACAGGCCGGAAGAAGGCAGGTAACTTTTAGTTCTCCTATCCCTCTTCACGGGCCAAAAAGGAATGTAGCGGTTAGAAACTCAAGGCTAATGAAAGTAGCGGCAATTTGAAATACTACCTCTGTGTAGATAAGTGAAGGAGTAGTCTTCAGTTACCCCAGGCTAGTAACTCGTTGTCCACAGTTAGGTAGTATTTTGACCTATATATCTAAATTGTCCTGTTGACCCAACCGCCTGTAGTACTAAGTAGTTTTTCTTTTGTTATCATTTCAGCTAGTATTAAGCAAGATCATTGACAGCTAGCAAGTCCCCAACGTACGCACAAGACCGGTTGAGACAGATAAACGACATCTGACAGTATGGCAGGGCAGGTGGAATGTGGTGCATGCTTAATGAGCATAACAGGAGCTAATACCCGTATCTGCGCATCTGACTGCGGTCACATATTTCACGGGAGCTGTGTGGAGACCTGGAGAGAACAAGGTAGAGGCGATTGTCCATTCTGCAGGAGAGATGGATATATGGCGTTTCCGCTCTTCCCGAGTTATGGGGAAGACGAGCCCTTGGTTGGCCAAGGAGAGCTCGATGCGGTGAATGCCGAGTTGGTGACCTGTCGGGAGCAGCTCACGGCGGCTCAAGCAGAAGTGGCACGTGTGAAGGAACAGCATGATCAGCTGCAGACGCAGTATCAATTCCACGTGATGACGCTGAGGTCCGAGGAGTTGGCTGTCCGGGAAGAAGTCACGCGGTTGCGCCAGGAGAACCAACGCCTGAGACAAGGACCCCCGACAGAGTTCAACCTGATGAAGGCCCAGAGCGAGGCGCTCGAGGAGCGATTGGTCACACACGAGGTGAAGTCCCGGCGAAATATAGACAAACTTCGCGCCGAAATTACCACCATGAAGGCAGAAAACCGCAGCCTGACGGAGCGCAATCAGGAGCTGGAGTTCCAGCTGTATGATATGCAGAGGTCGAATTTAAACCTGACCAGAGAACAGGAAGCATACAAGACCCGCTTCGAGGAGGACGCAGCCCAGAGGAAGGGATCGAGTACCGTTGACCGTCGTCTGGTCATCCGGCATTTCGGTGAATCGGTGGTGGCAGATCCAAAAGCGGAAGTGCTGAAGCTTTTGGAGAGGCTAGCTGTGACACACTCCCCTGAAGAGGTGACAGTGGTGGAGTGCACCCGGATGCTAGTCCACACGGATCAGTGGCAGGTGCTGGTTGAGTTCGCGACACCTGGTTTAAAATTTGAGGTCCTGACACGGTTTGGCAGGTTGCAAGACAGCGGCAGAGCGACTATCCGCAAGCTGCAGGTTAAAGACTGCATCCGAGTCAACAGGCTCTACAAGAAAGTCGGAAGCCAGCTCTTCAGGAAGAAGGGTGTGAAGACGCTACGCCTGTTCCAGGACCAGATAATCGTTCACCTGGCCGGTGAAGCACAACCTCGGGAAATAGAGGACGAAGAGCAGTTGCAGGAGATCCTAGACGCGCTCCCGCAGACTTCAGGAGCAAGTGCGGATCGCCAAGAGCAGTAAGGCGAGGCGAGCTCTCTATAAATAAAAGACACGAAAATCGGCAGAATAGCTACAACATCTAGCGGCGACAAAGATAAGAAGATAAGAAAAACTAAAGCCACAGGAGATAACACCAGGCAGTAATTCCCAGACTTCTGATGGGTCAGAATCATCCTTCGGGGTGACAACTGATTGTCAGAAGGTAGGACCCAACATCAACTGTGCCCAATGGCCTATACACCTCCGAGTTTTAGTTTCCCTCCCATCCCCCGTCGTGGTAGTCATCGGGATGGTGGGGTTTGTGGCGGCGCCGTAACGCCGGCAATGGAATTAGCACATATGGTACCACCTCATATGTTGAACACAACAACAACCCATATGCACCATCTGCTGTAATGCACCATCACAAACGTCAACACAGGGTTGTTTGTTGAGTGGTAAACAAACCCTAATTTATTGTACATCTAACAGCGAATTTCCAAGCGACAAGGAAATTTCGAGATTTGTAGTAGAACAAATCATTGTGTGCGTGTGTGTGACGAGAATTTTGGCTGCGCAATTTTTCGAACCGCCATTATTCTGTCACTTAGAAAACAACCCAACGATCGAGCGTACGTGTTTGTGTGTATAGAACGGAAATTTACATACAGCAGCAGACACCAGCCATAGTAAGGCAATTTTGGAAGTGTTCACCAGAGGAAACGGAGGAGTCGTCATCCCGCAACCGTAGTGGAAGCCTGTAACCTAAGGGTACGCCAGAAAAGCAACCCATTTTTGATTTAATTCCCGAGAAGGAGAGAAGTGTCGGCGTGAGTATAACCTCACTTGTGGCCGGAGATTTTCTAAAAAGTGCCTTTTTACCCTTCCAGCTCAGTAGCGGCTAGAACGGGACCCTTAACGGTCATCGTGAAACCGTTCAACAGCGTATAGCAGTTTTTTTTGAGAATTAAGATCCAGTGTTAGAGTTTTAGTGGTAAGTATAACCTCACTTCTGGCCGGAGAAGTGCTAAAAATTTCCATTTTTACCCCCCCAGCCAAAGGAGTTTCATCAACTTGTGGTACCAGCGGTGCGTTAGCAGAGCCGCCCGAAGGCAGCAACAAGTACGGGATTTCAAAAGATACTCGGTTCGACAGAAAGGAGTCCACCGCCATCCTTGTGGTTCGCGCACTCGCTTTCCCCTCCTAAACCGGTGGCTTAATCGTCGGCCGGCAGGTAAAGGGAAAGTGCGCAAAGCCGAGGGGTGGTCTAGACCACCTGCTGTCGACCCGTGAACCTTTTGAGTCCCGGGAAGACGCGGCAGCGTTGACTTGTGCCAGCGCCTATCGACGGGCTTGAAATTTAATTACGTTGCTGGACAATTCTACCATCACCAGCCGTAATCATCATCAGTTACAGTCGTCCATATCCACCAACATCATTGGCCATCTATACCAATAGCTACCAACACCACCAGCTTTAACCACCATCAACGGCAGTCATCGGCAACTATAAACATCTCCAGTTCCGGTAACCAATTATACCACACAGCCGTTTCACCATCACCAGCTTCTATAATTAGCAGTAAGCCACAAAAAACAACCCTTAGACCCCCACAAGCGGGAGGTTTTCGGTAAGTTCCGTCCATTTTTTTTATCTGACTTATCAAACCGTGGACAGACAGGAAGTTTAAAGCCCAATTCATGGGGCTGAGTTAAGTAAAAGCTACAAGGAAGGTTACCAGCTGAAAAAGAAAAAGCCTATAATGGAATAAACCATAGATAATCCTAACATAAGCCCGAAAATAAGAAAGTAAATAAATTCTAAGCAAAAACAAGAAAGAGAAAAAGAAAAGAAGTGTTTAAAGGACATGTATGGTGGTGCTAAATTTGAAAAGTAAATGACGAGAAAAATCACCATACCATGTCGTGTTAATGCCATAAGGCAAAGCCTACTGGATTTACCTATATTTATAAGTGAAATGAGAATAATGAAAATAGTGCTTGAATTGTGAAGAAAATTATTGTTTAAGCTAGATCTAGTTGTGAAAATTAATTGATCGTGAGTGCTCCCAAGGAGAAATTTGTGATTAGTGTATCAATGTTCTGGTGAAGACTTTATGCCACGCGATAATTAGTCACGGCCAAGGAAAGTTTATTGTTATATGAGGCCTTAGATATTCCTAGAGTTCATCTAGATGTATAGTGAAAATTTTAGATAGACCGAACAGTCACAAGCAAAAGTTTTCACCCGAACAGTGGTACGAGCACGATCATGTATTAAGATTAAGAAGTCTTCATAAATGGAAGCTTAAACGTGATAACGTGAACACGATAATAAAACCTAGAACAAGAACCTTTTAACAAAAGCCCACTGAAGTATTTTGGCATTTGTTAAGAAGTTCTCGTGAGAGTTAAAGAGAGATTAGACTAAGTAAGAGGTAGGATAGGAAACCCAATACGGAATGCGTAATTAACCGCCGTGAGGGGCGAAAATTAATATTCAATTATTCTAAGACGACCTGGACTGTTAACCTTTTATATTATGATATTACATACTAATTAGTAGTTTTGATCTCATGCGAACTGCCTCTGAGAGTTACTAATCCGTGAAAATACTTCGCCGCGAGATTCTAAGGCATTCGGGGCCTAACGATTTTTATTCTCAGTCAAGTCGTGTTGGACATGAGATTCGGTTTTTTTTTTCGCGAAATAAACTCGTCGAATTTACCAAGATTATATTGACATAGTTGTCAAACCCCATTTCCTGGGAGGAGTTCCCTATCCACCCCAGTAAGATAAGTTAACTCACGGTGCTGAGTTTAGTTTAATTGTAATTAAGTCAAATTCTGAGTATGAAATACTCTTAGTTTGGAAATTTGTTCATAGAAATAATAACTTTAATGTTAAAATTGGCAATTAAGGCCAAAATTAATTCACCAGTATCTGGTGTAGCACTTAGACGGTGCCATAGTTGTTAAGTGAGCGCACTTCGCCCTGGTGGCATTATAAATTGTTTCCTTTTGAAGCATTTAATTTATTGAATTGTTAAATTTTAAAAATTATTAGCCGATAGAGGCATTATTATGAATTCTGCCCTATGAAAGGGTTAAATAAAACCGACAATTATAACGTTTTTCGGAAATTATGCTTTTGAATATGGCTGGCTAGTCCGCCAATATGGTAAGGGAAATAATGTGAGGTAAGTGGGTGAAGCAACTTCGCTAATTTGGGACTCTGAAAGTTAAGCAGAGTCATGGTGAGGCAGCAGGGGCCTCATGAGGGAGGGCCAGACTGGCAACATCATCCGTCAGTTACCATCGGTGTGTTGAAATCTCCTTGTAACAAAAACATCTTCTCTCTTGTTTCGAAAAAGACTTCTCGGTATCAGGAATAAACGGGTGTTCCTTTTTTTTGTTTGTTTACCATCTATCCGTATCTACTGTTTCGGCTTCTTTTATTTTTTTTATGTCTCAATTCTTCCAATGAGAAATTCAGCCTCGGTATGTAACACAATGATCAAAGGCAAGTTGTTGTCAAGCATGGTCAGTGGAAAGATCCCCCCCGTCCGGCGAGCTTCAAGCCCAGCATACGCATGGCATACCGAGCATCCCGCTCGATCAGCTTACTAACTCGTGTTTCAACATATTTGAATATAGCAACTTGGCCGATATGACATAATGGCGCCCAACGTGGGGCCCGAAGATTCATTGCGTGAATCTAGAGGTGTCATACCCACGTTGCCGCCTAGTGTTGTAATATGACAAAGAAAATTGAAACACGACTTGAAAGAGAAATTGAAAGCAAGTTCCTTTCAATTTTTAAAAGTGTGAGTGTATTAGTAAAAACGTGTGAATGTATTGAAACTTGAAAGGCAAAAATTGACCGTGTAACCCCCGTGTAAGAGCGAATCCTTAAAGTTACCAAAAACCAAAAAGTGGAAAAGTGCTAAGGTCGTCAAATCAGTAGTTAAACTGAAGGAAAAGGAAACCAAGAAATTTCGAGTAATTTAATTATCCTAAAGTCCTAAAAATAAAAAAATACTAACCTCAAATCAGCGTGACGTAACTATTACATGTGGAGTGTGTTAATAGAAATGTAGGTAAAGGTCCGTGTATGCAATATAGGTTAGCACTTTAAAGTCAAATTGATATGTACAGTGTCTCACGAAACTTTTTGCACTTTGGTTAAAATTGTCAAATCGAAGAAACATGTACATACATACGTTTAAAAAGCAAAAATTAAAATAAATATAAAAAGAAATTAGAAAAGCATTAAGAAAAACCTGAAAAGAAAAGAGTTAAAATCTGAGAAGTAGAAATCTAAAAGAAAAAAATCTAAAAATAAATTAATGTTCTGAAATAGAAATAAATAAAAAAAGATACTAAGAAAAACCATTACGGAATAGAAATAAAAAAATATCATAAAATCTAAAAATTTGTAAAAACATATTAACTCAGAAATATCGAAAAGTTTTGAGTACACAAATTAAAGTAAGGAAATATAATTGAATATGCACGAGTGAAACGTAGTAAATTAATGTAAATTTACACTATATTTAATATTAAAACATAAATTATAGGATAGAATAAAATATAGGATAATAAATGATAAATATTAAGTTCTTTCTGAAAATGAACTCAAATATAAAAAAAATAAGAATTTAATCAAATATCTCGAACTGGAAAATAAATTGAATTAATTTCATTTTCTAAAATCTAAAATAAAAATATTTTTTTTGGATAAATAACGGCCGTTAAGAATCAAAAAAAAAATTAATAAAATATCGAGTTCGTTAAATAAATTTCGTTAAAAATAAAGACATTTACAAATCAAATAATAATTTAATTTTTCGATATATTACAATAAAATTTAAAAATAAATGATAAGTTAAAATATTTAGCGAGCTCAAAATTTAAAAGAAAATAATATACACTCGTTAATCTTATTGTTATCCCTGTTATTTTAAATTACCTTTATTAAGTTTTCAGTATTAGTATATCTATGTAAGCCTTATGTAGTATGTTTATTATAAATAAAAAGAAAATTAGTTTTGTGAATGTGTGAAATTGGAATCATGTTGTAAGTGTTTTCATTCGATGGTTGAAAAAGTAACGAACTCTTAGAAGGTTAGGGCTTAGTTAATTAGGGACAATTCTATAATATGATCTTGGCTCAGGAATTGTCACGGTTGACTGAAGAAGTCATGATAGGGGTGGGCAGCCGAGGAGGACATAACCATCTTAGTCCTCAGAGTATGAATCCTGCTACCGACGTCTAAATGTAAATTCCAATGGTGTTGTTGAACGTTCTTTCTTATCCCCATTACCAACTTCCTTTATCCCCGCTTCCCTTCCATCCACATCTTAACATCTATTTATAGGCACGAACAAAACTAAATGTGCAACCTCACGCGGAAAAAGAACCTACCCATTCCGGCGAGCTAAGCCGCAATATCATCGTGCCATCTCCGCAGTTGAAGACAAAGAGGTTTGTCACACAGTGTCGTTTCGTTAAATTTCGTGTTCTGATTTTTTGTTTCTTCGCTCTTTTGCCATTGTGTTTTGTCTTACTTCTCCAAATTACAATGGAACTGATGCACTCTGCAAAATTAGACATGTATTCATGTTTATATGTTTGTATTGTGACCGTCGGTGGTGCAATGGGTAGTATGCGCGCCTCTTGTACAGGAGATCCTAGGTTCGATCCCTGCTCCAACCACCTTAAAATTTCTTTCGACGACTGCCACCTCGCTTAGTGACGGCGACACTATCGAGTATATAGCCATGAAAAAGCTTCTCAAAAATACCGTTCGGAATCGGTGTAAAACTGTAGGTTCCAATCAGTGAGTGAAAACTGGAAAGCGCACAGCTCAGTGATTGTGAGAAGTTCTCCCCGGTCCCTTCATGGGATGTAATGGGAAACCATTTATTTATTGTCAAACAATATTTCAATGAAAATTAGCACAATTTTCAAATACAAATATATTTCCCAATTTGTAAAGTCGTTTGCGATGTTTTGCTTTTTTCTCAAATTACTACGAAACGTCACCGATATGGCCGATGGCTGAACTAGTAGAGATTGGATTTGCTGTAATTGTGTGAACCAACAACAGGCATTTAGTTTTTGTTTCATGGCTCTAATCGTCAAATTCAACACAGATCCATACCAACAAACACAGTAAACAAAAAAGTACAACAACAAAATACACTGAATTTGACAGATGGAGTCATGAGAAAGTAAAATCAGTTGTTCTATTGCGCCAAACTTTACTAGTTCAGCCATGATCTGGCCGCTTATGTCAAATCTCTTGCCTAAGTTACTGTCGTTGAAAAATCAGAGACAATGGCGTGGTAAGTGAGAGAAGTGTAAAGGCCTCAGGGGACGATCAAATTTTCTCATCAAAGTTTTAAGTGTGTGCGTGCGCTGTGCTCGTGTCTTACCCGCAAACGTACAACTAAAATACGTCAAAGTTCATTTGTATTTTGGTTTTTTGAAAAATTATGGAATATTTTTTTTTTACTTTTCTCCAAAAGATGTTCTACCTAACGCAACAATTTTTTTTAATTTTTGGAGAGTAAGCCGTATGATAGACATAAGCCATAAATCTGTGTTGTTCGAAACCGTGATGTTTAATCGATAACTGATGTTTAATCGATGTCTCCAAGTTACAATGGAACTGATGTACTCTGCAAAATTATACATGTATTCATGTTTATATGTTTGTATTGTCAAACAATATTTCAATAAAAATTAGCAAAATTTTCAAATACAAATATATTTCCCAATTTGTAAAGTCGTTTACGATGTTTTGCTTTTTTCTCAAATTACTACGAAACGGCACCGATATGGCCGATGGCTGAACTAGTAGAGATTGGATTTGTTGGAATTGTGTGAACCAACAACAGGCATTTAGTTTTTGTTTCATGACTCTAACCGTCAAATTCAACACAGATACATATGAGCAAACATAGTAAACAAAAAACTACAACAACAAATTACACTGAATTTAACAGATGGAGTCATAGGAAAGCAAAATCAGTAGCTCTATTGCGCCAACCTTTACTAGTTCAGCCATGATCTGGCCGCTTATGTCAAATCTCTTGCCGAAGTTACTGTCGTTGAAAAATCAGAGACAATGGCGAGGCAAGTGAGAGAAGTGTAAGTGGGGTAGTAAAAATGTGTGAAAGTATTTCTACTGATTTATTTACAGCTGATTTATTGCTTAAGTATTTCTCTTGTGTGAAATTTACATGTATTTTGTTTTACTTTTACAGTTTGACAGATATGGACACCAAACAAAATGCCTGTTTTTGTTGCAACAATTCCTACTGCGTTTACCTCACTTATTTTACCATGGCACAATCACATCAACATGGTACAATAATATCTACATGGTAATAGCAGAATACGTTGTTGTAGTTGTAGGCAGCAACAACAGGAATTTGTGTTTGTTTCATTCACTTCAGCTGTCAAACTCTACGCAAATGCATACCTACTAGAGGTGGGCACGTGAGTAAGTTTTGACTCACGCACGCTCACGAAAGTAGGACAGTCACTAACGCACGAAGAGTTTTTCGCTACTCACGTTCTCGCACGATGACGTGAGCAAAATTTGCTCACACCAATCATGTGACTCGTTCCCATCTCTAATACCAACAACACAAGTATGCCAAAGAGTACAAAAACAAAATACATATGAGCTTGACAACCGAAGCGAAAAATTACATGAAAAAAATGGAATCAGCTGTTCAAACGATTTTACCATGTATATATAATTGTACCACGCACACACGGTATAATACATTGTTGAACTACTATAGGCAGTGTTATACGAACTGCTGATTTTGCTTTCTTCTCTTCGTTTAGTAGTAGGGTAGTATTCTAAAAGTCCCCAAAGTGAACATAAACGCATATGCCAACGCAAACGTCAAAGTCAAAAAATGGTTCTTTATACAAGTTAATAAAACATCAAGACGCGATTTGTCTGTTTTGAGTTTATTTTGAAACTGATTAAAAAATACTTTACAAACAGAATCCAGACTTAAAAAACTAAAAACTAAAATTGCTGACACCATGCTAAAGTTCTGCAAACCACCACCATAACGTCTGACATTCATAAACACTCGCTATGCTTCCATAGCGAGAATATCATACCACGACGGATGTCGTTATTACGTTCCCAGCCGGACTGAAACAATCTACATCTCTTGCAAATATCGTACAGTGTGGCGGGCCATGAATTATAATGATAAATGTGGCGATGGTTTTATTCACTATCGTTAACTTACATCACTTCGCGCATGCGTTCGCTTTCGAAAGCTGACACTCACATGTGTAGTTTATAGAGTTGCCCAACTAAAATAAACAATTATAGATTAGAAAAAGTTATCTTGAGTGAAACGCGCAGAATGAAAAAGATTAAAAATTGTAGCTCCATTTCAATAGATCAACAGATTTTAAGATTACTATTATTCATACTACTGCAAATACCAACAATATTCGCAAAACATGTGTAAAAAATCTATACTATTTTAGGTTGCAATGTGGAATAAATTTTCCAATCTTTATTGAATAGTTGTCTTTTGGCGGTATTGGTTCTTTTGTTTATTAATGTTCAATTTGACAGCTGAAATTACCAAAAACGCTGCACTGCGTTTTATTTTTTTTCAATAAGAATACAAGTGTTGCCATATTTATTTACAGTAATGTCACATTTAAACCGCAGTTTTTTTTAGGCGAAGTTAGTAATAACCTTGTTCCCTAATCTTTGCCGTTTATTTAAGATTAAATTAACATTTCATGTGGCAACTTTGTGCACAAACCAGCCAACCAAACCTCGTGCCGAGATCAAATTTTTGAAGACGGCAGCACAACAGAAAAATAAAATTAACGGCTCTTGGTTTTGTCAGTTTTGAACAAATTTGGGATGTGTTTGAAATTACTGAATCTTTAAATGGATCATTCGGTCAAATCGGGCCAATTCGTCAAATCGGCACACATTTGAAACCGATGAGAACCAATACCATCGACGACGGCGTGAGCTTCAAAAACATTTTGGTGGCGACGACGCGTCGGTAAATTTTCGATTAGCTTTGTTTTGTCAAACAGTTAATTTTTTGTGTATGTTCATATAATGGTAGATTTTTTTTGTTAAAAACAGAGTTGCATCAAATTGTTCACCAGTTTAAAATGAGGTTAAAAATTTAACTTGAGTTTTTACAGATTAAAATTGTATGAGTAATCTTCTGGGTTAGCATGGGTTAACGCAGTTAACATTCGATATGCGCCGTATTAAGGTGCCCACATATCGTAGGCGTCATTTAACCATCAGTGTTGATGGAAAGTTGGGTAAAGTTTAAAGTTTGAAACAGCCATCATAGTTTCTATCACGTTCTTAAAGCCTATATGAAACAGTTGATGGAAACTTGTATGTACATGTGATTTTGCATCTCCGTCAAACTTATGAATTTGGCCGCTTATAAAACATATATCTGAGCTGCTCACTCTAATCCTGTTTACTAATCAAAGACTGTATGAGATATATCCATTACAGTTGATTAATCAAATTTGATGGACATATCCGCCAATGGTGATAAGTATACCTTTTATTATAAAACGCGATGTTATTAATGATTTTATTAAATATTATTATATATTTTTAGTATTTTATTATATAATGAATGAAGTACACAACAATGAATGAATGAACTACATAAGAATGACTGAATGATTAAGGCCTAATTTTTGAGTGGAAAACCATCTTTGATCAACGATCAAGCATAATTTAAACTCTGAATTCACTTTTTAGGTTAATAGTTAATTGCTGTTTAAACAGCCAAAGTTGGGCATTTAAACTATGATCAAGTAACCATATGATTTTGACAGAAAACAACAAGAAGGATAAACTCAAAGCTTCTTTAATTGTTAATGTGAACAATTATAATAACCATCCTAGTTGAAATGACAGTAAAAACGTATCATTTAACTCGTAGTGCAGTTATAACTTTATTTCTGCTCAAATATTCTCCAATTTCATTAAATATGTTGTACTTTATCACTTCAATTTTGTTTTGAAAATTGCGTCAGTTTGATGCATTGTAACGATTAGCCGATAAATGTATGAATTACGGTTACACATGGTAGTAAGATTATTTGACAAATCACTGGAAAACTCTTTTTGTATTAAAGTCAAAATCAACTGATTACCAATTTAAATAACCAGTCAAAAATTGGGCCTACGAATAAATGAATGAATAAGAATAAACGATTAAAAATTAATAAACTAATATAGTAAAAACTCAATATTTTCTGTGAATAAATAAAAAACGTCAAAACTGGACAAAATAAAATAAAATACTTATTTCTTCTGATTCATCCTGTGGTGGCTGATTCAATTGCCTTTTTCAGTTTTTTCAAACTCCTCAGCTGCTTGGAATTGAAAAACATCTAAAATTTAAACAGAATATATATATTTCATAATAATAAGTATATCTGCATGTATATAAATTAATAATTATTTAAGCATTTATAGACAAAAATATGTAAAGTACATAACTCGCGGTCTTGTTGAACCACATAACCTTCCCTAGCGCATGCTTTCCCCACCTCCCATCCCAATTGTATTTCTCAAGCATAATCTTCCCCATTTCTGATGGCTACCTTGCACTGCATCAAAAGTTTTGACATGGTCATCATCTCCGGTTTTGACACGATCTGGTAAAAATGTTTATTTCTATCGGAATAAAAGTAGAAGGCAAGAGGGAAACCGCCAGGCTAAAATTTTCTTTTTCTTTAGACAGGCAGTTTTGCAAAAGCCTTTTTTCATAATCAAGGTTATGCTTATTTTTTGGATCACAAAATGTATTCTTTTCTAAAACAAATGTTTCTATTCCAGTTTTCATTTTTATTCCACAATATTTAACGATGCACTTTGAAAGCAAACTAAATATTTTGCACAACTCAACAATTTTAACTCAACAGGTTTCCGTCAATACTGACGGTCCAAAGACTGACACTATTCTGGTAGCGTTATTTCACTCTTCCATATGCATTCCTTACTATTCGCGTATTCCTACGCAACAATGGCAACGTCAGTAGCAACAACTCAGTATAAAATAGTTGCAAATTTGTTATTGTAAGGGTTAGTTTCCATCATTCATTTCATGTAGGGCGATTTCATAAGCCTGAAATTAGAAGGAAACAACCAAATTAACATTAAATATGGCTGATTTTGTAGCTTTAAAAGGGTTTGGGTGTTGGACCATGATCTGAACGATGAAGAAACTAAATTGCATAGTCGTGAGAAGTTTGTTAAGCTAGTGGTATCTAATCGAAGTGCATAGACTAATTAAGCACGTCGCAAAATATTTAAAAGTGAGTGAGGTTAGATTAAAATATAAAATAAGAGTTGACAATTAATTTATTTCTAAATAGTTGCGGAACATCTAGATTTTGGTGAAACTAAGCGAAAAATTTGGTGAATATTTGTGAAGATTTTAACAACTAAGTTTCAGGGTGTTTTATGTGGAAGTATCCTCTTAACAAATCAATTTTAAATAGAGCACATAAACTCAAGCTGACGGGCTACCCACACCAGAACCTGATCAAATTTATTGAGAAAATAAGTATATCAAACGTTTGTGAGCAGTGTCATCTACTGGGAAATCCAAAATGAAACTCTAGTGTGTTCACCATTACCGACAACAAACCAGGTGCCAAAGACAGGTACTCCTTTATTCACTATATTACCATAGATTAAGGAAATAATAGATATAGCGCGACCATTGTCAACTTTGTTCACTAGGTGCTGTCCTCTACTACTGTCACTTTCCCCATAATTCTCATTGACGTTTTTTCAAAACTGTGGTAAATTTTTGTGAAATTAATTTAAATAAGAGAAAATGTGACAAAATTAAAATGATTTTAGGCCGCCCAAAGATGAACATGTCAGAATGCCTTTTTAATCTGAAAACTTTCCCCCCCCCTACAAACTGTAACAACTTCTGTGGTCGCAGATGGCAAAACCATTAGAGTGTCTGAGGACTCTCAACAAGGAATGGTAGCTGAACCAGAGGAAGAACTAATTTATTAGGACATGGCTTTGCAATTCGATGGCCATCAGATATTCTACTATAAGTAACGTGTTGTATTCTTGTTTCGAAGTGATATTTTTGTTGAAAATTATTTTTTCTTTTGATATGAAATTTTTGAATTTGAATGTAAAATGTTTGTAGTTCTTTTTTTGGGAACAAAAAATCCCATTTATTGCTTTCACGACATCTAGAAAATAACCCATTACACTAAAATTTTCCAATACTTGTGATATTAGTTTACTTCATAGATTAATACTTATAGTAGATCTACTAGTTCTCCCACCAAATTTATGACATTTGGCCTGGTGTGATATTTACGTTTGATGTTGAAAAGAATTGCTTTACTAATACCAGATAGAGGTAATGGTTCAAAACAACGACCAAAATAACAACAACGGCATTTCGTTTTGTGTGTTAAAATTATTGTGTTAAATACAACACAAATGTATGCTAACAATAACAGTCAATAAAAAAGTTTAAAACACATTTAAATTTCACAGTTTTTCACCAAAATGGCATGAAAAATTAAAGCAAGAAGTTATTGTAATTCCACCTGGTGTATATCACTTTTCGTCAAACATCTCTCTATCACACCGTCTGCATCACGAAGAGTGTGAAAGGAAACGTTAGATGAGCCAAATATTCTCTCTAGTTTGAGATTACTCTATGGATATTACCCATATGTATGTATGTATGTATCAATTTGAAATCAAATTAATTCTTTCGAAGCAAATTCTTTGACTTTGTTTTGTTTTATATTAACTGTGTTTGTTTAAGACTAAAATATCATAACTTTCTTCGATTTTTGTTTGTTGTATCAATTCTGATTTAGTTAGACTCGTAAATTTTGTTTACCTGATACTTTATTTCATGTTATCTTTTAGTTTTTATGTGTTTAAAATCAATTTTTACATATAAGTTAACACCACATACATTCAAAACATCCAACTATCATCCATTTATTCAAACATGTACAATAACAAACGTGTACATTTGCTGAATTGCAAGTTCCCACCAAATATTCACAGACGCTGACAATGCAGACTGCTGCTGGTGCAATACTTCCATACTGATGGGCGAGTTGTGCCAACACGAGCCGGCATCAGATATCAACAAAGGTGCAAAGCTGAGAGTATAAGTTTAGGGTAGTTTTTAATATTATTTGCTTTTGTGTTTTGAAGATCAATAAAGAACGTTGCTTGTGTGACTCGCGTCACACAGCAAACATATTTTTTTAAACAAATAAATTTGTTTAGAATTAATTTATAGTGTCTTGTTTTTAGGTCAAACCTAATTTTGACTCATGTTTTTTTTTGGTTCTGCTTAGGGAATCTTTCAAAAATTGGCTTTGATACTTTAATTACTACTCGTATCTAGTATATTTCCCAGTAGGGATCCAATCTAGCGAGCTCCTTATACAGCATTCACACTGGCATTGTTTTTCTTGATTTTGCCACATTTGTTGATTTTAAGCAGAAATCAAAAAAAATTTCTTGATTTCCCATACGTTTTGACAGAAGACAAATCGGGTATTTTTTCTTATTTTTCTGAGAATCAGGAAAACATACTTGATTTGCTTTATGCAACGCTGTTTTATCTCACACTACCCACGAATAGTACGTTTAGTTGCAACCATTTCAATCAAGGTACTACTGGAATAGCCGAGTTATTTACTTTTGTAATTTCTTAGGACTTTCTTGTTTCTCAAACATATTTTTTATACCTTTTTGTTTTTTTTTATTTTTGGAATACATTTGTGCTGAATTTGATTGTGGAAAAACACGAGACACAGCAAAATGCTTATTGTTGTAGGCTTGCTGTGTTTGTTGTCGTAGTAACACTGCCTCGTCAATGCGCCTTGACTTTCAATCAAACCAGGAAAAATCCCAAAGCGAACACTTCGGATTTTGTTAGGACATTTAATACGAAATCCGGAAAATATTTTGCAGTGCGAATGAGCTATTAGGTAGGCATTTTTTTCAGATCAGTTAAGTTTTTGGGGCGCAAAAAAGGAGCCATCTTATATAAAAAATGGTTTCCCGTTACATCCCATGAAGCGATTAGGGAGAGCTTCTCACAGACGAGTCAGCTGCGCGCGTTCTAGTTTTACACTCACTGATTGGGACCTACAGTTTTACACCAGTTCCGAACGGTATTTTGAGAAGGTTTTTCATGGCTAAATACCCGGTAGTGTCGCCGTCACTAAGCGAGATGACCGCCGTCGAAAGAAGTTTAAGGTGGTCAGAGCAGAGATCGAACCCACGTTCTCATGCACAAGAGCCGCGGAACTACCATTGCACCACCGGCGGCCATTTCATACAACTTGTATATTCCTGAATTTTTGGTTAGCAAATTCCATAGAATAATACATACCATAGAAGCTTTTATTTGCTCAATAAATTAAACGTCATAGGTACGATGGAGAGTAAACATTGGATGTGGGAAAATATGGGTTCAATAATACCAGATGGTGGCAATAGTATACAGCGATCCACAAAGGAACAACAACCGAATTTCGTGTTTTTGTGACAAACTAGTTGTGTTAAATACAATACAAATGTATACCAACGATAAAAGTTAACAAAAAAGTGCAAAATATATTTAAGTTTTTCAGTTCTACACCAAAACGACAGGAAAGAGTTAAGTGAACATATTTTGTAACTCCACCTGGTGTAAGATAATTTTAAATTTAATTGCTCTCATTTCCACAAACCTACGATGAAGAGTGTGAAATGAAACGTCAGATGAGAGAATAAGTTTATCTACGTATGTATTATTCTATAGCAAATTCAAACAAATTCCCTAGAAATAAACAGAGGAAACAGTGTGCACGTCGATTAATTTGACGAAATTTCATCACTATAGTCCTAACAAAAATTGGATGTTGCTTTGACTAAAATGTTATTAAATTTTTCGTTATCGAAAATAATAAAAAAATATTTTAAATAAAATATTTAAAATATTTTACTAATGATTTTATTCAAAATATAAAAATATCTTTATATAAATACATATATTATTCTTTTTTAACAGAATTATATTGATTTCGTATAATTAAAAAATTTGTGCATTTTGAAATAGAACGCATTCCCAGAGAGTATTTTGTAACCACAATCCACTAATTGATTTTCAATTCCTTTTGTTGGACAATATACCTGAAAATACGTAAATGTACACGTTATTTTATTGCAAAAATTTTTATTAATATTGTTGGTTTTAAAGATACTTATTAGTAATTACTAAAAATGTTGTTCTATTCCTAAATGATATGCACACACACTATTACTAAAACGTCTCTGTATATTTAAATGACGCTCACATTATGATCCTTCATATTGACGAAATTTCGTCAATCTAACACAATTTCGTCAAGTTAAATAAATAAATTAGTTAAAAAGTTGCTACAATTTATCCTTGATTTCACCAACGACAATTGGTTCAGTGTGAGTGTGTGCAATAGGGGCCATAAGAAAATTATTATATTTTAACGGGCGATGTGGGGGAATAACAACAATCCTCCCTCTTCTGTGTCGTTTAGTGCCATGTGTTTAGTTAGTTTTCTTTTGTTTTATATACTTTTTTAATTGCTGCTTATCGCGAACTGGAGTGGCGGATTGGAACCCCTCCCGAGATGCCGACGTAGCTAGCCGTGGAGACACTCCCGTGATCAAAGGGTATGTAACAGCGTATTACTAATTGGAACGAAAATTTCGCAAGAACTGAACACGAGACGTAAATCTAGGAAAAGAGGACAAGTGCAAAAATGTGAAAAGTCACATTTCAAGGTTTCCGATGAATGTCTTATACCCCTGACACACATGTGGTCTACAGACCATACTAGCATTCAATGCCACATGTGTGTCAACCTATACCACCATTAAACCATTGAACAAACTGTTTTAATTATAGTTCGTATACTACGTTCCGGAACGCAGCATAAATGTACTATTGTAATAAATATAGCTAAACATATCTCCAACAAAACGCTTTCTAACACTAGCCTAAAAACACTTAAACACAGCTCAATCAAATGTCATTTGATCAGCTGTGATTTGATCAGCTGTTAATAATTTATTTGTTATTAATTAAATGTCGAAGCCGGTGAAAAGAAATGTCCTCGGGACAATAGATATTAATATTATTATTGATATCTGGAGGGAAAAACTCGAAACAAAATTAAGAGGAGTCCACCGCAACTTGCACGTATACTCCAATATGTGCCAATGTTTTTCCATGTTTCTTACCATATGATGAAATGTCAATTGACCATATGACCATATTATCAAATGTGTACATGTGTGTCACTATATTGTAGTATGTTAAACCGTAGTATTTATACAATGGTTTCTATACTACATGTGTGTCAGGGGTATTACAGCTGTTTCACACTCTTGTTATATTTCTCTGTGATATTTACAACTAACACATTGTGTTCGTTGGGGAAAACATTACATTCCTCTTTCACTCCTTTGGACTGTCAGTTCTAATATTTGAATTTGTAGAATATTTCCGGCCTTATTCATAAAAAGTTATAGGAGGTTTGAGACACGATTTCCATACAAAAAATGCCTCTCAAATCTCTCTCAACTTTTTATGAATAAGGCGATTTATTTACAACTACAAATATATACACTTGACAGCTTTTAACTAACCTAACAAAAATCGTTTTTCAACACTTTTTGTCGCCAACGACAGCATATATTGGTCTGTCCAGACTCAGACACAGCTGTTTAACTAAATTTGGCATATTATTTATGTTGTCAGTACTGCGCACTTACGCGAATACTCCTTTTGACGTTTCTTTAAAGTTGCATGGAATTTGCAAACTATTTATTTTAGTGGCAAAACTATTAAAAACCCTATAAAATGGTGAGTATTACACATATATGTCACCAAAATAAAACATATATTACGAAGGTCTAAAAATTCGTAATGGTATTTGGCGGTTGATTGTGGATAATGTGGCGAATATTTTGTATATAACATAACCTGCAAAACTAATAAATTATTTAGTTCTGGTGCAATAGATTGGACACATTATTGTATTGTTATTTCTTGTTTTACAGAGACCTTTAATGCTACAGGGCCATGAGCGCTCTATCACTCAAATCAAATACAATCGCGAGGGTGATTTGTTGTTCTCGTGCTCCAAAGACCAAAAGCCAAATGTTTGGTTTTCCAACAATGGTGAAAGGCTAGGTACCTACGATGGCCATCAAGGTGCGATATGGTGTTTGGACGTGGATTGGACCACATGTAAGCTGATTACAGGTTCCGGTGATATGACAACCAAACTTTGGGATGTTGAACACGGCACTGTGATTGCGTCCATACCCGCGAAATCTTCAGTCCGCACGTGCAACTTTAGTTACTCTGGCAACCAAGCCGCTTACTCCACAGACAAAGCTATGGGTCATAACTCTGAACTTTTCATTATTGACGTTCGTACAGCCGATGCCAGTTTGTCGGAACAGAGTCCCACTTTGCGCATTCCAATGTTGCAGTCAAAGATCACGTCAATGTTGTGGGGTCCTTTGGATGAAACTATTATCACAGGTTTATACAATATGCATGAGAATTAAAAAATTTTTTTAATAAGAATTTTTCATTCCCAGGTCATGATAATGGTCAAATTTCCATTTGGGACATTCGCAAAGGACGCGAAGTTAACTCTGTCAATGACCACACTGCCAGCATAAATGATATGCAAATGTATAAAGATGGTACAATGTTTGTTACTGCTTCTAAGGATACATCTGCAAAATTGTTCGATTCAGATTCTCTGATGTGTTTGAAGACATACAAAACGGAACGTCCTGTCAACTCTGCTGCCATTAGTCCCATATTGGATCATGTTGTTTTGGGCGGTGGTCAGGATGCTATGGAAGTAACAACAACATCTACCAAAGCCGGCAAGTTTGATTCTCGCTTCTTCCACTTGATCTATGAAGAGGAGTTTGCTCGTTTGAAGGGTCATTTCGGTCCCATTAACAGTTTGGCTTTTCACCCCGATGGCAAGAGTTACGCTTCTGGTGGTGAAGATGGTTTTGTGCGTGTAAATTCATTCGATAGTACATATTACGAACCTCTATTTTAAACACGCAGCAATTTGTCAATCTGTTCTTTTTTTACATTCATATTGTGTCGCTTTTAATTTATTTCTGAATAAATAGACCAAATTCTTCGAGTTTGATTAGAGGATATTTTTTGTGATGTACACAAACAAAGCCAATAAACAATCTTATTCAAGAACACGAAGAAAACTATAAGAATAAGGTTGTTTTATTTAGGGAAAATGAAAAAAAGTAAAAGATTGTGCCTGTTCTGCATCTTAAGCGCAGCACGTTTGCAAATGCAACATCTGAAAACTTTGAAGGCGTTTTGAGTTGGTAATTAAAAAAAAAGCGCAACCAACAAGCATCTGCTGTAACAGCTGATGCATTTCCGAGCAAGCCCATTTATAACCCTGTGCTGGCTTTAAATTGTTAGTGAAACACTCACGTAATAGGAATGATAATTTCCACTTTGACCATAAGTTTGGCGAAAATATTTCGTTTGCAAATGCTGGGTGAAAATATAATGCACTTTTGTCATATGGGCATTTCCACAGAAAGGTCCACCTTTTGTCACACTCGTTAATTGCTTATATTTTAAGACCAGTTAGTTGGATTGTTTTTTCATATGTTATTAAATATAGAGCTTCTTACATTCTGTATTTAGTAAAAGAATAGAAAACAAGAGTTACGCTTATGGCATTTATTTCATAAACTTTTTTCAATCTGTACACATTCTATATAAATATGTTCTGTGGTATCTCCATTTAAAATCATAGCCTTCCTTTCACTTGTATTGACTTTAAGTTTATTAATTTTCAGATATTTTTCATCTCATTTACATTTCGTACATACTCGTGTATTCACTCATGTTTTGGCCACTAATATATATGTACATACATATGTAAGTAAAGTATTGATAGTCACTTTCTTTTGCGGCAAATGCTCTCGGAGTATGATGTAGGGCATACAACAATATGAAGAACCATGTCTTTACATTTTTAATATTGCAAGAAAACCTTCCGTACCAAATGCAATTAGTTTTACTCAAACCAAATATTTTCAGTTTTATTTTTTTGTGATTTTTAAAATTGGAAATTTTTTTTTTTTTCATTTTAAATATTTGTTCTGTTGTTCGATCTATAATTAGTCAAATAGTTTTCGAGATATGGCGATTTTAAAATTGGTTTGAGCAAAATTTTAATTTTGTTTTAATTTATAATATTCAAGAACTTTTTTTTTCGTTTTTAATTTTTCTATTGGCGGTTCTTAGTTAGGTTGGTACGGTGATAACGAATCTGTTCTTCGCTCAATAAATGGTCATTTAGTTTTCCAGATATAGCGATTTTAATGTAGAGTTTGAGCAAAACTGTTCATTAGGCCATATGTCGGAAACGGAATGACCAATTATTGATCGAACAACAGAGACTTCACAAATTTTGACTTGATAGGGACTGTGGTGTTGTAGAGGGCTAAAATATTGTCATGCAGAAATGATAACTGGTCGTCGACTAAACGTATATTATTAATCTGATACCAATCTATTTCATAAAATATTTCCTCCAACAGAATATAATTCATATTCCTGTAATCTCTGAATGTATATAAGTATGTATGGTCAAACTCCTGGATGCGAAAGTTATACGCGAGAAACCTCAAATCATGTTTAGAGAAACACGAGGCTGACAATTGTTCATACAACATAGCATTTGATGACTTTGATACAAAGAATACGTCTAAGAGAGTACTACTGCGTTGTGTGTAGTGTGTAGGAATTGCGGTATTTGTCGGAAATAGACCTAGCGATAACATGCTATCCGTAAGATGGGATTCAGTTAGCAGATTTGAATTAAAATCACCAGGGATCTTAATATCCTCGTAAAATTAAGAGAAAATGTAGTTTGAGTAATTTTATAATAAAGTATAGATTAGAAAACGACTTGTTAGATTTAAATAGGAATACCAGTTGAATACGAGTAGTGTTGTGGGTTTTCATTAACTTCATGGCGAAATCGGTCAAGAATATCAATGTGCTGAATGCAAATTGGTTCATCATTGGCAACACGTTTCACGAAAACAAGTCCTTTATAAGTATATGCGGAGTTGTTGAGTAGTTGGTGTTCGACAGATTTTCGTTGATATAGAATGTTGCTTTTGACCTAAATCCTAACATATCCAATGACAAGGTGTTGTTGTGCTTTTCCTTGTATACGGCAAGATCAAATTTTGAAATGTTGTTAAGGTATAATATTCACCTATAACCCTACAAAACCCGGAGATATTAAAGTTCATAGTACTTTTGTCTTATAAAACTTTCTGCGTGGCTTAGGGATTTTCTCGTCTGGTGCGAGTCCAACACCCGTTTCGTGATTTTGACATAGTATTTGTGGGTTAAATCGCGCAATTTTTTAATTTTGGTGAAAAAGGTGGCAAATGTATTTCAAAACTATGAACTTAAATGTCTCCGGTCTTTGAAGGGTTATTGGTGAGTATTATACATTAAAAAAATGTCAGTCTTGTCTATTATCGGAGTCTACTAAAAAAAATAAGTATAATGACGCAATTTTTTTGAAAAAATTAATTTTAATCAAAAATTTTTTTAAGTTTTTTTAATGGGTTAATAAAAATAAATGTGTTAAAACACAGATTTATAGAATTTAGAAAGACCTTTTTAATTATACCCATTTCTACCAACTTCTAAACCTTTTGAACTCAGCTCGGAAGTTTTTCTCGGTGGTGACATTTTGGTGTAGATCAGAAAGTTGGTGCTAAAGTAAATGTATGCCGTATCAGTAATGCCATAATTATAATTAAAATAACAGTAGTTATTTAATTTTTTATAGAAAAGATTAAATACTTATATTTTTGGACAGATCTCCCTTTCAATTATGTGGCGAAATTGTCCATTACAAATGTTATCACATTCTCCCAATTATTGACATTCATAATACCTACTTTTTTCCCGGGGAAGAGATTCCCATTTTCGAAGTTCGTTTAGAATTAGGGAACGGAGGACAGAGAACAAATTCCCGGTAGATTTTATTAAGAATAGGGCTGATAGTTTTGTCCAGTGTACCATAATCAATCAAAAACCAATTTTGTTTTTTTTTTTTGAGTGTTACGCCCATGATCATTTCAGTTTACGATATGCAATATATGTGTAAGTAGTTCTCAAAGAAGTTTCCTTGATGAAAGTGTTTAGTAAAACATCAGTAAGGATCATTGTTTGTCTTTTTTTTCGTACACAAATTATAATTATTATCCTGACTCGTTCTGTAATTATATGATTTTGACGTCAAATAGAGTTTATTGGTTTTATATAGTATATTTAATAATTCAACATTTAAACAAACTGAGGTATTGCTATTCACCAAAGGTATATTTATATATGTGTGTATGTAGGTTTGTGTGTAAATATAAGCATTCATTACGAATTCTAATTGTGTATAATAGTTCGGGTATTATCATCATGTTACATCTGTTTATATAGCAAATATGACCCAAGCAATACTACAGAGAAAATATGGGATTCAAATATGGTATTGAAGTTTTCTCTACATAGGTTGTTAATTTCCGTGGACTTGGTCGTCGCTTCCGTGTGGTGGAGATGATCCTTAGCAAACTTTTCCAACGTCCATGCGTTTCTGACAAAAGTACAAGTCAAAGTTTTTTCTTGATCTGGGATAAAATAAAGAACATGCTAAGCAACCCCAACATTTCGTATTCAGAACAATAATTTGTACCAATTTAAATGGTCATTGTTGGAACTCGTCTTTGTCTTTACAAAAACACGTATTTTTCATAGGTTCCAAGTGGAACAACCTATAAAAAAATACCAAATATGTGCAATACTTTCATAGAAATATTATCCTGGGTCACCTTTGTGCTATAGTAAATGGGTTATTCGAAAATATCTAGTTCTTAAAAGAAGAACCTTTTCTTTTCTTTTTTAACCATCACGGGTTGCCCAGTCAAGGCTGCCATTTGACCAGGTGTTGGTGCACAACCTGGAGGAGGTGGTGGCACACTTATAGCCCCTGTTGCAGTGGTCATTATTTGCGCACGTTTGTCAAAATGTAAGACATTATGGCCTTGTGGCATTTGTTGCGGAGCTGTTGTACCTGCATTATAGTAAATTTGTTGTTGCAGCACATGAGCCTGATAGGGATTAGTGTACCCGAATAAAGTTGCTGGAGCGCCATTTACGGGTAGTTGGGAATGCGTTGGGAAATGGTTAGATTGCTGTTGTTGTTGCTGATGATTTTGGTCGCACGGGAAGCCATAATGCTGCTGTGGTTGCGGTGCTGCGTTCATTCGTAATGACTCTTCATAGGAAGGTGGAGGTGCCCCCCTCTAATCAGAAAAAAAAACGAATAAAATCAGTGTCTACTGTCTTCAAAGCACTATTGAACGAACCATTGTACTTACGTGGAATTCATCCATATCACCAGACGGAGCTGAGGGGTACATATGTGATTGGCCTAAGGAAAACAGTAAAGAATGGAAAACCAAATTTTCTTTGTTTTTTACCCGACTTACCAAAATTCTTTGACATGTTTCTGGAAATTATGAAATTCAGATGTTTTGTCTACGCAGTCTCTGCTACGCAGGTTACGCCAGAGTTGCCACTACAGTTTTCAAAAACAAATACTTTTAAAACTAATCTACCAAAAATTTTGCAAAAATAGACGGAGCAAATTTGTTTAGCACCAAATGCCCTATTTTTTTCGTTAGCCCGATAGGGTATCAAACTGTGATAAAAAACAGGGCGCTTGTCCATATTTTCCGAAAACATACGCCTCCAAATCTTGAATGAATAATCGGGCTTAATGCCTTGTTCAAAATAGAATCCTTTCGCAATTTGGGCTGAAATTGTTCAATTTCGCATATATTTTGACAACAACGAAATTGAGATATTTACGATAATTTCGTTGAAATTAACTTGAAATTGTCGCAATATTGTTGTATACAACGCTGTTTTTACTCAACAAATTTAATTTAGTACTCGTTTTTGCACATGTACAAGAAAACGAAGCCGACAGAAAATATTATGGTGTGCCGACGTCTTTGATAATTTGTAAATTTACCTAAGTGCTAAGGCAACATAGGGTTTGCTAAGTTTTACGGCATTATCAACAATAAACTTAGGTAATTGCTATGTTCGAAATTTCACCTACAATTTTAGACACATTTTTATTTTAAAAAATTAAGCTACAACATTAGCGTAATCTTGCACATGCACTTTCGTAAAGTTTGCGGCGATTGATACACTAGCTCATTGACAGAAACTATAAATGCATTTTTTCTATTACATACGATTAAAACGTAATTTATTTTTCAATTTCTTAATTCCAAATCAATGGGAAGATAATAATCAACGAAAACTTTGCAAAACAGAATAATTATATAATTTAGTTAACAGTTATTACATTCAAAAACGATGTACAAGTAGACAGTCAACATTTCTCTTCACTCAAATGCCAACAAACAAAACGAGTGAAACCCTAGTACTTCTCTACTCTCTCTCTTACTCTCTTCATTGAATATTTCAATACACGAGCAGCTTTTTGATAGTGTTATTGTATATAACTATACAAATTCCAACCATGGTGAAGTAAAATTACATAAACTATGCAAAAAGTATGAAATAAGCAAGATATGACGCGAGAGAGAAATACGAGTGAACTCCTAGTAATTTTTGGTTATCTTTTACCAGGGTTGCCAAGTTGCGCACATCTTCTGGTCGTCTAATCAAAGACGATTTACAATTAGACGACCAGAAGATGTGCGCAACTTGGCAACCCTGGTAAAAGAGAACCAAAAATGTACTAGGAGTTCACTCAAACGCATTTCTCTCTCGCGTCATATCCTGCTTATTTCATACTTCTTGCATAGTTTATGTAATTTTACTTCAACATGGTTGGAATTTTTATAGTTATATACAATAACACTATCAAAAAGCTGCTCGTGTATTGAAATATTCAATGAAGAGAGTAAGAGAGAGAGTAGAGAAGTACTAGGGTTTCACTCGTTTTGTTTGTTGGCATTTGAGTGAAGAGAAATTTTGACTGTCTACTTGTACATCGTTTTTGGTCTAATTTTAAATCGTCTTTGTTACATTTGTGTAACGTTGTATTTTTCCTGTAGTATTTTGTTAGTAAGTTATTTTCATCAGGTATTGATGTAATAGAGTTTGAATCCTGGACGTTCATATATGATATATCTGGTGCTTCTATTGATGTGATTTTTTTTACATTTGTATCATAGTGTAATAATATAAGTGGAAGCATAAGCCCAGCTGATCAGGCATTTTGTTATTGGGTTGTTTCATTTTATCATTCTTTGTTTACGTAATACACTCGAAGTGTCAAACTTGTCTCATCATTTGTTTTGATTCTTATTGTTCGTTATTTAACGTTTGAAAAGTGTTGTGCAAATTAAATTGAAACATAAATATAATTGTAAATTGTATAATTTCTGCCTATTACTTTTTTTTAATACATGTAATTATTTACTTTGGCGTTTTTCCTTTGCCTCTTCTTCGTATATAAAATGATTTTGACATATCGAGTGTATTGTCATAACAATAGTACAACAAAATTCTGTCAAAATCGTTTCATATTACAACAACACTCCACGCGTCGACTTATATTATTAGACTATGATTTGTATATATTGTACGTAAACTGGAATGGGCAGTATTGAGTGTGGACGCAGTTCAAAAGCCAGCACAAAATTGTCGGGCGCAAGCCTTTGCATTGCATACAAACAATCGAACACGTAATTAATCATTCTTTGATTCTATTGACAAAGCTATTGAGTGGATCTGTAACAAATGTATTAACGAAAATTACTAATTTGTGTACTCTTATTATAGAATATATACTCACCTTTTCTAAAACAGAATAATTTGCACATACATTATTTACATATTTCTTATTGAAATGATTCTGATTTTTTCCATATGTTTTAATGACATTTTGTAATCAAAACAATTTTCGAAAAGAGATACCGATTTTGAATTGTAAAATTAACAAAATTAAATACTCGCCTAATAGCTTAGGTAATATTCCGTACAAATTTAGTTTCATACAAAAGCAAACCAAGGCAACTTACCCTCGAGTATTATTTACAGCCAATTCATGTATCTTATGCGAACGTTTCTTTCGCATGCTACACGACAAATAGCTGATATTCGTTTCACCTAACAGTCATCAGAACGACAATGCGAAAGAAAATCAATGCGAATGCATACGTAAACCTTTTAGTACGATTTTTGATTCACTTGTCTGTTTATTATCGCGTAAACAACTACAAGTAATTGTTGTGGCAAAAAACAAAAAAAAAATGGAAACTACAATATCGGAGAGTAAATGGTAAGTAAATAATAATATAATTATAGTAAGTGGTCAATAAATAATAGTATATTATTATTATCATAGCAACAGAAAGTCTACACATCAGCAGGTACATGCGTTGGTTGAGCACATGGAGCTGAATCCAGAGTTTGCTAGGGGAGTGCCAATATTTGGAAGTACCAGACAGTCTATGGAGGAACAGTGGCGGAAGCTGGCGCAAAAATTGAACTTGTTTGGTCCTCCAACGCAAAACGAAAAAGGTAAATATGGTTTGTTTTTTTTTCATTGGAATCGCCTTTAATTCTTGCATTATACATTTTCAGACGTGGGCGGATTTGTAGTCCCGCACCAAAAAAAAAATTGCCGACAACTAAAAAAAATATTATTTGCTTTTTTGTTTGTTTGTATATACCTTCTCATTTCTATCCAGCTGATTACTCTCAGAAAGAGTTGTATTTTTTAATGATAAATCCCTTAAAATATCCCACTTTCTTAAGGGAATTTTTGGGGAATTTATGAAATTGTTGATCTGGCCATAATGTAATATGACAACTTATAAATTGCTTACGTTACAGACGTAAAGCTGTGCGAAAGAACAAAAGAACCTTAGCTGAATCCAATTACAAACGAAAGTGAGTGACTGATTTTCTTTCGCATACATTTTCGTTTGAGTTACATGAATTGGCTTTTACTGCATGATACAAATACAAGGTAGTGGCATTAGCATTGTTGTAATTTCCATACCCAGTTATTGTCAAAATCAGCTGATAAAAATGTACACATATATGTGCACTTGGGAACATAGATAGATGAAATCAAAAGAGAACGCACTCACACAAACAACTTGACATTTACTGGGTACGATGAAATGTAAACAAAGGATGAACTGAACCTTTAAAATTGGATCAGTGAGTCAAATCGTGGTTATTTAAATTGGTAATCAGTTGATTTTGATTTATGTTTGATCTGACTTTAAATACGAAGAGTTTTTCAGTGGCAAATGCTACGAAAAATAACCGGTAAAACAAAAGTGAAGTGATGAAATACAAAATATTTAATGAAATTGTAGAATATTTGAGCACATCCATATAAAGTTCTAACTGCATTACGAGTTAAATGATACGTTTTTATTGTTATTTCAACTAGGATGGTGATTATAATTGTTCACATTAACAATTACAGAAGTTTTGTGTTTGTTCTTCTAGTTGTTTTCTGTCAAAATCATCTGGTCACTTGATCATAGTTTAAATGCACAACTTTGGCTGTTAAGCAGCAATTAAGTATTAACCTAAAAAGTGAATTCAGAGTTTAAACTATGTTTGATCGTTGATCAAAGATGATTTTTCACTCAAAAATTAGGCCTTAGAGTCTGAATCCTGTACCCATGTTCTGTAACTCACATCGAGAAAATTCTTACATGGAACATGTGATATGAAACTGAAACGTGGTGAATTAGCCCAAAACCCCGTTTCTCACATTGAACTGTGTCTGTAACTTTATTTTGTGAGAACTTTCTGTCAATTTTTCTTGCTTCACTGGAAAAATGCGAGAAAATCTGTGTCTGTAAAGTACTCGATCGAGACCCAAATATTTTCAACTGTCTCATTTACTCCCAAATCAAAACATTGTGAGAACGACAAAATGTATTAAACCAAAACTGAAAATTTAAAATTTTTTTTTAATTTTTCGGTTTTATATACATACATACACAGAAATAAATTATACAGGTACAGTCATAGACTAATAATTATAGTAGACCTAATAGCTATCTCATCAAATTTATGACATTTGGCCTGGTGTGATATTCATGTTCGATATTCAGGCAATGGTTCAAAACAACGAACAAAATAACAACAACGGCATTTCGTTTTGTGTGTTAAAATTATTGTGTTAAATACAACACAAATGTATGCTAACAATAACAGTCAATAAAAAAGTTTAAACCACATTTAAATTTCACAGATGTTTGTTTCACCACTTTTCGTCAAACATCTCTCTATCACACCGACCGCATCAAGAAGTGTGTGAAAGGAAACGTCAGATGAGCCAAATATTATCTCTAGTATGATTTACAGTTACAGTGCAGTTACCTTGGTTAGCTTAGGCAAATATTTTTGTATGAAACTGGAAGCGGTTAAAGTATATACTATTAAAAGCCGTGTAAAGGGACTTGTCTGGAAGCATTTTTGTATAATATGATGCAAAATAAATCAATAAAATTAAATGAAAATTGCCGATATGACGCTTACTTATGGAAATATCGGCCGTTGAAATTTGCAAAGGTTTCAAAGGTCCGCAAACATATGGTGCACGTATAAAATTAAACAAAATTTTTCTATAGATCAGTTATCGAACAAACAAAATTATTTTAAAAATCACGCGGATTTTTGACGTAGAATACGTCTTACCTTACGGTATGAGGAGTCATGTCAGGTTTTTATTGTTGTAATCTTTATTTCATTGAATTTGAGGAAACGGCTAGATGAATTTTTTTAAAATTTTTTTTGTAGGTAAATGAAGATGTTATCTTTCGTTTGATATACATTTCATATTGGTTGATATATTTCTAGTATTTTAATTTCTCAAATGAAAATTGTTTAAACACATACACTCAAACATATGTGTGGTGTTTGGTTGAGTGTTTTTGGTTGCTCAACATTGCTTAGGAACATGTATCTAGTAAAAAGTGAAACGAACAGCAAGCTAATGTTGCTTGGCAACATGTATCTAGTAAAAAGTGAAATAAACAGTAAGCTAACGTAATAAAGCTTTTTTGCAAAAGCTTCAATAAAGCTGTTGTAACATTAATTTTGAATTGTAAAGCGTAAAGCTTTCACACAATGCTCGAATGCTAATGCGAAGACTCGATAAGGTAAACCTTTTTTAATATTAGGGTGGCCCTCTCAACATTCGCAGAACTTATTTCAATAAAAATATTAATTAAAATACATAAATTAAATTAAGTTTAAAAAAATTGAACATAATATTTTTTTTTAAACGGACTTGAATCAAATGCCGTTGGTAAATATAAAAATTACAGCAGACAGTTGTCCGAGGCCTTCGGCCACGGACTGTCCCTGCAGGCTGTGTCAGAGACACGGCCATTAAGTTTAACGTAGAATACGCCATCCGATAAGACAGAAAACATATATAACAATAAATGATAAATAATATAAGCAAATGAATTTATTGTTATATATGTTTTCTGTCTTATCGGATGGCGTATTCTACGTTAAACTTAATGGCCGTGTCTCTGACACAGCCTGCAGGGACAGTCCGTGGCCGAAGGCCTCGGACAACTGTCTGCTGTAATTTTTTAAAATAATTTTTAGCCACAAAAATTAGCGGAAACTTTTATATCACAAAAATACTATGCTAACCTACCCCAAAGGATAAAACCCAAAGGCCGGACACGCGGAAATCTTTATAACACAAAAATAACATGCTGACGCTGGTGTTTGACCTACCCATGAAAAACATGAAATTTGTATACATATATATTTTTTTAATAATCAGCATTCGATAACTAGCTTAGTTATTAGAAGTTATTTAATACATACATACATTAAATACATACAAAATTTCGAGAAATTCTAAATAAATTCCACATGAAAATGTCTTCAATTAAATAAAAACTTATTTTTACAAATAAAGAAATAGAAAAAAGTCTGCCTGACAGAATTGTATGATACTAATACATTCAAATCCTCCTGCCATTATATGCTATAATTGAAATACAAAAATCTCAAAACTAAATCGAGTAATTATGCATGTAAACAGCTTTTTGACGAAGAATGATGATCACGACATTATCATGATAAAAGAGTGCATGTAAACGCGCTATTACACTCAAAGCTACTGCGATTTAAATGCTTACTTAAGTGGAGTTCAGATTATCAGACGGATTTGACGATCTGTCGAATCTGAAGAAAAATTGTTAATGTGAACAGCTGTCGTCAGATAAATCTGATGGTCTTCAAATCTGTTTGAAAATCAAGCGATTTCTAGTAGGTTGTGGATAAAACAGAACAAGAGATAAAATGTCGAAGAGAACAAACGAAGAGGAGAAGAGCGGAAATTAGAAATTACACAGAATTTCTGGAATTTAATGTGAAATTAAAAAAAAAAAATACAAACATTCAGTGTTATTTATTTTATTAAAATAAAATGTTAATAAATAAAACACATACATGCTTGGTAAAAAATAGAAATAGGATGTATGTGTGCTTAGTTTTTTTTTCCTAGAAATTAGTTTGTGTAATTACCCAACAAACCAAATGTTCCGCAAAATTCTGATGTCAGAAATTTCTGAACAAAATCGGAGCTCTTACGAAAATTGTTGCAGAGTTCGTAACGAATTCTGAACGAAAACTCTGGGGAAATTTCTAAAACATGCTTTCCGAAATTCTTAAGAATTTCTGAACATTTTCTGAACCAACAAATTGAAGACTTTTGTTTTTTTTTTACTCTTGGTGCTCATTTGTTTTTGTAAATTCTCATGGCTGCACATTTTACTACGTACATACAGCGATTCGTAAGAAATACGCAAAAAAATTTGTCTACACAAAGTAAAAAGCAACAACACTTTCATTTGAACAGAAAATGAGGGAACAAGAAGAATATCTCTTTCTCTCTCTGTTGGTACACCTTGTATAAAGTTATTATAACGTTGACGTTTTTGCTATTTTTTTAATGATTTCGTGGAAGTAGAAAAACTTCAAAGAATTAGTTTTCGTCTATCATATTTCTCAGTTGTTGCGAAGAATTTGAGACAGAAGGTCGACTGTTAAAAATTAAAAAAGTGTTTCTTTAAAATCTACTTAAGCAATACAAAATAAAGTTTTGAGTTAACGACCTCTTTAATTATTACACTAATAAAGAAACGCTCTTTAGGTCTTTTATTTTGTAATACAAAATAATGATATTTCTGTACATAATATTTTTTGAATTTGATTCGTATTGTTTTTTATTTATATTTTTTTTTAAATGAATTATTTTCAGTTTTAGTACTGTTTTGCTTTATATTGAATTATATGAATGGACTTATTTTAAGTTTGTCTTTAAAATCACATAAAAAATGTTTATGTTTAAACAAAAATAAATTTCTTCAAAACAAAAGTATTTAATTATTCTTTACGAATTCCATTTAAATTTTTACAGAATTCTTTTAGAATTTGGTCCGTGTTATGTCAGTATTTAACACGAACAAATGCTGATTTCTGTTAGAATTCTAAAAGAACTCTTTTAAAATTCGGTTCGAATTTGATCAGAATGCTTTCAGAATTCTTTCCGAATTCAGTTAGAAATCTGACAGCATTCGGTAGGATTTTAAATTTCCTTTCAGAATTCCCTCCGATTCTACATAAGAATTCTGTCAGAATTCGTTACGAAACATCGTTAAATGCATCAGAATTCCCTCCGCTGTTCGTTACGAATTCATGTCAACCTTTTCATACGTTTTACGTTACGAACACAGACCGAATTCGGCAAATGTGTCAGAATTTCGTTAAGAATTCGGTCCGAATTCTGAACATTTGGTTTGTTGGGTAAATACACAATTCCGTATGTATGTATATGGATGTATGGACGTATGCATAACAAATGTTCTCAGCAGTGCCTCCTCTTCTCTTTCGCTTGTGTCACAGGGTCCACTAGCATGAGGCAGTACGCCTCTATGGAGGATGGGAATCCCCACAAGAAGCTAACATTATGCCAGTGTGGCAGGGTGGTCTGCAATTTTTGAAATTATAATTCACACGTTTACGTGCTGATCGAGTGACTTGCTCAGTATGCCATGCGTATGCCGGGCTTGGAGCTCGCCGGATTGGGGGGGATCTTTTCACTCATCAACACAACTACAGCCTGCCACTGGACAATAGAAAACATACCGAGTCTTAAAAAGAAATTTTTACACAAACGGATTATCGACATAAGAAAAAGAATATATATAACGGAGCCCGAAGTTAATTTCGTAATAAACCAAAAAAACTAAAATTGATAATAACACTATGGATGAATGACCTGTAAGAAAAGTTATAATAAAGTAATGGTAATTTGAAAATATGTGTATGTTTTGTTTTGTTTTTGTTTTGTTTAAGAAAAGCAGAAATTTACACAGGATTTCCTACTTTACTTGTGAACTGACTGGTGTCGTTGTCAGCCTTGACCCTCCCGCTTGAAACTCCTGCAGTTTCGCCATGACTCTGTACTTCTCAGAGTCCCAATAACGTTACTTTACCTGGGTATGCTTGACCCTCTTATTCCCCTTTACCTTTAGGTACTTTTAGCCGAACATGTTACACGCGCTGTTTTAAGAATTCAAACGTTATAAAAAATTTTATTAACATGGCCAAATACCTTTGCATTTCTTTGACATTAATATCAACTAAATTCAATTATTATGCCCACAGGGCAAAGCGCTAACCCGTATCGGGTATCTTAATTCTACTAAAGTTTTTATGGTGATGTTCTGATTCCACATCACCAGTTCTTAAACGTTACAACTTATCTTTACTTAAGGCTCTTCAAATAAACAATTGTGGTTAGTATTTATGGGCCAATTCCTGCCATGAGAAATGTTTTAAAACCGTGAGGTGAATATAATACTGTCAGGCAAAAAGCTAATTTATTTTATCGACGATTCAGAAAGTTACATTTACACCCGGTTAATGGGATGAAATTTCTCAAATTTTCCTCTGACTGAGGGTGACTCACAAAAAATAATCAGAATGACCTACTTTGTCCCGAAATCCACTTTAAATCCTGTGATGAATTTCGTCATTTGTCATAGTACTCTAAATTTTTAACTAGTTATTAGGCACTCACATCTCTGCACTAATCCAATATGGGGGCCTCCATGACAAATGATTCTATTCAAACACGAATAATACTGACTTTGAGAGTCACACCCGGGTCACTTTTAGGAAATTTATTACACTTCACTGGTACTAATTTAATGAGTCACAAAATATTGAAAAGTAGCACGGGTTTAATACATTACTTCTAGCGAGGTTTTGGCACTTTATGTCGGCTTAACTACTATGGTGGTTTACACTTATAAGATTCCAGACATTTCGGAATCAGTATTTTTAAAAATATGGGCCGGTTTATATTTTTCTATTCCGGCATGCTGAAGGCAAAACTTAACACTTATGTAGGGATTTGGCTGTGTATATTAGCCCGACATGGACCAAATTACTTCACGACTTCGTTATAATGAGGTCTGAGCCTCTGTTTGTGGCTCTTTTAGATTTTTGCTTATCGATGCTGTCTTAATTAGCAATCACAGACCATTACTTATATGTACATGTATCTGTACCGAATGTACAGATTTCTTTTACTTTGTGTTTTATGAAATTTTCTCTAATTTGGTTTCATCGGGAGCGTTTTTAGGGCGTCCCTGTTAAGCTAGCCCCTCTGGGGCGGCTGTTGGTGCGACTTCTCAAATTGGGGTTGTCTTAAACCAGCTTCGTTGGACCCTTAGGCCGAAAGAAAAGTAAAAAAAATGACTTACCCCGAATTCACGGAGGACTACCTGTGTCTATTTGAGTTTTCTGTTGTTGATTACTTAGGTGGAGTTGATGAATATGATGGCTATACGGTTTATGTCCTAAATGAGGAGCGGTGGTGATGGTGTTTTGGAGTCGTGTGCTGCTGCTGCTGAAGCTGGTGTGTGACCGATGAATCTGGTGGGGGTGAAAACTATTTCTTCGCCGGAACGGGCCGCTGTTGAGTAAATTATAGAGCGCTTATGTCGTTGCGGCACTTGGCCTGATGACGGTCATAGACTGCGACCCCTTTAGAAAAAGGAAATGTTTAGTTTATTGCTTTTCTGTCCTCCTATTCCGGCGAACTGGATACTTACCACGAAAGTGAGGACTTTTAGACTTAATTCGCTGGATTGGTGGCACAATTACCTCCACTGAATGTTGGCGGGACTGGATATAAGGGCACTACAAGTCGTACCACTTAGATTTCCTTTGGCTAGGTCCTGGTATTACCTGTTTTTTTCTTCCTTTAAAATTTTTCGGCGACACTTTACTAACACTTGAACTGCTGCTTTCAAATTTTAATTCGTAATGGCGGAACTTTGTCGCCAACAGTGACGAAGAAGCTTTTCTGCGAATCAACTCTGATTCCGCTATTCGGGTGGCGTGATTTTTCAGATGTAATTGTATGGGTTTTTATCCCAAGTTTTGGACTAAAACCGCTTTCTACCACCAAAACACATGAAATTAAAACTGCGTAGTTTTCTTGTTGACATAAATGATGTCAGGGATGGCAAAAGTTCAAAAAGATGACATGGTGCAATCATTCGGGTATCGATTCCCAAAGTGGTTGTTGTGATTGTTATGCCTTGCCGGCGTTACGGCGCCGCCACAAAGCCTACCATCCTGATGACTATCCAGTCGAAGGATGGGAGGGAAACCTTTGCCCAATGAAGTTCGTGCTAGAGCTCGGTCGATCGGGGGCCTTACCTCATAGGTTGTCAACACCGCTCCTGAAGGTTAATCCTGGCGCGTCCAACAGTAAAGTCTTGTCGGACCTCCCTCTAGTATAGAGCTAGAGTTTGGTCACCCAGGGGCCTTACTGAACAGGCTGCCAGCACCACCCGCAGGATTAGTTATTGACGCATCCAGAAGTAAAGTCTTGATCAACTTCACCCTATCACTTACTTCATTGATGCTAGTTTGGTTTTGGCATGTTCGTTTTCTCGGGCTCGTGCCCTCGATGTTAGTTGAATGCTTCGTCTATGTTTTCTAGACGCGTGGCTGATCCTAGGAACGCGGTGTTACAGCGCTTAATTACCTGAGCTCGGTGGCTGCGTTCCGGAGCGCGATGAATGGGGTAGTTGGTCTAGTAAGATGTCCAGCTCGTGCTCATCGTTAATTTCTCGGGGACCTGGTTCTCCCGATAGCTGGACGATTACTTGGTCGTTTACCAACCTCATGTTGCGGATGCCTCGCCGACCGAAAGTACGAAGACCTAGCTGCTTGTGCAGACGTACTGCTACGGCGCTGTCTCGGGCTTCTAGTTGTTGCACTGCCGCTCTGCCGCTTTCCTTCAGGCGGGTGAAACGGCTCAACACGTCGAATTTGCCTCCTGGTGTTGTGAAGGACAAAGTAACTTGGTGCTGCTCCGGGTAGAGGACCATTGGAGATGTATTGACAATGGTAACCTCTTCAGGCCTGAATTCCAGGAGTAACCGCTCGTAGACCTCCTCAATCGCTCTCCGTGGGTCGGCTATGGCTGAAGCTGAGAGATGTCGGATCGTGATTTTATTGTCAGCGTATCCCTGAATCTTGCGCCGGTTGACGCTCTCCTCATACGAGTTCCGGGCGGCTTGCTGCTCTCGGGCGTAAACGATGTTCCGGCGACGCGCTTGTTGTGCCTGGATATCCACCTCTAGGTATCCGTCCATCCTTCGGCGCAACTCCTCGTTCTCCGATCGGACGGTCTGCATCTCGGCTCGCACCCGAGCTAAATCCTGGGCCCATGCATTGTTGCGCTGCTCATGTTGGGAGCTCATGGCTTGCATTTCTGCCCGTAGGGTTCGGATGGCTTCATGCGGATTGTCACGCATCTGGTTTATCTCGTGGCGCAGCTCCACATTTTGTTGGTGGGTGGACTGCTGCTCCCGCCGAAGAGTCATGACATGTATGTCATATTGCGCCTGTAGTTCTTCGTACCTAACTCGTTGCTGGTGTATTTCGGCCTGATCCGCCGCTCGCTGTTGTTGATGTGTCTGCACCTCCGCACGTAAGGAAACCAGCTCGCCTACGTCAGCGATAGGCTCGCCTACACTGAACCCGGGATATACGGGTTGGATAGTATATCCTGCTCGTCGGCACACGGGACAGTCTGTGCGCACTTGATCACGCCATGTATGGTGGCATGCGCGATGCATCAGATGGCCACAATTCGTAACACATACAGCATCATCTGACGGTGCGAAGATCGACAGACACACACTGCACTCCACACCACTTGCCATTGTCAACTGCCTATTTAACTACCTACTGCTACGAATGGGGTCTTGTTATACGGGGCTTGCAGCTGTTGTTAGGTGTATTGTACTAGCTGGAATGATAAAGAATTTAAAAACTTCTTGAGGGGGTTCGTTTTATCTCCGTACAGGACACTACATATGGAAACCTAGTCTACTTGGGGACTTTCGTCGGCAGCACTTGCCAACCCCTCACACTACTGAGTAGAGAGGACATCACAAGTTTACCTTAATGTACCACCACCGACGTCAATTGGGTTCCAAATTATTTCTATAGGATCAAATTTTTCCCTCGGCCCAAAATTCTTATGAGGTTTTAAATGAATTAGACCCTGTTCGGTTTACTGGCAACGCGAACCCACGTCCTGAGATCAACGTGTTCAAAAAAAACGGAAGTAGGATTATTGTTTAATATCCTTCGCATGGAAAACGCCTAACCTTTTGCCCTTCAGGTCTTCGAGTTCGTATAGGCTATTACCTATAGGTTTGAGAATTCGACACTTGAGAAACTTTGGAGCCAACTTGGCATTAAAGTTGTCTTTAAAGCTACTTTGTGCGAAATTCCGTCGAAACACTTCTTGACCTGGAATGTACTTTACTTGCCGACATCTGGTATTGTAGGTCCGTTCATTTTTCTCATAAGCTTTATGAAGACTCGTCTGGATTTTGGATCGAATTAAATCCTGGGCCACTGACTTGGGCACCTGTTCATTGCCCATTTCGGTCAAATTCTTCAACTTTCTCGCCAGCTCGTACGTGCTCCCGTGAGTGATCATGTTTACTCCGAAGAGCGCAAAATATGGGGTCACCGCGATCGCACTGTGAACGGCTGACCTTAATGAACACTCAATGGACGACAAGTGCCTATCCCACTCACGGTGGTCTTCTTTCATATAGGACCGTATAGCCGACAAGACGGACTGGTTGACTCTCTCAGAGGCATTGGCCTGTGGAGAGTACGCCGCAGTTCGGAAATGCTTAATACCGAAATTCGCTACAAAATCGCTGAACTCATTACCGATGAATTGTTTACCATTGTCGGAGACAATGGTCTCTGGAACACCAAACTTGTGGCAGACTTCACTAATCAGGAAACGAACCACGCTCTTACTACTTGCTTTCGGCATGGCCTTCAGAAGTACAAATTTGGTAAGATGATCCAACACTATAAAAATGTAGCAGTTCCCATTCTTTGAGCGTGGGTATGGACCTAAAAAGTCCACATAAACCCGTTGGAACGGTCGCTGGATCACTACTTCTTTGCCCATGGGCGGTCGCATCGTAATATTAGCTGCTTTGGACTCGCGGCATACTTGGCATGCGCCCACAAAGCTTTTCACCTGCACACCCATGCTAGGCCAGAAGAAATATTCCTTAATTCTTCTAAGCGTCTTATAAAAGCCTCCGTGGCTTGCATGAGGTGGATCGTGTGCTTTCTGGATGATGCTGTGCGTCAATTCCGCTGGTACCCATATCTTCCATGCAAAATCTTCGTGAAGCGGCACTCCATCGTATGGCATCGTTCGTTTGTACACGAATCCGTCGATAATTCTCAAATCGGGCAATCGGTCTGCATTCTCCTCGATCGTCTCTATCAATTCCTTATATCCGGCACTCTTAAAAGACTCGTCTTCCAAGTCTATCAGCTTCAGCACTTCCGCTGCTATTTCCTCCATTTCGTACCTTGACAGGGTATCTGGGACGACGTTTAATTTCCCCTTCCGATGTTCGATAACAAAATCGAAAGATTGGAGGTGAAGACTCCATCGAGCTAAACGACCGCTCAAATCTCGGTGCGACATTAGCCACTTCAGGCTGCTGTGGTCGGTGATTACGGTAAACGGCATAAGCTCCACAAAAGGCCGAAATTTTTTTATCGCCAGTACCACTGCCAAACATTCGCGTTCGGTGACTGTATAATTACGCTGGGCTGAAGTGAGCTTATGCGAGAAATATGCAATCGGGTGTTCTTCTTCTTTCTCGTCTCGTTGAAAGAGCACTGCTCCTACTCCAAGATCCGAAGCATCGCACTGGATATAAAATCTTCTCGAAAAATCAGGGTGAACTAGTACGGGACTAGTTACCAATGCCCTTTTCAACTCCTCGAAGGCCGATTTCGCCTCTTCGGAGAAAACAAACGCCTTACTCTTCTTAAGCGTATCCGATATCGGAGCCGCGATGGTAGCATAGTCCGAAATAAATTTCCGGTACCAACCCGTGGCGCCTAAGAAGCTTCTTACCTGCTTCAACGTCTTCGGGAATCTATAGTTCACTATCGACTCTACCTTAGACGGATCAGGTTTCACTTGGCCGCCTCCCACGAGATAGCCTAAGTATCGTAACTCCTTAAAACAAAATTTAGATTTTTGGACATTGATGGTAAGTCCTGCGTCAGCCAGGCAACGTGCCACTTGCTGTAACAACTCCATATGAGTGTGAAAATCCGGTGATACTATCAATAAGTCGTCCAAGTACACAAACACGCGATCACGGATCGCGGCAGGGATCACTTTGTCCATAAGTCTGCAAAGCCTTTGAGCTGCATTGCATAGACCGAAGGGCATCACTGTAAAATGGTAAAGTGGCCTTCCAGGTACCGTGAACGCTGTCTTTTCTCTACTGGCAGGATCCAAAGGAATTTGCCAAAATGCATCTTTCAAATCGACACTCGAGATGTAATAAGTGTCTCCAAGTCGACTCAACAAACCTTCTATATGCGGAAGTGGATATGCATCCTTTACGGTGAGAGTATTGAGCTTACGTGCATCTAAGCAAAGCCGGTTCTTAGGCCCTTTGCGAACTAGTGTCACTGGATGACTCCAAGGACTCTCACTGGGTTCAATGACTCCCAAGTCTAACATGCGATCCACCTCTGCATATAAAAGTGTTTGAATCGCTGGTGAGACTGGATAGTACCGGTCCTTAACGGGGACTGCATCTCTCGTGTCGATGGAATGCATCTCAAGTTGTGTCCTTCCGAGACCCTTCCTGGTGTAGCAGGGAAACTTTTGGACTACCGAATTGAGAACTTCCTGATGTTGTGGCGACAAGACATGGGTCTTAACCGCCTCTGGGGCCTGGTCCTCCTCCGCCAGCTCTACCCCGTGAGTGGAAAGACTCTCAATGCTTGTCAGCAACCGGAAAGTTCTCATAAAATCCACCCCTAGGTACAAGGCTCGCTCTAAGGTAGGTACCAAGTAGAAATTCATCTCCTCAGACTTGTTGTTATAATTTATTCGCACCCGAATTCTGCCGAGAATACGGTGTGCGCTACCATCGGCTGTTTTAACCGATGAACCAAATTGGTGAACTTGAAGTCCTGCTCGTTCTACCAGCTCTTGGCATCCCTTGCCTAAGCAAGTGACTGATGCTCCGCTGTCCACAAGTCCTTCAACTTCAAAACCTCCTATCATAACTTTAGCGTAGAATCTGTTGTCTGCGCCCTCAAAAAGAGTTGTCGCAGCAATCTCTCTGCGTACGAGCCTGCGATTGTTATACCTTACCCTCGCTCGCTCGATTCGGTCAGACACTCCAAAGATTCTCGCTCTCGCCTCGCGATATTCCGCCAAGCGTAGATGGTATGGTCTCAAATCCTTCAATACTGGTATTTTTGCTCCTGCGTCGATCCGATCTTCATTCTGTAGAATTCTCGTTACAGTTTCATTCTCCAAGGCTGCAGCATCTTCAGTTGGTTTTCTCTCCATGCTACTAATATTCTTCTCTTCTGAAAGATCGGTCGTTATGGCCGGTTGTGTACTGTTCAGTTTGGTCAAATCAGGTTCAGATTTAGAAACATTTATGTCTTCTAACTTGGTCATAATTGGGTTGTTAATGTCCGGTTTACTGGTGACTGGGTTTAATTTTCCGTTGTCCGCACCTCCCCGGTCTGAGATGGGTACTTTGCTGAGTTTCCCTGGCATCTAGGGCACTTTGGTGTTACGGTGTCTTCTTTGCCACATTTGTAACAGAAGATTCGTCTATTGGTCGAGGGGCAATCTCTAAAAGAGTGACCAACCGCTCGACAATTCCAACACAATAGTTTTCCAGAAATTCCCAGTGCTTCTACTTCCGCCGCTAAGTCAGAGTCGGCTGGATCATTGTCCAAAACTACTTCATGCACTCTTGCCGAATAGCTCTGACGGGATGGTATAGTCGGTTTCTGCATCGCTAACAACGTTTCAGCTCGGCGAACTTCGCGATTGAGGTCATACAACGTGTGCACCTTAATCGGGAATAAAAGCTGTGCCACTGGTACCTTCAGGTTTCCTTTCATTATTTCCACCAGCTGGGATTCCTGATACGGCTTGCTTTGTTGGTTCTTCAGCCGCATAATGACATTATAAAATTCTTCAAAAGTTTCGTTGGGCTGTTGTCTCCTGTTCAAAATTTGCACTTGCAGCTGGAATTCGTTGTCGTATCGCTGGAAGTGCGCCAATATGGCTGCTTGTACTTCTCTCCAACTCAGTGTCGGTGACAGCTTCCGAAGATTCCAGAAAAATTCCAGGGCTGGACCCTCCATTAAGGATGGTAGCCCTTTCAACAAATCAATCTCCGAACAATTAAAATCGCGTCTAGATATGTTTACGCGGTACAAAAACTCCTGTACATTTATCGTCTTAGCGGTGCCATCAAATTTAATACCCCATTTCTCCAAATCCGGTCTTCTATACCTCGGCCCTCCATACTCCTGTCGTTCTTCCCAACTGGATGTTTGCTGCGTATCTCGCAATGCTGCAGACGGTCTCATCTCCTCGCCTGTCCTGGGATCAAAATGTCCTGTCGGAGGCGTGGAATCGTATGGAGGCCAAAAACGATCACTGGGCCCTGGTGGCTCAACTCCTTGTTGTCTAAAATTCACTGGATCTTCGCCATGTCGGACTGACTGTTCTTGTGGCCTCAGGTATCTTGATCGGGTGAACTCGTCCTGTAACCCTCTGCTATTCTGGGCTGGCATCCTTCCGGGCATCATACTTGGGGGCTGCACTGCAAATTCCGCTATTTCTGGTTGTAGGTAAGATGTCTCCTCCCGAGGTGTTGTTTGATAAGCTACTGGAGCTGCTGTCAAAGGTGGCATCCTAGCTGCGGGATATGTTCCGTTATCAATTGCCAATGTCTGCCGGGTCGCTTCCAATATAACCGGCAAAATCCTTCTCACTAAAGCGTCCTCATTGGTAAGGCGCGCCTCTTCAGAACCTTGGCTGTTGGGTCCCTCTGCCCCTAACATAGGTGCAGTCCGAGCGTTGTAAGCGGTCAAAACGCTATAACTCGGCGAGTCGATGGACTGCGTCTGGGCGACTGATCCATCTCCTCTCCTGGATACACTGAAACCTCCAGGATGTAGAGTCCCACTAGACACCACCGGTGGTGCTGAAGCGGTTGACGCTGATCCAGAAACTGGAATCGTCGTCTGCGTTCTACTCGTTGTGGCTGCATTAGCTGCCTGGGTCACATCTCCCCCGGAAGCATCTATCTGTGCCAAATCGGTGACATCAGTAGCTCCGTCAAGTGGAGAATGGTGGATGGGCATCTTGCCTCAAACGAAATCAAAACAAATTCAAAAAAAACAAAAGAGAAACGAAAGCAATTGAAGATTTGAAAAAACAAAACGCGACAAAACCAAGTTTCCCTCTGGGAACACGAGGTAAAAGATAAATGTCGTTAATTCGGAAAACCAATTAAACGTTGATGGTGGTTCGCGCATCGACTGGTGCCGATGTCATAAAATTCAAAAACTAAAATTAATTTGTAGATACTAAATATACCCTATTACCTGTAAAGAAAAAATACAAATTCAAGGGAAAAATATGATAATATAATAATAAGCTGAAACCCAAATGGTAAAAATTTATATTGGTATCTAAAGGAAAAATTAAAATCAAACTTAAAGAGTAATAGGCAATCTAAATCGCCAAAAATCCTACTACTAATAATCTACGAAAGTCAAACCAAAATAATATTACTAAAACCAAAAATCAAAAATCACTACAATAATGCGGGATCAAACACCCAAAAACTCAAAAATAATGCGGGATCAAACACCCAAAAACTCAAATAATGCGGGATCAAACACCCAAAAATCAAAATAATGCGGGATCAAACACCCAAAAATCAAAGTCAAACCAAAAATCATAAACCAAAATCAATATCAAAAATCATAAAATTATCTTAAATCAAACATATGAATTGAAATCAAAATTTCAAAACCAAAGTCGTAAAACTCTAACGCGAACAAAAGGTAAATTAGGGGAATAAGCGAGTAAGCTTATCCAGGTAAAGATTGGTAAAGTAAGAACAAACACTTTCCCAAAACAAAACATAAAATAAAACAAAATTTGTATATTGTGGTTCACTGAGCGGCCAAGCGAGGGCAAACGCATGGGGTCTGGTGCCGTCATACGTGACTCACTCTCTCAAACGCTCCTGAATACTTCCTTCGTATTCAGCCGAGTTTTAGATAACCCGTAGCTACCTAAAACTATTTGCACTTTGAAAAAAAAAAAAAAAAATAATAATGTGACTGTCAACTTGTCGTACTGATCCTAAGCAAATCGCCGCAACGCGGTTAGATCCTGAGAATCATGCCGGGACTTGCGATTTACTTCAAGATTCGGACGAACAAATGATCATTAAAGCAAGAGATGATTTTACCAACTGAAAACTTAGCAACCTGTCGCAACGCGGTTAGATCCTGAGAATCTCGCCGGGACTTACACATTGTTCAGAAATTCAATTGATAAAACATTTGACACACTAATTTTACTCGACGAATTAAAATATGGATTACCAAACTAGAGTTAGTTACTTCACTTCGAGCAATTGTTCCTGGCAAAGTGCCAGAACAAGCCTGCGTAAGTAAAAAAACTAAACAAAAGTATCCAAAAGCAATTCGATGTTTCGCGGCCTACCCGTCGCAACGCGTCTGAAATAAGAAATATTCCCAAACGGGACTTACGAGAAGCGTAGAAGGCACCGAAAAACTTTATACTATTCAAAAACGGATTACGATAATAACTTCGGGCCCCACGTTGGGCGCCATTATGTCACAGGGTCCACTAGCATGAGGCAGTACGCCTCTATGGAGGATGGGAATCCCCACAAGAAGCTAACATTATGCCAGTGTGGCAGGGTGGTCTGCAATTTTTGAAATTATAATTCACACGTTTACGTGCTGATCGAGTGACTTGCTCAGTATGCCATGCGTATGCCGGGCTTGGAGCTCGCCGGATTGGGGGGGATCTTTTCACTCATCAACACAACTACAGCCTGCCACTGGACAATAGAAAACATACCGAGTCTTAAAAAGAAATTTTTACACAAACGGATTATCGACATAAGAAAAAGAATATATATAACGGAGCCCGAAGTTAATTTCGTAATAAACCAAAAAAACTAAAATTGATAATAACACTATGGATGAATGACCTGTAAGAAAAGTTATAATAAAGTAATGGTAATTTGAAAATATGTGTATGTTTTGTTTTGTTTTTGTTTTGTTTAAGAAAAGCAGAAATTTACACAGGATTTCCTACTTTACTTGTGAACTGACTGGTGTCGTTGTCAGCCTTGACCCTCCCGCTTGAAACTCCTGCAGTTTCGCCATGACTCTGTACTTCTCAGAGTCCCAATAACGTTACTTTACCTGGGTATGCTTGACCCTCTTATTCCCCTTTACCTTTAGGTACTTTTAGCCGAACATGTTACACGCGCTGTTTTAAGAATTCAAACGTTATAAAAAATTTTATTAACATGGCCAAATACCTTTGCATTTCTTTGACATTAATATCAACTAAATTCAATTATTATGCCCACAGGGCAAAGCGCTAACCCGTATCGGGTATCTTAATTCTACTAAAGTTTTTATGGTGATGTTCTGATTCCACATCACCAGTTCTTAAACGTTACAACTTATCTTTACTTAAGGCTCTTCAAATAAACAATTGTGGTTAGTATTTATGGGCCAATTCCTGCCATGAGAAATGTTTTAAAACCGTGAGGTGAATATAATACTGTCAGGCAAAAAGCTAATTTATTTTATCGACGATTCAGAAAGTTACATTTACACCCGGTTAATGGGATGAAATTTCTCAAATTTTCCTCTGACTGAGGGTGACTCACAAAAAATAATCAGAATGACCTACTTTGTCCCGAAATCCACTTTAAATCCTGTGATGAATTTCGTCATTTGTCATAGTACTCTAAATTTTTAACTAGTTATTAGGCACTCACATCTCTGCACTAATCCAATATGGGGGCCTCCATGACAAATGATTCTATTCAAACACGAATAATACTGACTTTGAGAGTCACACCCGGGTCACTTTTAGGAAATTTATTACACTTCACTGGTACTAATTTAATGAGTCACAAAATATTGAAAAGTAGCACGGGTTTAATACATTACTTCTAGCGAGGTTTTGGCACTTTATGTCGGCTTAACTACTATGGTGGTTTACACTTATAAGATTCCAGACATTTCGGAATCAGTATTTTTAAAAATATGGGCCGGTTTATATTTTTCTATTCCGGCATGCTGAAGGCAAAACTTAACACTTATGTAGGGATTTGGCTGTGTATATTAGCCCGACATGGACCAAATTACTTCACGACTTCGTTATAATGAGGTCTGAGCCTCTGTTTGTGGCTCTTTTAGATTTTTGCTTATCGATGCTGTCTTAATTAGCAATCACAGACCATTACTTATATGTACATGTATCTGTACCGAATGTACAGATTTCTTTTACTTTGTGTTTTATGAAATTTTCTCTAATTTGGTTTCATCGGGAGCGTTTTTAGGGCGTCCCTGTTAAGCTAGCCCCTCTGGGGCGGCTGTTGGTGCGACTTCTCAAATTGGGGTTGTCTTAAACCAGCTTCGTTGGACCCTTAGGCCGAAAGAAAAGTAAAAAAAATGACTTACCCCGAATTCACGGAGGACTACCTGTGTCTATTTGAGTTTTCTGTTGTTGATTACTTAGGTGGAGTTGATGAATATGATGGCTATACGGTTTATGTCCTAAATGAGGAGCGGTGGTGATGGTGTTTTGGAGTCGTGTGCTGCTGCTGCTGAAGCTGGTGTGTGACCGATGAATCTGGTGGGGGTGAAAACTATTTCTTCGCCGGAACGGGCCGCTGTTGAGTAAATTATAGAGCGCTTATGTCGTTGCGGCACTTGGCCTGATGACGGTCATAGACTGCGACCCCTTTAGAAAAAGGAAATGTTTAGTTTATTGCTTTTCTGTCCTCCTATTCCGGCGAACTGGATACTTACCACGAAAGTGAGGATTTTTAGACTTAATTCGCTGGATTGGTGGCACAATTACCTCCACTGAATGTTGGCGGGACTGGATATAAGGGCACTACAAGTCGTACCACTTAGATTTCCTTTGGCTAGGTCCTGGTATTACCTGTTTTTTTCTTCCTTTAAAATTTTTCGGCGACACTTTACTAACACTTGAACTGCTGCTTTCAAATTTTAATTCGTAATGGCGGAACTTTGTCGCCAACAGTGACGAAGAAGCTTTTCTGCGAATCAACTCTGATTCCGCTATTCGGGTGGCGTGATTTTTCAGATGTAATTGTATGGGTTTTTATCCCAAGTTTTGGACTAAAACCGCTTTCTACCACCAAAACACATGAAATTAAAACTGCGTAGTTTTCTTGTTGACATAAATGATGTCAGGGATGGCAAAAGTTCAAAAAGATGACATGGTGCAATCATTCGGGTATCGATTCCCAAAGTGGTTGTTGTGATTGTTATGCCTTGCCGGCGTTACGGCGCCGCCACACTTGCTGCGGCGCAATCAAGTAATTGTTGCGAGACATTTGCAAGCGCATACCTTTGATGTTGACACTGTGGTGTCTTGCTTCAAATGATGTCTGTCAGATAAATTTTTATGTGTGAACGAAAAATCGTTATTTTATCGAAAACTACCCTGCAGTTTCAAAAGTAGCTAGTGGCCCTATGTAGTCAGTTATTTCGTTAGCGAAAAGCCTGACAAGCTACTTGAGTGGCTACAGGTAATGCTACAGTTCGCCTTTTGATTATGATAAGTATGAAAACATGAAAAAAAACAATGCACTGAACCGTTATCCCGTTATGATTTGTTGGTGGCTTGGTTATTTTTTTGTGTTGGCGTCAGTTGATATTAAACGTTCGTAGAAGTATCATCGTGACAGCGTACGTGGGTTAGAAGTATAAAAAAGTGAATTTTAATAGTGAATTTAACGGTAAAATGAGAAGCAGAAGACAAATGAAAAGCTGAATAATGAAAGAAAATGAACAAATTGTTCGAAAGTTTGAGAATGTAAAACACGAATGTGGTGAATATAAGGAAAAACATTTATTCATAACATTAATTCAATATGGTCCGGCGAATTCATCCTGTGGATTGTACTAGTCAAGTAGTTAGTACAATGTTGTTAGATATTTCGTCAATTCCATGTAGATAACTAGCTATCTGCATGGTACATGGTAGCGTAGGGGGTAGCCACTGACTACCGTCAATGACATCCCCATGTTAAATTCGTCAGTGTAAAGCATTGGTGGTAGTCTGGCGGGTAGTTAATGGTAATTATTGGTAGTTAGGGAAATAACTAAAAATTCGTTAGCTACGTCGACTGCAGGGTACTTCAGATATGTCTGATAATTTGAACTCCACTTTAAGCTCTGAAAGAAATAGGCTGTGAGCCACTGTAATCTTTCCAATGATACCAACGGGAAGTTAAACCAAAAAAAAACTAAATATTTTTGACAGAGAGACTAAATTGAGAGTTTGCAAGTTTCACATACCTTAAAGGAAACTTCGTCGAATCGACGAATTCCTATTTTAGTAGAGTGCGTAGATTTATCAATGTTGAAGTTCTTATAAAGATCTGAGTTATTTGGTTAACCTGCATTCGTAACATAAATGAATTAAAAGCAATGTTCGGCCATAGTTTGCTTATCCTGTGTTAAAATAATCAAGGAATTAATGTATATTTCTGAAGTCTGCACAAAATACGTTAGTTACTTAGTATACTAAATACAAAAACACGAATCTTGCTTGTACTATCAACATTTACGCCGCTTCTATTTCATCTAAGAATTTGCGGCATTTCTTTTTCAAAACCTTTATTGCTTCAATGAAAATTACATCAGGTTTCAAGGCACCAACCGATTCGATATTAAAAATGTAATGATCCCGAACCCTTGACAATTCTACGGAATCAGCTAAATGTGGATAACGGTAGACATTACGACTACATGTGTCGTAACGGGCATCCTTAACATATGCCCTTTCATTTTCATCGATACCCATGACCCCGGGCGAGAAGCATTTCTGCAGAAGCAAAGCGTCCTTGCCCTTTACTTCACGAGTTAGCTTTATTTCTGGCAACAATCGATAGAAGGCAGTGGCAACCGGTGAAAACTTGGCGTGATCCTTGCCAATGCCTTTAACAGCAACCATTTTCAAGTCAAACTCATGCCCCGGACGCATCTGAGATATAAGAATGTCATCGTGAATGCAGCCAATGTCCGATTCGGAATATACCTGAGCTTGTTTTCCACGTGGTAACCATTTAATTTGTCCCGAGTATACTTTATGATTTTTATAAATGGTATCAAAATTAGAAGAGTCCTTTACATCCTTGCGACGAGTGCACTTTAATTTGAGCTCGAATTCCAGAGTATCATGTTCTGTGCCATGTTCATTGTCGTCACTGCGATACTCAAACAGACGGGGATCCGCCTTTATCGGTATTAGTCCAAGACGATGTGCCAGCACTTCATCTTGTATTATTGAGGTGTTGTTGTAAATGTAGACCTTTTCAAATGCCATACTTGGCACTTCACTAAGCATTAGTCTTCTAAAAGCATTGGCTATAGCGGGGTGAACACCAATCATATCAAATTCCAATTCATCTCCTTCGTATCTACAAACAAATGTACAGACGTCATTCATTGTATGACCACACCAATGATTTTTCAAACCTTATTACAACAATTTTCATCTTTTTCTTAAACGTTTCTATATCGATGGGCTCATCCGCCAAGCCATAGTCGTGAGGATCCTGCTTTAGCTTGTATTCGTCCATGTACAATTTTGGTCTTTCACTTAAGGTTGCCATGATAAACTTTTATATTTTAAACATCAAAATGCAGGAATCAATTTAATTAAATACACCGCACGTGCTGAGCAAACGAAAACAAACACTAAAGTAAACATCAGCAAAAACTATGTACTAAAACAGACGGTAAAAATTGCTCTAGAAATAAATACAGTGTTGCCAGAAGCTTTCAAAAAACAGGTGCTAAAAAAAGTTCTAAATAATAAATAACTCAAATTTCAAACAAATACTGGTATAATAAATTTTTATACATAACAAAAAAACGTCAACATTTTTACAAAGATTGAAAGACAAATAACAGATTTTAAGACTGTTTCATATAGCGTAGCGATAATGTAATATTTTGAATATTTTCTAAAATTTCGATCGAGTTTTTCTTTACAGGCCGAAGAAGATTTCAGCTGCAGGGCAGGGCTTTATTTTCGATATTACTTCAATATATTCTTCAATAGTCTAAAAAACAATAAATTGGCTCTCAAATATTCATCAGTTATTGAAAGTCATAAGATTTAATGAAGGTTTCAATAGTACCGTATTCATACTAGTAGGAGAGAACCAAAAAAGTCGACGCGATTCACTGAAACGCATTTCTTTCCCGCGTCATAACTTAATTATTTCATACTTTATGTATGTAATTTTATTTAAACATGGTTGGAATTTCTAGTTAAATACAATAACATCATCAGAAAACTGCTCGTGTATTGAAATATTCAACGAAGAGTGTAAGGGAGACAGCACAGAAACGACGCGCTTCACTCGTTTTCTTTGTCGGCATTCCACTCCATGAGTACATTTTCTTCTCTATACCATAGTTGCTTTATGTCTATGAACAGCAAGATTGGAACATAGAATAATACATACATAGATAAACTTATTCTCTCATCTGACGTTTCATTTCACACTCTTCATCGTAGGTTTGTGGAAATGAGAGCAATTAAATTTAAAATTACCTTACACCAGGTGGAGTTACAAAATATGTTCACTTAACTTTTTCCTGCCGTTTTGCTGTAGAACTGAAAAATTTAAATATATTTTGTACTTTTTTGTTGACTTTTATCGTTGGTATACATTTGTATTGTATGTAGCACAACTAGTTTACCACACAAACATGAAATTCGGTTGTTGTTCCTTGGTTGATCGTTGTATACTATTGCTACTATCTGGTATTATTGAACCCATATTTTCCACCATCCAATGTTTACTCAAAAACGATGTACAAATAGACAGTCAAAATTTCTCTTCACTCCAATGCTAACAAACAAAAAGAGTGAAACCCTAGCACTTCTCTGCCCACGCTCTTACCCTCTTCATTGAATATTTGAATACACCAGCGGCTTTTTGATAGTGTTATTGTATATTACTGTACAAATTCCAACCGTGTTGAAATAAAATTGCATAAACTATGCAAAAAGTATGAAATAATCAAGATATGACACGAGAGAGAAATGCGTTTGAGTGAATATCTGGCACTTTTTGGTTCTCTTTTACCAGGGTTGCCAAATTACGCACATCTTCTGGTTGTCTACTTCTTGATCGTCTTTGGTTTACTTTCCACCGTACCTATGACGTTTAATTTATTGAGCGAATAAAAGCTTCTATGGTATGTATTATTCTATGGATTGGAAGCATAGATCATGGAACAATGATCGTCTTTGGTACAATAATATGTACATGGTAAAGTCGTTTGAACAGCTGATTTAATTTTTTTCATGTGATTTTTGCATTCTTGTGTTGTTCGTATGTATTTGTGTAGCGTTAGACAGTAAAACTTTCTCTTCACTCGAATGTTAACAAACAAAACAAGTGAAACCCTAGCCATTCTCTACTCTCTCTCTCTGACTCCCTTCATTGAATATTTCAAACACCAGCAGCATTTTGATAGTGTTATTCTATATAACTGTACAAATTCCAACCATGTTGAAGTAAAATTACATAAACTGTGCAATAAGTATGAAATAATCAAGATATGACCAAAAACGATGTACAAATAGACAGTCAAAATTTCTCTTCACTCAAATGCCAACAAACAAAACGAGTGAAACCCCAGTACTTCTCTACTCTCTCTCTTACTCTCTTCATTGAATATTTTAATACACGGGCAGGTTTTTGATAGTGTTATTGTATATAACTATTCAAATTCCAACCATGTTGAAGTAAAATTACATAAACTATGCAAAAAGTATGAAATAAGCAAGATATGACGCGAGAGAGAAATGCGTTTGAGTGAACTCCTAGCACTTCTTGGTTCTCTTTTACCAGGGTTGCCAAGTTGCGCACATCTTCTGGTCGTCTAATTGTAAATCGTCTTTGATATGACGCGAGAGAGAAATACGTTTGCATAGAATAATACATACCATAGAAGTTTTTATTCGCTCAATAAATTAAACGTCATAGGTACGATGGAAAGTAAACATTGGTTGGTGGAAAATATGCGTTCAATAATACCAGATGGTGGCAATAGTACAACCGAATTTCGTGTTTTTGTGACAAACTTATTGTGTTAAATACAATACAAATGTATACCAACGATAAAAGTCAACAAAAAAGTGCAAAATATATTTAAATTTTTCAGTTCTACACCAAAACGACAGGAAAAAGTTAAGTGAACATAGTTTGTAACTCCACCTGGTGTAAGATAATTTTAAATTTAATTGCTCTCATTTCCACAAACCTACGATGAAGAGTGTGAAATGAAAAGTCAGATGAGAGAATAAGTTTATCTACGTTTGGATTATTCTATGTACGTTTGAGTGAATTTATAGCACTTTTTGGTTCTTTTACCAGGGTTGCCAAATTGCGCACATCTTCTGGTCGTCTAATTCTAAATCGTCTTTGCAACTATTCTATAGAGAAGAAAATTTACTCATGGATGGAATGCCAACAAAGAAATTCCATCCATTCCATGTGTCGTTTCTCTGCTCGTTCTCTTACTCTCTCCGTTGAATATTTCAATACACGAGCAGTTTTGTGATGATATTATTCTATCTAACTATAGAAATTCCAACCACATTTAAATAAAATTACACAAAGTATGTAAAAAGTATGAAATAATCAAGTTATGACGCGGGAAAGAAATACGTTTGATTTAATCGCGTCGACTTTTTGGTTCCAAAGACGATTTACATCGTTTTTGTTGGTTCTCTTCTACTAGGGTTGCCAAATTGCGGGGTTTATTCTTTTCTACCTGTACCAAAGACGACAGCCCATATGATTTCCTTTGTTTACATTTCATCGTACCCAGTAAATGTCAAAGTTGTTTGTGTGAGTGCGTTCTCCTTTGATTTCATCTATGTTCACAATTGCACATGTATGTGCATATTTTTATCAGCTGATTTTGACAATAACTGGGTATGGAAATTACAAAAATGCTAATGCTACTACCTTGTATTTGTATCATGTGTACATCCTTTTCGTTTTTGGTTCTCTCTCGTTTTTGATTCTTGAGTTTGTTGGCGAGAGGGGTGGGAGGAAGATAAACAAATCTTTGTCAGTTCAGTATTTGCTGTTCTCGCAAAGTCTGCTTTGTTCTTTTCGCTGAATCAAATTTTTTTGACATATCGTTTTTAACCCATTTGTTTTTACTGACACGGTCGGTTTTTGTTTAAAAATCTGTTGCTCCTTACCTGATGCAAAATTCGACGGCCATTCTATATGCTGATGACTGTCTTATTTATTCACATGATTCCTCTCCAATTCAAGCTCTCAAAAATGCAGCTCTTCATCTTGGTAAAATAAATGCGTTCTATCAAAAATGGGGCATCAAAATTAACGCTAGAAAATCCGAAGCTATCTGCATTAGAAATGCCTCAGGAAAATGTCCAAGTTATGTAGTACCTCAGAGCAAGTTCTTGCAGCTTTCACTTGTTGGCGTAGATATCCCCTTCAAAACCTGTGTGAAATATCTTGGGATACATTTCAACAATTTGTTTAAATTTAATAATCACGCAAGGAACTTCCTCACGAAGGCAAAGGGAATATGTGGCATGTTTGCCAACTTGTTGAACAGTAAATATCTGCCTGAGAAAACAAGGCTTCTACTATACAAAGTACCTATTCGTCCCGTCTTGCTTTATGGTTTTCCGATCTGGTTTGCCATTTCACCATCTGTGGCCAAAGATTTGGAAATACAGGAACGGAAAATACTAAGAAAATGTATAAATAAATTTTATGAGAACCCAACGAAACGTTTTTCGAACGCATATATTTACCAAAAATCTGACGTACAACCATTCTGCAACTACGCCTTGTCGCTTGAGAGAAAATTTGTCGAAAAACTCTGCGCACACGACAATTTTCTTATGATCGAAATCCTGCAAAGAGATGAAAATGTAAATTGGTCCAACTTTCCATATCTTTCGCCTGTTGGGATACTCAACTCTATACCGGACAACTCTTTGGATCCATTTGCAACTTCCAGCTTCTTTCAGAAGGTTACATCTGGCTCACATAGGGGCTAATTGTAAAGAAAATTAAAATTATACTTTATTAGTAATGGTCAATGTTAGTTATATTATATTTATTACCTTAATATACCTACTATTATACTTGGCATACACACTAATAAGATTATATTTATACTCACCAAAATTAACATAAAATCTATGATAACGAAAACTTTACCTGACTCAAGTCAACTCGATGCTGTGATATTGATGTTTCATCTTTCAATTGTTTTGCTTTCATTCATAAATATGTATGTTAATAATGAATATGTGTATGTTTACATCTTCGTATTTAAATTAATGTTCGGAAAACACACTCCCCACACACAATGTGTTTTTTTTTCAAATACATTTCTGTGTTTGAAAATCTTTTGTTTTGTTTTTTTTTTGATTTTGTAGTTCCCATACATGTATAGTTTACTTAAATTTAAAACTGCACACACACAAAAAACTCACCCACTCGCGTGTGGAAAAAAATTGAACACTCGCGAGTAGAAAAAATCAAACACACACAGTTCGTGTGTGAAAATTGTTTTGTTGGTTTGTTTTTTTGTTCATAGTCGAATTTTTTTTTTTGATTTCAAATAAAAGTAATAAGAAAAATGGCATTGTTAAAAATATGACTTCATAAGTTAATTTTAATAAATTTTTATGTCGTGGAAGTCTATTAATTCAAAATTTAACGTAGTTATTAAAATATTTGAAAGTGACCTATTTGTGAGCTTTGATCTGAGTTTAGTCAGCAATGTAGCTAGTGCGCTAAATGCACGTTCAACAGACACTTGCGTTGCAGGTACAGCAAGCACGACTTCGACAAGCTGCGTTAATTTTAAATTGTCTTGACATTGTTTGCTCCAGTACTGCAATATGTCAATTTCAAAGGGTCAATTTCAAGGCCAAGGGTTTGAATGCAATAGCAAAACTTTCAACAAAAATCCAGTTGACGGATATATTTGCAAATTCATCGACATAATTGATGTATTCGTGAAGACTTAATACGGGCATAATCATGTCATAAGTAGAATTCCATCTGGTTGCATTATCCAGGCATGGAAGGCTTATATCATGATTTCCAGTTCTTACTATAGTTCGATTTTTTTGGCAATTTCTCTTACTTCTTTGATTTCTGTTTCGAGATCTGCAATTACATCATATGCCGCTAGTTGTATTGTGTGTGCGGTACAACGAACTATAGAAAATACTGAACACAATTGAGCTTCAATAACGTTAAATCTACTATTTGCAGTTATGTCTTCATCTTCCTCTTCGGCCATCGTCAAATTCTCTTCCTGCAACTCTTGCAGTAACTTTGACACTTTTATGACATTTGCACCATTAGCAGTAGTATTGGAGTAAAGTTGAGTTATGTCGATATCGTACTCTTCAAGACATTTCATTATTTCCCCTTTCAAGTACTGCGCTGTGTGTTTTTTATGTAGTTGAATCATACCTGTGTGAAAATTAGTTTGATGTAAAAACGTATAAATCGAAAGAAATGCATTAATTTATTTTCTGTGCGAAACTAGAAAACGTTGTTATTCCAAAATTAAATTTAATGGTTTAAATGTAATACAAATTTTAACAATAGATTTACGGACCCATCTAATTTGACTGATTTAAAATTTTATCAATATACATATGTATACAGTGTTGCGAGTATATTACGTTGATTTAGTTTACAAATTAAATTTTTGTGTGTGAGTTAAAAAGAATCACTTTATTAAAAATATGTACATATATTAATAACATCAATAAATTTAGTGGTAATAACTTACCTATGGTGTTGATATAGATTTTAAACTCCCGAATATATTGAAGGTTTATCCCTAAAATATGTTTGTCTTTCCGACTGGCCACATCAATTTTTAGGGATACCATTTTGTTTTTCACGATTGCCGATATTGCTCTTTTAATTTGTTGTGTTGAGTCTCAAAGAATATTTGCAATATTTTTGGAGTTTATTTTAGTTTCAAATTTTTCTTCGTAGCAATAATTTTTTTAAAAAAATAATTGTCGTCAAAAATACGAAAGGGTAGATTTTTTTTTCGACACTAAACCAACACAACATTTTAAAAATTCTTCCTTGTCCATATTGGTGCTTAATTTTGTGACATTTTTTTTCGTTACATCCGTTGGAAGTACATATGTATATCCACTCCGTCTATAATAATGTTGTGCACAAGTTTATAATGGCGTTTAAGATTGTAGTTGCATGTTGCGCTTAGAACTTTTACGCAATTTTCAACCAGGCACGTATATTTTTTTGTAATATCGTTATAGGTTTGCGAATTTTTTATAACAAAATTTATTTTTTTTATTAATATTTTCCATTTTTTATTTGCTTCACTCTTATCTTGCGTTAGAAACTTTACTCGTGAAATCACAGCGACAATTTAAAAAAAAAATGGCATAAAATGCTATGTAAGCAGAAGTGGATAACAAAAAATTTGTTCAAACACCAAAGTAGCAAGAAAACAATTTTCACACACGAACTGTGTGTTTGATTTTTTCCACTCGCGAGTGTTCAATTTTTTTCCACACACGAGTGGGTGAGTTTTTTGTGTGTGTGCAGTTTGAAATTTAAGTAAACTAAACATGTATGGGAACTACAAAATCAAAAAAATAACACACAATCACGAGTGTGGTTTTCAAAACAAAAAATTTTCAAACACACAAATGTATTTGAAAAAAAATTTTGTGTGTGTTGCCCTAGACTGTGTATTTTACATTTTTGTATGGAAATTTAATACAATGAGTGTTTTTCTGAACCCTGATTTAAATGCTGCTATTGTCAGCACACATGTTTTTATCATGTTCTCTGTTTTGCCACTGTCATTTAACAGATCTCATTGTTGATTAGTATTAGTTGTTATTTATTTTTAAGGTTGTTAACAGACTTTTGCTCTGTAAGCTATCATAAAGGCCGCGAGCAAGCCTTAGTATTAAACATTTCCATTATGTTGTACTTATGTATGTACATTCGCTATCTCACTTTAGCAAATTGCTTATCTACTTTTTCACCGTGTATTAGAAGAAAACAAGTATAATTCTAAGAATACTCTATGTTAAATATGGTTATCCAACCACTCTGTATTTACGAAAAGAAGAAGACTCAATAAATTTATTACTTACTTACTTAAAAATCTGTTGGTTGTAGAGATTGTTTGACATAAACAAATGAAATTTAATTTATAAATTACCATTTTTACACTGATTTTAATTTATTTATACACTTCTTAGGAAAATTCTTTAAAATGTAAACAGTTTTGAGGTTTTTGACGTGACAACGTCTTAAATTAGGTTGCGGCTGGGAGTCACTTATGAAAAAGTGTAACGCCCGGTAACGTTACGATGAGTCACCGAACGAGAGAGAGGCCCGCCGAATGCCTTGCGTCTCTCTCCCACTCAATAAATAATTCTGTGTGTGCGGATGTGTGTGTTTACTTGTGTGCCAGAAACGATTTGCTTTGCTGGCTTCTAGTGGCTGTTGGTCGGTGGTGTGAGTGTTTTTGTTTTTTGGCACATCATATATATGACGACTGAGCAAGTATGTATGTGCGTATATATGTGCGTGTGTATGAATATTGATTTAGATCAGTCTGCATTGGATAAGGTATTATTTTTTGTTTTTTGTTTTTTGGCTTTATGATATGTGTAGTGTATGTTTGTGTGTAGAAATTTTCATATGAATTAGGTAGCCAAAACGAAACAGAGAGCTGCGGTCGGCTTTAAAAACGATATGCGAATATGATGAATTGAAATACTTTTTGGTTAGTAAATTATTTTCTTTTGTTTTTAATAAAAGAAATGTTTATTTTTTATAATAAAAGAAATGTTTATATTTTATAATAAAGGATATGTTTATTGTTTATAATGTCACATTTGATAATGTGTTCATAGAAATCGCACAGGTACCTAGATGGTGTTGAAATTACTTCTATTTTCCTAAACCATAAGTTTCAATAAATGTTAAAACATCGCCCGTGAGTTCTAACACTCATTGGTTTTTTTTTTTTATTTTACAAATTTTAATTAATTTCAAATTTATTTAGCAAAAATTTGAACCTTCGATCTGAATAAATGTTTTGATTTTCGAATTGATTCTTTAAAATTACAAATATTAAGAAAAAGTGGCAGATATAAGAAAACTTGATTTAAACTGTGTTGAGCAAGAATTTTAACATCTAATCAATATGAAAATCAAATCAATCTAAACAAAATATATTTCTATAGTTAAAATTTGTGCAATTCTTATTTTCATTCAATTCCTTGTTCCTATTGTGCAATTTAATTATATTCATATCAATAAATATTCTACCGAGAAAAAGACGTTGTCACGTAAAATCTTCGCCCGTAAAACCGACTTTACAGGCAACAATTTTTTTTCGTTCTTTTGTATTTTGATTCTCAAAATTTGGCAAAGAAAAATTTGTGAGTGGAAAAGAATTCGAAAATACCAAAAGAGAAAAGAAAAAATTTGGCAAAGAAATATTTGCCAGTGGAAAAGGGGACATAGAAACAATAGTACACAATGCCCAACAAAACAATAACAATCGCATTTCGAGTTTTTGTGTCGAAATAGTTGTGTTAAATACAATTCTAATGTATACCAACGATAAAAGTCAATAAAAAAGTTCAAAATACATTTAAATTGCACAGTTCTATACGAAAACGAAATGTAAAATTTAAGTCAACAGCTGTAGCATCTCCACCTGATGTATCTTAATTTTCGTCGAATTTCTCTCATTTGCACAAACCTACGAGCATGGTAAAATAAGTAAGGTAAACTCGTTAGAACAGCTGATTTGAACGTATTTCTTGCTTATGTGTTTCTCTTATGTCAAATTCACATGTAATTTGTTTTTGTACCTTTTTGTTTACTTTAGCTTTGTTCCTTTACTTTTCGGGTAAAGTTCGGGTAAATGAGAGTAAAAGCTAAATTCACTGTCAAATACTCAAATTTACCCAAAAGTAAAGGAACGCAAAAAACCAATTTTCTTACCCGAAAACAAATGTCAAAACAGAAAACATATGTTTCACATTTTATATTTGATAATTGTGCAAATCATCCACAAGTGTGTATTGTGTTGAAAGTGTAAATTTTGGAAGTGGTTTATAAATTTTGTGTTTTATTACTTTATTTATTAAATTTGTGTTTTATTAATTATATTTTGCTTCACAAATTTTGTTCCTATTTCGTTTGTTCCTATGTAACGATTCATAAGTCATTACCAAACACTCAAGTTCCTCACTGCTGGACTCTCCGCCAAGCAATTCTAGCAAAGCGACATCATCTTCATCATCACTTGAATCACTAGAATCACTGGAATCACTTGATGAGTCCATCAGCTCCACAATAAGGTTCAGATTAGCGTCCTCTTCAGGACCTATCGTTGCACCATAACCTTCTGCCGGGCCAGAAACTTCCGCTGGGCCACAAACTTCCGCCTGTGAAAATAAACTATTGTTACTTTTTTTTCTTCATTTATTAATGCACATTCACTTACTTCATCACTATTCATTTTCTCATGTTCCATTTTTAAATAATCACGATCACTATGAACTACAAAACACTTTAACTTTTATACATTTTTTCAACTGTGTTATTTTTTTTGAAAACAAAACATGAGTTTAACATCTGACGTTTCAAACAGCTGATTGTTTATCACTTTACCCAAACTTACCCGAAGAAAATGTTTGGGTAACTTTGGGAAAAAGAGACATTAAGAGAAATAAAATGTCGCTCTCATTTACCCAATTTTTGCGTACGGGAACGCTTTTGGGTAAGTTTGGGTAAATTTGGGTCCCCGCGGGATCCCGCGGTAAAGTAAAGGAACAAAGCTATTTACAGTAGATACACACATGTAGAAAATTTGACAGATAATGAACACCAAACAAAAACAAAATGTCTGTTTTTGTTGTAACAATTCCTACTGCGCATGGTAAAATGAGTAAGGTAAACTCGTTAGAACAGCTGATTTCAACATATTTCTTGCTTAGGTGTTACTCTTATGTCAAATTCACATGCATTTTGTTTTTGTACTTTTTTGTTTACTTTTACAGTAGATACACACATGAAGAAAATTTGACAGATTATGGACACCAAACAAAAACAAAATGCCTGTGTTTGTTGTAACAATTCCTAGTGCGTTTACCTTACTTATTTTACCATGCTACTGCGTTTACCTTTCTTATTTCAGCGTGCCTACACAGAAAGAAAAATCTAGGTAAAATTTCCTAAAATTATTGTATGATTTTGCCTAAGTGCTAAGGTAACATAGGGTTTGCTAAGTTTTACGGCAATATCACAATTAAACTTAGGTATTTTTCATGTTTGAAAAATCAGCTAAAACTGTAGGTATTTTTACTAGTTTCTTTTAGAAACATAACTATAGCATACCTGTTAGTCTACACACAAAACTTCGTTAGGTTATCGACAACTTTAGTGAGTTTAGCTTAATTTTTTAGCTATAATAACTTGTGTGTTAGGTAAAAATATGATAGAAAATTTGCAGAAATCCAAATGTAATTATTCATTATCAAATTGTAATTTATTTTCATATTTCTCAGATAACATACAAATATAATGTAGTGTTCCTTTATTTAAGCACATTGTATGTTAAGAGCAAACATTTAAATTATTGACAAAATTCAATGGAAACACCATCTCCATTAAACCTGCAATTTAACAGAGGAACTTAGAATAAATAAAGACGTAAATTGGATTTTTGTCCCAAGACAATGATGCAATTGTACAGTTTATGCAATCGTAGTTAGACTTACGGAGAAAAAACTGAATGTTGGGTATGAAACCGACTAAGGAATTGAAATGGAATATATGAAAGCAATTCACAAATGCTGAAAATGGCATACATTACCCTTTGGTCCCAATATTTAGCTTTATCTCTGCAATCGTTCTTGATTTTCCGTAAGCGATTCTCTTCCCATGGACAGCAAACATTTTTTTTGGGTAGTTACATATGTTCTTGAAACTCTGTAAGCGTCCTACAACAATATGCATATTCGATAAAAACATTGATTTAAGTATTTAAAACTTACATTATTCGTAATCACGTTTTCCAATGTATTAATCAGTGAAGATTGAAATACTTGGGAGCGATTAATATTTCTGAGAAACAGACATAAAAGCCGGTTTTTTCTTTAGACATCTTTAGAAGGAATGGACTATAATGGTTGTTGAAAAGCCCAGGCCAAAGGAGATGCCAGTGAAAAATTCCCAAGAACTTTGAAGTTGGTCAGAATATCCAACCCAATCGCGATTTGTCCCGTTTCGCCAATTGGGCCAAGTACATCCATGCGCAACGTCAAAACGCTGTTTTACAAAAGCGTTTGAAGAATCCTCCGCCAATCAAGCTATTCGACCAGAATTTTGACAAAACCATTGCAGTGAGGATGTTCAGATTGCTGGGGAAATACCGCCCCGAATCGTCCATTTCCAAGGACCAAGGCCAAGGGCGGAAAGTTCAGCTAGGGGAGAATCCAAGTTTCGTCTGTGCCGGCACCAACACTATCACCATATTGGTTGAGCAGAAGGCTCAATTGATGGTCATCGCTCGTGACGTCAATCCTCTCGAGTTGGTGTTGTTCCTGCCTGCTCTGTATCGCAAGATCGGTGTCGCATACTGCATTGTTTAGGACAAACCCCGTCTCGGTTTGTTGGTCCGTTGCAGGACCTGCACTGTCTTGGCCTTGACCAACGTTGAAGTCAACGATAGGGAAAACTTCGGCAAAATCAACGAAGCTATCAGGACCGACTACAATAATCGTCATAATGAAATCCGCAGCCACTGGGGCGGTGGTATTTTTGGTTCCAATAGTTTAGCTCGTATCGCTAAATTTAAACCCGCTAATGCCCGTGAACTAGCACGGGAACATGGTTGGATTAACTTTTATGTTCACATTTTATTAACTTTATTTGTACAATCCAACGCGTATCCTGGGAACTGTTTCACAGTTTAATTTATGGTATGAAATAACAAAGAAAATTTCAGAATATTTTTTCCATCAATGATGTTTCGAAAACAAAACAAATTTCCAAAAGATTTACCTATTTTGAAATGTTGAATTTACCTAGGCGGAAAAAGTGAGAATTGTGTAAAAGCTTAGGTAAAAAATCGTACTTTTGTAAGTCTCATACAAAGTTTACCTAAGTTATTCAAGGTACCTTAACCTTGGGTAATTTTCTCTGTGTACGAGGAAGAGTGTGAGATGAACCTATGACTTGTTGTTGTTGCCCTCAATCTTGATAAAAATACTCATGGTAGACGCAGGAGGTGTTGTTGTAGGTGATGACAAATCGGTGGCAACAACAACATACATTTTGTTTTTGTTTCTCACTTACGTTATGTCAAATCTAACGCATCCGTATACCAACAATAAATATAAACAATCTCATACAAATACAAAACACATGTGAACTTGACAGTTCGGAAGTGGTTTGCAATGTAAACAAAGCAAATCAGCTGTGCTTTTGAGTTCACCATCTATGAATCCATCTTGCCCTCAATTGTGCGAGTACTTGGTAATTTTACTATGGTTGTGTTTTTTTGTAACATATATAGGACATGTATATAGGATACAAAAAAAACGCATTCCGCTGAATCATATCAGCCCCATTTGAAGCATGTCAATTTAGGTTTAGGCCAGGAGGATTCGGCCGAAAATCATACAACAATGGCATCGCAAAAGCTTTGCTCTTTACAATTGTCAGAATTTGTGTAAGTAGTGTCTCATATTTGAAAAACAGTGCGATATTGCATTGTGTTGTGACTAGGGATGCTAAACGGGATTGATTTTTCCGGATCGCGGGATTTCGGGATTCTATTTTTAAATTCTTTTGGGAACAGATATATTTTACGGCTTACATTCCAAAAACAACCACAAGGGGGGTAGAATACGTTATTTTAAGAAAAAAATTAAATAACATAATCGGGCAAATGCATAGTTTCGGAGTTATGGGCCCCAAATTTCGGATATGTGAGAGGGTTATGGCGTTAACGTACCGTGTAAAGCCATTGATATCAGTTTTTTGTATAAAACAATTCAAAACAAGCTCATAAAATAATGTAGCACTTTTTGATAAGTCGATTACTTATCGAATTATCAGATGTCGACATTTAGAAACATTATCGATTATTTTTTACTTTTCTTAAAGAAAAACAACAATTATTTTAAAAACAAAACAAAAAATATTTTGTTATTTTACTTTCGTTGCTTAAATAATATGTTCCACCCGACGCAATAAATTTTGTAATTTGTGGAGAGTAAGCCGTATAATAGACATACATACATATGTCAAAATTAACTTACGTTAAGATGTGTTATTAAACCTTTTGTAGAACCATTGGGTTTTAAACCCTTTTTGCACAATTTGCATTTTGCTTGAGGTGCACCTTTCGACTCTTCCAAAAAATAACACCATATTGAAGTGAAAAAATAACAGCATGTTGTTTTCAGATTTATGTTTTTCAAAATTAATAATAATCGGGAAAAATCCCGGGATTTTAATAAGTAAATCCCGTTTGGCATCCCTAGTTGTGACCCATCCTTATTGTCGTTTGCGATGGTGGATATGCCTAGTACAATCTAAACCAATTGTTCTTCAACACAATCAACGCAACGTGTTTTACACAGAGAGAGGGTATTACGAGTTTTGAGTATCGGGTACACTATTCGTTGAAGGAACCATGGTTGGAGATGAGCAATTTTGTATTGCGCCTGCCCGACTGAAGCGTTGGGTCTGAATGAGTTGGATGTTCAACAAGGAGCGTGACTCTTATTTGCTGTTCCCATCTCAACCAACTATATACTCCTTTTTTGGGACTTTCTTGGCATCAAATATATTAAGAATAGGATCGTAGGAGCAGTATGATGGACGAAATCATATTGGATAACAGTGATCTACGACAATTTTATTTTTTTTTTAAATAAACCCCCAATGGCTTAATTAAATGAAATATATTTAAACAAAGGATTTGTAGAGTATAAAACTACCTTTGTAATGATATCCATTTGAACCATATCGGGTCATAAATTCTTGAGATATGACCGATTATATACTCAAGCTTTAAAAGTCTATATCTAAAGAAGGTGGGCCGAGCGGAAGGGAAAAATCAACTTTTTAAATTCTTAAAGTAAATGAATGCCAATTTTAATATTTCACTAATTATTATTTTTATTTATTAATTGTCATGTCAGTAGACATTTGTCAATTATACATTCTTTAGTAGAAATTTCTCAATATAAAGCTTTAACTTGGTAACATTTTTATCTTTTGTTAGCTTTTCACTACATTTTTTTACAACCTATCCCCGATAAGCTTAAGAGGTATAACTTTCCAAGATAGCATGTACAGGATAGCATATGTATGGGCAAACGTATGTATATTAAGGTACGGTCAGATTGGGCAAATATTTGACGGAAAACGCCAAATATTTCTTGACCCCAGTCTGACCACAAAATATTTTTTTGTGGCAAACAACAACAGTGATCAACAACAAACAGCTGATTTTGGTCAAACAAATTTATTTGCCTTCAAATAAAAATTTGCTCAATGCGACCAAAGTGTGACCACTAAAGAGCAAATAGTTTCCTCTCTGTTGGGCAAACATTTATTTGATCTTACAAAAGAATTGTAAGAGCAAACAATGGTAAATAACAGATGGATTATAAAATGAAAAAAAGATCACCAAAATTAAACTAAAAAGAAGAAATGGTAAATATTATAAACATTTTTAAAAATATTTTGGTGATTTTGTTCAACGGTTATAAAACTGTGTACATATTTAAAAAGGGCAAAGTTTTAGTTTGTTAATTTCGATTATAAGTAATAAGGATAATTTGGCCATATATAAAATTTTGAGGCTACTGAATATGTTGAAAATGGTTTTTTAATCTCCTCTCCCAGACCTTACAATTACAATTATTTTAGAGCAAGCATGTCAGACTCGCAAAAAAAATTTTAAAAAATATTCGATAATTTTCCAAAATATCAAAATAGGATATCTCGATAACTTAGCGAGTTACCGAAAAATTTCATTTAATTTTATTTTCTTTATTTTAACTTCGTTTATAAGAAAAATGTATTAGATATCACATAGATCGCTTAAAGAGGCTCATTCAACTTATTTTCCCGTATATCCGAACTTTGGAGGCCCATAACTCCGAAAATAGGGGCCGCCACCAAGTTTGATATTTAATAGTTTTACTTAAAACAATGAGTTTTACCTCAAACCAGTAAGCTTTTCTGGCTAGGCCAGTGGGAGCTAAACTGGGTTTAAGACTTTTTTAGATTTCTCCTCCTCTTCCAAAACTAACACCGTCGCGGTTATACAGCATAAAACAAGAAAACATTCATCCTAGTTATTTAAAATATTTTCTTCTAGATTGTTTAAAGTTTTTGAAAAAGAAAATCATATTTACTGCCAAAAGAAAAGAAAGAAGAAAAGAAAACAAATTTGTGTTTTCTGACAGCTTGCTTAAAATTGTTGAGAAAACAAATTTCGTATTTTCTGGCAGATTGATCAAACAATTATTTGCTGCAGATATTTGTTCAAGTGTGACCACAGGGAAAATATATTTTCTCTACTCTTTATTTGACTCTATTTGATACCTGTTTGATCAAACAAAAAGAGGCAAATAAATGTGCATAGTGTAAACAAACTGATTACTGATTTGAGAGCATTTTGAGCAAATATGGTGAAACATATTTTGATCAAATATTTGCCCAATCTGACCGTACCATTGTAAAATGATCTATTAGGTAGTCGCATTAGCAATTCCGTGGTTAAGATGTCAAAATTAACTGAATAATGAAAACCGCTATGTTCACAGAATGTGAAAATTTGTATAAGCTTGTCTTACTTGATACAAAATCTGTGCTATTAGATTGCATTTTGATTGAAATTCTTTGAATTTTATTAACAAACAAAAAAAAACAAAATCGAATTTGACAGCTTACCCATGGAAAAGATGAAAAACGCACAAATCAGCTGGGCTGACGCGTTTACCCGATAGATAATTTTACCATGAACTGTACCTTAAGTTCCAAAAAAGCAACTTATGCCTACGACCATGGTAGAATTATCTATCAAGTAAACGCGTCAGCCCAGCTGATTTTTCAAAATATGAACAAACCATATTTTCCGTGGGTAAGCTGTCAAATTTTATTTTGTTTCTTTTTGTTTGTTAATAAAATTCAAAGAAATTCAATAAAAAAGCAATTTGTAGCATAGACTGTATGTACAAGCTTACTAAATTTTTCAAATTTTGTGTACATAGTATTTTTCATTATTCAGCTATTTTTGACAGCTTAACCTCAGAATATCTAATGCAACTACCTAATATTTAATTCTACCATGCCTACGATGAAGAGCATAGAATAACACATACCATAGAAGCTTTTATTCGCTCAATAAATTAAACGTCATAGGTACGATGGAAAGTAAACATTAGATGTGGAAATGAGAGCAATTAAATTTAAAATTAACTTACACCAGGTGGAGTTACAAAATATGTTCACTTTACTTTTTCATGTCGTTTTGGTGTAGAACTGAAAAATTTAAATGTATTTTGCACTTTTTTGTTGACTTTTATCGTTGGTATACATTTGTATTGTATTTAACACAACTAGTTTGCCACAAAAACACGAAATTCGGTTGTTGTTCCTTTGTTGATCGCTGTATACTATTGCCACTATCTGGTATTATTGAACCCATGTTTTTCAAAATCTAATGTTTACTTTCCATCGTACCTATGACGTTTAATTTATTGAGCGAATAAAAGCTTCTATGGTATGTGTTATTCTATGCCACAAACCTACGATGAAGAGTGTGAAATGAAACGTCAGATGAGAGAATAAGTTTATCTATGATGTGTTATTCTATTGTGTAAAATGTAAAACGTCAGATGAGAGAATAAAATACACTATCCTAAATTCCTCTATGAAGTTTTTTTTTTGTTAACTGTCATTGAAAGTGGTTTAAAAACAATTGTTAGCTGGGAACCGCGGAAGTGATTCTTATTTTAGTTAGAACAACCACATTTATGTGATAATCTAAACACAGTCCTAGTATGGCTAAACGATTTCAACCAATTAAGGAGTTCGGTCGCTCAATGAAAAAGCCCAAATTAGATATAAGCATTAATAGAGGACCCACAGCTGCCGAAGCCCCATCGACATCCAAAGGTCTATATGGTAGAAAGGTATCACCCATAAAATGTCCGAATAATTTTTGGGATGATGACGACGATGATGTGATACTTTTGGCCACTCAAGTGGCTGAGGCTGCTGTCGCTGCAGAAAGAGGCAGTTCTGCAACAGTTGCAAAGCATCAATTCGTGATGTCCGAATCGGAGTGCTCATTTTCGGAGTTTGGATGCGTGTCAACTACAAGCACACAGAATCCCGTGGCACGAGCCATACCGGATCACGATATCTTGTCACAAATGTTTGAAGATGATGATTTTGATCTCTTGGCGGTTGTGGAAAAGGAAGATCCTGCAGTCTTCAAAAAGCCACAGCCGCTACCTCCGCCCATACGAGTATCTCAAGCGCCTAGTAGTCACAGACAAATAGAAAAACCTCAGGATTATGGAGGTACCCGAAATGACCCTAAGACAAAGAATCAAGTTGAGGAAACACAAGATGTGGCTGCAGAAATTTCTCTCGTCTCTGCACAGAGCACTGCGCGGAAGCAGCTAGCTTCGGAGAGACAGATAAAATTCCTAATGGATAAAGTGGATGCTCTTAAAAAGGAGAACTCTAAGTTAAGTAACGATCTTGAAGATACAAAATCAAAGATGGAAAGTAAAGATGGCGAAACGTCATTGCTGCGCGATGAACTTCGTCACATGAAGCAACAGGCGCAAAATTTAAAAATGGAAAAGCTGATCAATGCTGAAGCTGCTAAAAATGAATGCCAAGCCAAAATATCGGAACTTGCCAAAAAAGTAGAGGTCCAAGAAGCAGAAATCAGACTAAAAGAGGCCCAAACCTCAAGAATGAGAATGCGACATGCAGACGAGACTCAGAAACTGCATCAAAGCATGTACATGGACCCAATTAGGCACGTTGATGTTAGGCAAGGGACGAGTAACGAAGGTCGATCGAAGCTTGCCAAATGTCAGATGAAAATGCAGTGCTTGGATTTGAACAATGCGTATGAAATGCCCGCAACCAAATCGCAGATACATCCATTCATGTTCGAAGCCTCCCAGGACAGGGGAAGTTCAAAAAAGCAAAGAACTCTTTTCCAACTCGAATTGGAGAACATACAAACTTTGCTGGCCCAACTACAACTATCTGAGGCAAAAATGTTGCCACAAGGCTTCGAGGTCAAATGCGTTGAATCCGTTTGTAAAGTACTAACAGAATTTTGGTCATATATTCATAGTCTGGAATATCTTAAGAATTGTCGGATATATCCTTATCACGATTATTCGTTAAGCAGTTCCAAAGTAGATCAAAGTCCTAGGCTATTGCAACAACCATCAGAAATTTACGATGAGGAAAGATGTATAAGTCTACGGCGTTACTTTGCCGCCTTGTCTATTATATGCCATAGAATGCCTTTGTTAGCGAAGAATCTTCTACGGTACAAGCATGGTGAATATCACCTTTTGCAAATTGTTACGGATTCGGTTAGTAAGATGGGGTTTGCTCGAGAAATTTGTGAACACTTTGGTGTTTTAGAGGCTTTATCCGTTTGGCTTAAGAGTATGCTAACTCACGTTTCCCGAAACACAGCTTCAAATGAATTGTTAATGTTAAGGGATTTAATGAAGCACATCGTATTTACCCGACCCAGTGCATGGATATTTCAAGAAATATCTTTGTGCTTGTGGGAGTGTTGTCGTTTGCCTCGAGTGTTGGATATGTTGTGCATAAACAGTCCGGAATCAACGTTTGCTGCGGATCGAGTGAGATCAATACATCGCTTTTCAAACGATTCATGTTTTTTGCAGGTAAATTAATATAATTGGTAGATTTTAGACTGATATCAGATAGCAGTTTAAAACTTTTTGGTTACAATTCTAGTTTTAGTTTTTTAGTTTTGTAAACATTTTGTAGAAGCTCGATGAACTTTACTGCAGTGCCTAAAGGGCCGGCGTTCATCGGGCAACAACAACTCGTTTCAAGAGAATCCGATATTTCAGAATTAATTCCAAAAATGTTGCTGGGAATATAAAGCTAGAAATTTTGTCCGGGGAAAACAATTTTTTTTTCTAAGGAAAGAGTTTATAGTCAAGAAAAATTTCTGTTGCTTTTCTTAAAATAAGCAGAATCGAATGCCTTCCTTTAAAAATGTTTCAATGGACAATCGTAGTCGTTTTAATTGCCAAATATACAGCGAAGTTATGCCTGCATTAATATCCTTTCTTTCATTATTTTTAGGTATATTGCAGTCTTTTGGAGATTGCATTCCCGTTAAGTTCACGCCTTAGTTTGGACCATTTTAAATTACTTACTATGATATGTTTAAACCATGTACGTTTTTCCTACCAATGTTTCGTTAAACCCCCAAAGTTTATACACAAAATGTTGCCCAATTACGATGATGAAGACAGCGAGGTTGAGGTTGTTGGAGACAACACAACACAAGAGGTAGATGGGTTCAGGAGTTCAACATCAGTGAGGCGGTTTGAAACGACCAACCAAAATTCTACCAGCACATCGATTAATATTGCGTCAAAAACCTCAATCTCAAAATCCAAAAATGATGCAAAAACTAACAATGAGGCCGAAAATGCTAATCCAAGATGTGAGTGTTATATTAAACTGTGCCTCAGCGTGGTTTCTCTACTGTATCAACTAATGAGGCAATGGATGTATACAACGGAGCATTGTAAGTCTTCAAAATTATTATCAGACTCTTTATAAGTTTTTCGTCCTTTTGCAGATACGGTACAAGTAGCTGAAATATCTCGTCTTGCTGTGCATCTTTTACATTTGATATTTTGTGACAATTATCTAACGTGTTTGTTTCGAGAATCAGAGGCGACGACCAAACATTATTTATGCTTAATTACAAAGTGGTGGTTGGAAAATTCGAAAAAACTCCAGTTTGATGATCTAAATTGTAATTATATTTTATAAAATGTAAATTAATCGGAGTGGATGTTATTATGGTTTTCTTGTTTCCTTTTTGATTGCAGTAAAATTTTTACAAAAAATTGTAGACTCACATGTGATACCCAAAAAGATTGCAATGGAATCAAATTACAATAATGTAATTGCAGATTTGTCTAAATGGCAAATATCTACAAAAGATGATGTTAGTGATATACAAGTCGGCACTGCTGATGAAGCTACGCAAATTGCTGGTCGATTACAATTAATAGAAGATGCTTCAAATAAAGAAATATTCTTTGAAAGTCTTAAAGGATTTGCCTTTAGCTTTCAATGAGTCAATTCGTCCAAACACTAACTTTCTCCTGTCCTACAGTCTATAGAGGTAATATTGGGAATTTAATGGTATTTGTTACACGTAGTATTTGAGTTGTGCACTTTTGTCGTGTCTCATATTTCACCAAAGTTAAGCAGAAAGGTTTGGTAAATGGCGGTGTTGAAATAATTTGTGTTGAACTGCGGAGCTATATTCTTTGAGAACCGGTGAGTAAGCACACAAATTATGCTTCAATTAAAATAATGTTGAAATTAGCTCTACGAGTACCAGTCATTAGGTCACTTTACTCAAAATCCTGTACTAATTGTTGTTCCCAGACGAGAATTATGTTTATTTATAAATTAAATGGAGGCAGAACTTTGTCAAAAAAGATTCTTACTTTGGAAGAACTGCAAAAGCCTTAAAAAATATATTAATTAAATGTTGATATTCGACCTTTATGATTTAAAGGTTGAGCTTGATTACTTAAACCTTAGGGGGAATTAAAAAAATGTATTCAGTATTTTTTCTAAAGAATATATTTCATTAAAAGGTATAATCTGAATATTTTTTTTTACCTTTTTGTGTGAATATATTCCAGATAAAGTAGTAGTAGGTTATACTGTTTGCTTAAATTCTGCTAACAAAACCGCGAGTTATATATCACTGAATGAAACAAAACAATCTTGATTTTTATACATAAGAAAGATTTATATTTTGAAATGTAGAAGTACTTTCTGTATTCGAAGCTATAAAAGTACAAAATATTGTAGTTTTGTGGAAAAAACTTTACTTGCTATACTTTTTTATTATATATTGATGTTTTATGATGATGTGTGTGATGTGAAGATGGAACTAATGGCACAGTCGGAGTGTTCCAGAAAATGCCACTTTGTTTTGGCAAAATGTTATATTGTTTTTAAGCAAAGTACTTGACATATAATCTACTTTAGTTAGCTCTCTAGTACGTGCTCACGTAAATGATTAAGATGCTTTTGAAAATTGACAAATATATAATATAACACACCTTTAACTGCAGATTTCGCGGAAAATAATGTTGATCATAGGGAATTATATATTTCTAAATATGAGAAATTTGTTCAGAGTTGGGTGTGTGAAATGAAATTTTAAATTAATTTTTGGTTTCATCATTGGTTTTTCGTAATTATACTTCGTTTGTACTAACAATCGTTTGAAGTAAGTACATCCGATCGATAAAGTATTTTATAATAAAATAATTTTCATTGTTTCTGTTGCCAAAGTGTTGACGACGATGCGTTGCCACAGATATACACTATATGTATATAGATACGATGAAAAATCTATAACTTATTTAAAATAATCGGAAACACTAATAATAAAAGAGAAAGAGAGAGAAAATTCAAAAAATCCATACATGTAACAGCCATGTAAGAAGGAAGAAAAACATTATTGATACACGTTAGTTTATATGTAAAAGAAAAGCTTATTGTCTAAAAGAGTAAATAATACTTAAAAGAAAATCATGGTCAAGGTGAATAAATACACTGCATAGAATGCTTGTTTACCATTTTAATGGGGTTCCGCGACTATTAGCAGCATTCGCCCTAGAACGAAAGAAAAAGAAGCATTACATTTATATTATAATTGCGCATTCTTTAAATCTAATCTTACTTTACAACACCCTGCGCCTGCGTGGGTGTTAAGGTTATTAACGGCGTTAGACGTTCCACAAAACGTTCGTTATTCCTCTCCAATTCTCTTTGATAGTCCTTTTGGTCGGACAATATAAGATTGCGATTTTTCTTGAGTGCATCTGCACATCTTTTCGAAAATTCCCTAAAACATAAACGTAACTTATTCTGATGTTTTGTTGGTACTGTGACGCCATCCGAAAGATTCGATAGGAAAACAGCGGCCATTTCCATGGGACCCTGGTTAACAGTGGTGCCAATGCATCCCTGCAGAACCATTTGTAAAATTTTCGGATCAGCTGGTTCTTGATTGGTTGCTGCAGCCAATTCAATTGTTTTCTTTTGTATATCCTCAATAGCTACTTCAATAGGTTCCAAAACGATTTGTTGGCGGTTGATAACTTGAATGCGTGTCTTAACATAAGGAAAATGATTGGCCGTTGTGAGAATAGTTTTGCGTTTGCACTGTTCGTGTAGATCGCCATGAGCTTTGCCTGATTTAGTAAAAGGTGTGGCAAAGATGAAACGTTCTATGAGAAGAAAAAAAATGTTATAACGCAAAATTATGACACATATAGCCGTCTTACTTATATTGAAATTCCTCTCGAAATATGTTTCGCGATGTCTCAATTCGTAATTTTCAAAATAGGGCTCCACATAAGTGATCTGTATATATGCCTTATCTGGATCTAAGCTGTTCACATCGACACTATTAGAGTCCTTGATAATGTGTACGGAATCGGGACCGAAACGTTCTGCATAGAAATTCTGTAATATTGTTACAGAGGTTGATGATAAGTATTTGACTTTTATTTATTATTTATAAAAAACAACTAAATATGGTTTCCCATTATATCACACGAAGGGATTGGGAGAGCTTTTCACAACCAGTGAGCTGTAGGCGTTCTAATTTTACACTCACTGATTGGGACCTACAGTTTTACACCGGTTTCAAACGGTATTTTTGAGAAGCTTTTCATGGCTAAATACTCGATAGTGTCGCCGTCACGAAGCGAGGTGACCCATAGAGTAATACTTAACAGCCTCTATTACTCTCTTCGCTGCCTCTTCATAACGACGAAATAGTAGGCCATTTCGTCGAGTTCGATTTGTTGCTGTATTTTACCAATTTTACACTTTGGTTGGACATAAAACGGACAGAAATCAAATGGAATGCGTATTTTCGTTCAATGCAAACAACATCAAACATTATCATTAGTATCAATACACTATTTACACTATTATATCATTAGTATCAATACACTATTTACACTTCGTTCCTGCCTTCTTTGGTTTCTCATTCTACATCATTTCCCTAGTTCCTTTTCGGTCAGCTGTGGCATAGAAACCTCCTGGGCGACCGCCGTTGAAAGATATGTTAGGTGGTCTAAGCAGGGGCCGAACTCACGTACTTATGTACAAGAGCGGCGCACACTACCATTGCACCACAGACGGCCACATTTTTATTGTTATTTCGCATGTCTCTGAAACTACTTTGAAGATGCTTTTGTATACTACAACAATTTATTCCATTAGGAAATTTGTTGTTAACAAATTTTAAAGTAAAATGTCTCCCAATACATTTATTGCTATTATGAATTTATAGGAGTTTGTGATTACCTGAAGCCGACTGAATATTTCTGGCAATTTTGTCAGAGTTGGTTCTTTATATATGAATTCTTGTTGATCTAAATCTCCGATTTTAGTTCCATAGAAGCCAACTCTGAAATAGGTCCCAAAAACTCTTTTGCCCTGTAACTGTGCGATGCGATTGAATGCCTCTTGTAGTTTTCCGTGGATTTTGCTGAGTTTCTGGAAATCCCTATTGGCCTCACATGTGGGAATTAGAATTTTGTAAACCTCATTCATGGCCTCGTACATGCCAGCTATTTGAAAAGAATTTGATGCTTCCTCCAACAGAGCTTTTAAACCCGATTCGGTAAAATGATTACCCAAACATATGCCATCTTCGCCAGGACTTAATACATCGTCAGATACAGCTGATTCCAGCAAGGCGTTTGGTGTGACCTTCTGGAAACTGACAGCTCCCACGGGTAAATGTGTTTGCGATTCCAACATACTTAGGTACTCGGCGACTAAAGCCGCGGAATGCACAAAACACATGGCTGCTTCTGTGTGATTTGCACGCTCCCTATGTTTTTTAGCCATATTTTCAAGCCATGTCAAACGTAAGTCGGGATTATTCTGATAGCCCTTGGCTATGCGGTGCATCAGGTCTAATAACATTTCTGGATCCTCTTGGTATTCCTTCATTTTTACGGTATCCGAGAGAATCATATGTAAGTTGAAGAGTAAGTCCTGAACTTGTTCGGGAAATAATGTATCCTGAAGATCTGCATCCGATTCGGCATAAACCAGTATTGTCTTCAATGCTCTGCGTAAAGATTGTTCACTAAATGCGGAACTGGTGCCAACCAATGACGACAATGACATGGTAACTTGCATTTTAACACGAGCAAAGTTCTGAAATGAAAATATGGGAATGTAAATTAAAGTATTTCAGCACAAATGATTCCATTTATTTTATGGCACCAATTAGCTAGACTTACATTACCAATTTCGAAATTCTGTCTCATTAACAAGTAGAGAGATGCTGCTGCCTGTGATCGTATGCCCGGCAATTGAGACCCGCAGTGTTTGAGTAGTAAGAAACACAAATCGGCACATATGTCGGTTTCTTCATCAAACAAAAGATTGGGAAATTTAAATATCAGCGACCTCTGCGACGCAAAGAGGTTCTTTAAAGCCAGTGTACTTTGATTACGCGACAAAGCATGTAGTAATACTTTCAATACCGTGCCCAATAAATTGTGATGCATTTCAGAGTTTGTGGACACTTGTACTATAATCTCCAAACAATCAAGTATGACCAAGGTTATTTCTGTAGCCAGTGATCCTTCAATAAACTGGCTTAATTCCATTTCAGGATCATTTTTAACAGCAGTATCATAAAATTGAGCTCTGTATGGCATTTGATCTTTGCGCCATCGAAATTTCTCTGTGGAATTTCGATCTTTTCGCCTGTTTATCAGATCATAACGGGCAGAATTTGTGCCACGGATACATTCCTCGAGTTTCTCCTTGAGATCTGTTGGTTTGCGAAAACTTTGAGTGTTTCTCTTAAGGACTGGCAGGCGCTTTTGCCCCTTGTATTCAAAACAAGGTATGCAAGAGTTTAAAACTTGCAGCATTTGATGTACTCGATGTGGCGAAAGACCCAACGCCCAACGATAGAGAGTTGTCTTTTCCAAATTCTTAAGAATCCATGTGAAACAAACCAACAAATGTCGAGTATTTTCACTACTTAAGGGTGATTTGTTTTTGACGTGATCTGTCATGAAGGCGTAAGAGCGAGAACCCGATATGGCATAAGCAACTTCAGGACTGATCGTGGTTGTAGCAATCAAGGTGTGAGGGCCCTGATAGTCATCCAACAGCCCCATATTGAGAAGGCGGTCATTGGAATCCGTTAAATACTGATGTAATTGTGGAATGGCATCCATTATTATACCCAAAAGTGGCAGATACAGGGAAGCTACACGAGCTCTGGCTTCACTATCACAATAACGTGGATCCAAATCATGAGAAGTCATCAAATTGCGGATACATCTTATGGCTTTACCATGAAGTTGAGGGTTTCTGTATAAAAGGTTGTGATACAAAGAAAATATTTTTGTTCTTGTTATTTAATTGATAGATATAAGTGTTATATAAAATCTATAATGTCTGTTGTACATGGAGTACTTCTTTTGTAATTTGTATTTTTTGTATTACAAGTGTGAATAAATAAAAATTAACATAAAATATGTTTTAATGTTCGTTCAAATCTTACGGAACTTCCAAAACAGTAGCTAGATCACTTAGCACCAATCCCACTAAGAAGTGTTGTTGGCGGAATTCTATGTTTAAATCAGCATGTAGAGCTTTTTCTATGGATCCCTTTCGAATAGAAAATTATACATTTACAACTTTATTTTTATTTAAAACATTTGCAGTCCAACTTACATATGATGTGGCACTATTGTTGGATGTCGTACTCGGCGTTGGACTACATGGAGCAGATTTCGTTGTATACGGCGTTCCAAAGGGTAAATTCAGAGCCACATAGTGCTCGTGACTGCACACAATACGCAGGAAATCAATTTTGTAATTCATCAAATCGGGTATAGATGCATTTTTGGAAATCAGCACTTTATAGTAAGTTTTAATCAAACCAAAAATAAAACCTCGATCCATCACGCTGAATAGGTCAAAAATAAAAAAACTTAAACTGGCATTTAAACATTGAGCTAATTTGGGCTCATTGCTGTGATATCCAACCACTTTAGTGGTCACCAAATGCACTAACGTAGATATATCATCGGTATATTGATGAGGGAACCGTTGCTTCCTAGGTGATTGTAGGGCCCGTGTAAAGTCTAGGTGTTCAATCATAGATTTTACTATTAACTCGAAGAGAAACCATGAATTGCTCATGGCTAAATCGGCGGCACGACCACTCGCCACTACCCAGTGAAGTGCAAGTTCTTCGTGTAGCAAACGTATTTGCCCATCTCGTCCCACAAAAGTGGGAGAAATTTCCATGGTTAGTTCTTTGCGGTCTAAACTCCTGCCTGCCACCACATTGTCATAGATACTGTAGGTGTCTAAAGATGATGATGATGATATCATTTCCTCGGCATTGCTGCGACTGCAGGTGATTCTGCGTTTGCCACCAAATGGATGAGGAATTTTGCTTTGAAATTGTACATAAGTCGACAGTAATGACTGGCGTCCATATTGATCTACAATCAAATCATCACTAAGAATCTGAAAAGGTTGCGTCTTAGTATTTTTTGTTCGACATTTCAATGATTTTATTATTAGTTATACACTCACCGATAAATGAGCTGATACCAGACAAAGAACTTCAAATACTGTGGAACCTAAGGACAAAGTTTGGCCTCCTATCTTGTATGTTGTCACCAGAAGTTCAATTAATTTATCCAGGACTAAGTGCAAATTCTTAACTAGAGGCTCTCTCTCTGCATTAGCTATTTCTAGCAAACACTTTTTCATTTCACTCTCCATATTCCCCTCACCAATGCGTGGTGGGATCTTACGTGAATCCAAATATTCACACATCAAAAAGAAACGATCCAGGTTTGGATCCAATGTATGAATTGATGTAACCGCTTCCACCGTTATAGAGAAAACAGGTCGATGATTATCTAACCATTTTGTTCCTGGTAAGTGAACATTTGGCGGAATAAACGAGTAGTTCTCTGGCGGAGTTTCCACCATTACTGGCAACTGAAATTCTCCGACCTTCAGTTTGCCATCTTCAATCAATGGCAGCCAAGTGTAGCCTACTGGGGTTTCAACTGATGCTTGCACCTCTTGAGGCTTCTTTTGACATGACACGTGGTAAATTGTAAATAACAAATGATGATTCTGCTTGAGGTGAGCCGGCAGTGCAATTTTGATTTCATCATAGAAAGCGGGACACTTGTTGTGGTAGTTCACTGCTGTATACGCTTCATTGGCGTATTCAGGACAAGACGATTTGCCAAAGATGGCATTGACGGCATCATTTTGTGTTTCACCAGCCATTAATTGGACACGTACAGCAATGTTGCGGGCCGAGCCAGCTCGTGAGCTGAAATTCAACTCTTTGGGTGAAATAAAAAGGAGATTACGATAGGTATAGTGGGGATTATAAATAGACATTGTGGGAAACTCAAGAATTTCTTTAACGGGCCGTGTCTTATCGGCAGGATACGGGTCCACTTTTGCAAGTTCAGGTGTCAAAGCATTCTTTATTTCATCGGGACATGGCGAAATTTCCAGTTTAATGGAACCTGGTATACATTTGTATTTCTTCATGGCAGAACTGGGTCTCTTTAGTTCCATTAAGAATTTGTAAAGATCTTCGTCTTTCATTTTGTCACCCTCCTGTTTGAAGAAGCTTGAAATTGTTAAGGTAATAGGTCTAAATGATTCCACTACGTTCGCGAAGTCATCCGGTGACCAAGAGCGACGTTTCTCTTTGCGCTCTAAAGAACCTCGCCTCGTCAATGTACCACTCATGTCGTTGGCTTTGCGCCTCAATTGGTCGAAACTACTCGTGGATGATTTTCGATCCAAACTATTCGAACTGGCTGCTGAACCCAGTGTTCCACACGTATCTTTTTCTTGTCCCTCCCTTTCTTTGCCCTCGAAGTTGTCTCCATTAAAAATGTTGGTTAAATAAATACCTGTCCAAGCGAATGGCATACGGTATTTACCCAGTCTTTCACAAAAATCCGAAGCATTAATCTTTGCTTTTTCTCGGCACTTGTCTTTATCGTCTTTTATATAAGGCTCCACAGAGTCTTTGATGTCTCCTTGCAAGACCTTCTCTAAACGTATAACCAAAAACAAATCATTACTGGGATAACTTATCTCAAAGATGCCCGTTCTGCTCTGGGTACTGTCATCAGCTCTTTGGACATGGGAATTTAGCATTCTTCTCAATGTATCTGAGTTCATATCGAAATAGAAATTTTCCGATATTTTCTTCTTTTCCTTGGCGTCATAAATTGCCATAGAAGCAAATATAGGCTCCACTTCCAATTCCAAACGTAATTGTAGGCATTTAACAAAAATTTTATGACCCATATGCTCAATGGGAAATTCTGCCGCCAATCGTCGTTCTATAACGTCTTCGGCATCTGCTTCGGGATATAATGAAAATAGTGCCTCCTGTCTATCGTCCAGTCTTTTTGTTTCATTGTTTTGATCTATCTGCTCTGGTGGCACATCATCTAAAAGCTTGGGTATTAAAGGATCATTAACTGATCGTCTCAAATCGAAGCTCGCCCAAGATCCACGAGGTGTTAAGGTGTCAGTGCATGAGCTAACGGATGACAAACTGGCAATTGATTGCCGTGAGCTGGGGGTGCAGCTGATGCTTTGATCCGTCAAAGATGATTCATCAAACGAAGCGAAATCTTTATCGATTTCAAATTCCTGTTGATAAGCCGAAGGACTTATTGTGCCGCGATCGATGCGCTCACGAGCGCAGCATGAGCTGGAGTAATGGCGTTGAGCATATTCCACCACCTTCCAGGGCCGGATGTAACAACTGACGCATTCTTGAACATGTTGAGGTAATTCCGCTCTAAAATATTTACAACAAAATTTATATATTTAGCATATTGTGTGATTTCTAAAAAGTAAACCCTAGTAAATATTAATATGTCGTAAAATCCCGTGTTTTAGTGTAAATTAAGTTATATTTTCTGGTGAAATGAAGTAATTTTTCTATATTTGTTTAAAATACAGAGAAATACACTGATACATACATATTCTCCTTCGGCACGACATGGTCAATGGTCTTTATTTTGCGTTGTATCGTTTTCACCGTAACATCCCCCGGTGGAAAATCTAATATATTCTTCAATGGATCACGATTAATTGTGTTTACATGCGAATTCAGAAACTCTTCATAGTCCAGTGGTTCTACAGGTTCTGTCAATGAGAGCTGTATAAAAACACAAATGTGGGACACACCTTAATGACCATATACACAAATAAAACAAAGCACCCCAGTTTAATACTTACCGTGGAAGAGCACATCAGCGAGTCTGTGGTCTTCGTCTGCATGTGGCAATTGACCACATTTTTGCGAACATCAGAAGCATGACTCCTGAAATAAACACCAATTTATTTTGATATTGTTTTACATTCTGAGGAAGGAGCCTCGCCCTTTTGCATTTGCACAGTAACTTCAAGTGAGCTTCCGTTTTACAAACCTTGACAATTTTTGCGCAAAGGAACGCTGGGTGCTAGACATAATGTTTTTTAACAGTTTTTCTTTATTTTTTGTCAGAAATATCGATTTGTTTTAATTTTATCAAAATATTGTATGGAAATGAAATATTCATACTTTTCTCGTAAAGTTGTTTATGTATTTGGCCGCTGCATCAACTGTCAAATTCGGGCCAGTGCCTAATACGAACTTGTTTGAGGGTTGTTATATTTTGACATTTGCGTGGTGAGTTAAATAGGTAACATGTTTCAGTTGGATTGATTATCCGCTGTTTATACGAGACAGTTTTGCAGAGACAATGACAATATGTCTGTTCCTTTGCTTTACCGCGGGATCCCGCGGGAACCCAAATTTACCCAAACTTACCCAAAAGCGTTCCCGTACGCAAAAATTGGGTAAATGAGAGCGACTTTTTGTCTCTCTTAACGTCAAAATGCGTTTCTCTTTTTACCGAACTTACCCAGACTTTTTCTTCGGGTAAGTTTGGGCAAAGTCTCAAACAATCAGCTGTTCGAAACGTCAACATAAAAACATATGTATTATTTGTGAGAAAAATAACGCAAGTGAAAAAAAATTATTGAATTTACAATTTTTTAACTTGAAAAGTGATTGCTTTGAGAGTGCTTGTTTAAAGAAGATGGGAAGTGTGCAAATGAACTGTGAAAATTAACATGATATGCAAGATTTGTTGTCAAGCATATGTTTTGTGTTGTGACATTTGTTTTCGGGTAAGAAAAGTGTTTTTTTGCGTTCCTTTAATTTTGGGTAAATTTGAGTATTTGACAGTGAATTTCGCTTTTACTCTCATTTACCCGAACTTTACCCGAAAAGTAAAGGAACAAACTTAATATGTTCACAATTTTTTTTACTAAAACATTCACACCTCATCCATTCATAGAGTAATGGGCTGAAGTTATGAACCAGGGGCATAGAATAACACATACATAGATAAACTTATTCTCTCATCTGACGTTTCATTTCACACTCTCCATCGTAGGTTTGTGGAAATGAGAGCAATTAAATTTAAAATTAACTTTCACCAGGTGGAGTTATAAAATATGTTCACTTAACTTTTTCATGTCGTTTTGGCGTAGAACTGAAAAATTTAAATGTATTTTGCACTTTTTTGTTGACTTTTATCGTTGGTATTCATTTGTATTGTAATTAACACAACTAGTTTGTCACAAAAACACGAAATTCGGTTATTGTTCCTTTGTTGATCGATGTATACTATTGCCACTATCTGGTATTATTGAACCCATATTTTCCACCATCCAATGTTTACTTTCCATCGTACCTATGACGTTTAATTTATTGAGCGAATAAAAGCTTCTATGGTATGTGTTATTCTATGACCAGGGGCAGCCAAAAAAAATTTTTAAAAAACCAAATCTAAAGAAAAATTAAAGAATGTGAGAAAATGGAAAACTAGCATTCGCAGGGACCTATTGGGCCCACAGGGTCCAAAAAACCGACACACCCAGGGACATTTGGGTATGGATTAGTCCAATCTTTTACGTACAGTGACCATGAGATTGGGCTAAGCAAGCAGTTTAGGAACAAAGCCCTCCCCTGTTTCACCTGTCTTGACATATGGCTCCGAAACTTGGGTCATCTCGCAAGCGGATGAAAAACACCTGGGAGATTTCGAGAGAAAAATTCTCCGTAAAATATATGGTCCTGTTAGAAAAAACGGCGAGTAGGCGAATCAAAGTGGACCAATTGCGTTGGCTAGGCCATGTTATCAGAATGAATGAAGATGAGCCAGATGAAAGCAGGAAAAGAGGACGACCAAGACTGCGATGGAAAGACCAGGCAGAATAATCCCTCCGTATCCTTGGTGTTACCAACTGGCGAGAAAAGGCGAAGTATAGAGCCAGTTGGAAGACTATGTTGAAATTTGTTTAATTTGTTTGTTTAATTAATATGTGTAAGACGTCTGACCTCATGAGGTTGTAAAATGGTCAATAAAAGAAAAGACCATGAGATTGGTTATGGTAACCATCCAGAAAAATATATTTAAAAAAAATAATCGAGCGAATTTTCTAATTTTACCACACACTTAAGGTACAGAGGGAATTTGAACCCCCCTGCCTGAGCCCGTCTGGGCGACTAGGTGGAATATAAATTTAACCATATTCAAAAAGGTCTACCACGCGGTACGAGCAACATTGGTCCCTGCAAGTGCTAGTTTTCCATTTTCTTACATTCTTTACTTTTTCTTTACTTTCCTGAATTTTTGCCGAGTAATGCCAATAGAGTAATTATATAAAGATAGAATATTTGTCGTATCTGACGTTTCCTTTCACACTCTTCGTGGTGCGGTCGGTGTGATAGAGAGATGTTTGTCATTACTCTATGGTTGTTTGACGAAAAGTGACTTACACAAGGTGGAATTACAAGAACTTCTAACTTTAATTGTTCATGTCGTTTTGGTGAAAAACCGTGAAAAAGATACATTTGTGTTGTATTTAACACATTCATTTTAACACACAAATCGAAGTACCCTTGTTGTTATTTTGTTGGTTGATTTGAACCATTGCCTCTATCTGGTATTATTGAAGCAATTCTTTTCAACATTCAACGTTCATATCACACCAGGCCAAATGTCATAAATTTGCTGAGAGAAATATTAAGTCTCTATATAAGAATTAATCTCATAGACGAATTTAATATAGACACATTAATTCTCTCAATAAATTAAACGTCATAGGTATGGTTGCAAGTGAACATTGGATGGTGGAAAGCATGGGTTCAATAATACCAGACAGAGGTAATATTACATAACGCCCAACATAACAACACCAACCGCATTTCGTGTTTTTGTGGCAAAATAGTTGTGTTAAGCGAACCACAGACTTGTCATTCATGAGCATGAACAAATAAAAATGTAATCGAAGTTGTTGGCATCATTATCATGTTCACAAAATTTTTTGGTAACATTTTTTCACATTCATCAGTTAGATAAAAGGTTATATCCATGCTCGTGAATGACAAGTGTGTGGTTCGCTTTCAATAAAATACAAATGTATACCAACGACAAAAGTAAACAAAAAAGTGCAAAATACATTTAAATTTCACAGGTCTATACGAAAACGAAATGAAAAAGTTAAGTCAACAGTTCCTGTAACTCCACCTAAATAAATAAATGGTTTCCCATTACATCCCATGAAGGGACTGGGGAGAACTTCTCACAATCACTGAGCTGTGCACTTTCCAGTTTTCACTCACTGATTGGGACCTACAGTTTTACACCGATTCCGAACGGTAATTTGAGAAGCTTTTTCAAGGCTAGATACTCGATAGTGTCGCCGTCACTAGCGAGGTGACCGCCGCCGAAAGAAATTTTTTTTGAAGGTGGTCAGAGCCGGGTTCGAACCCAGGATCTCATGTACAAGAGCCGCGCACACTAACCATTGCGCCACCTGCTGTAAGTTAATTTTCGTCCTGTAACTCCACCTGCTGTAAGTTAATTTTCGTCGAATTTCTCTCATTTGCACAAACCTACGACGAAACATGTGAAATTAAAAGTCCGATGAGAGAATGATTAGTCTATGGTAATGCCCATAGAATAATACATACCATAGAAACTTTGGATGGTGGAAAATATGGGTTCAATAATACCAGATAGTGGCAATAGTATACAGCGATCAACAAACGAACAACAACCGAATTTTGTGTTTTTGTGGCAAACTAGTTGTGTTAAATACAATACAAATGTATACCAACGATAAAAGTCAACAAAAAAGTGCAAAATATATTTAAATTTTTCAGTTCTTCACCAAAACGACAGGAAAAAGTTATTTTGTAAAAAAGTAAAGTGGCAAAAAGGCATACACTGTTGCCAACTAAGTAAACTTATACGAATTTATAGGATTGTGGTAAAATAATGATTGTAAATTTAACTTATTTTGTACATGTATATAGAAAGAATTATATTATTTCTTGAAATATAAGTACATAAAGAAGACAATTGATGTCTTTTTATAACAATAATCTCATTAAAAAATTATCAATACTAATAATTTCCAACTGTTTTCCCTATAAATTTCTGAAATTCATGGTAACTCTAATTAGGTAGTAAACTAATTATAGAAGTTTAGCAATTTTTGCAATTTTTCGCTTCGACTACAGTTTTAAAACGAACTTTAATTTTCCTATAACGAACAAGAAATTTTCAAGAAAGTCGTCTATTTCATTGATTTTTTATATATAATACGTATACAGAAATTTCAAGAAAGTAATTTCATGTGTAAATGTAGGGTTATGTGAAAGTTCGAATAACCCAATACACACACTTTTTCACTAATTCACAGACATTTTGGTTACTTTCATCCGAACTTTCAGCGAAATTTTCATACAAGTAAATTTCGCCACTTTCATAAAAGTGAGCTGTCGAAACTGAACACAGAAAAAAAACGTACTGTCATATTACCCAAATTCATTGTCTGATATTGTCTGTACAGACCCGCGAAAATGATCAAGATCTTCAGCAATAGTGAACCAGTAAATGACCGTCCACATGATATCGAGCGTAAGCAGTATTCTAAAGCTGAGGTCAAGGAGCAAATTATTGACGTACGATGTCTACGAATTGACTCGGACCACGACTGGTTCATGTCACAGAAAACTGATCTTGTATTGGAAAAAATTATGTTGGCAAAAGATGATAGACGATTAACTCGGAATGAAATCGCTTCAGATAGACCAGTTTTGAAATCATATATGGGCCCAGTGGAATAACCTGAAATTGCTTGATGGCTGTCTTGAAGTGAAGTTGCTAAAACGGAAAAATATTTAATTGTGGAAGGTGAAAGAAATAATTGCAGAGTCTCATAACGGCGCGAGCAATAGACACATCGGTAAAGGTAAAACTATGGAGAAACTAAATCAACGTTTCTATTGAGTTGGTCGTCAAAGCTGTATACAAGTGGATTGCAAGCTGCACTCAGTGATTGATGACTAAATGACAAACGCAGAGTAGTTGTGGGCAAAAACAAAAATATCCATGAATGGGGCTGCCCTATTTCCAACAATTAGCTCTGGGAACCAGTATGTCCTCGTCGTTATGGACTGCTTCAGTAAATGACCCCAAGTGTACGATATTCCGAATAAAGAAGCGAACACAATAAGCAAAGCTATCGTGAACAACTGGATAAGTGGTTTTGGTGTCCCTTTAGAACTGCATTCGGATAAGGGTAGGACTTTATCTGCCATTTTGAAGGAATTATGCGAGAGGAATGGAATACGTGGCGGCACGGTAGAGAGATTTAATCAGGCTCTAGAGGAACATCTCAGAAAATTCGTTAGTGTGGATAGAAAAGACTGGGAAGAGTGCGTACCAAAATTATTTCTGGCATACCGGTCGGCCACCTAGGATACTACCGCCAGAACACCAGCTAGTGTCGTCTTCGGGACAGAGTTTAAGCTTCCTAGAAATTTGGAGTTGGAGAAACTGTCTAACAACCGACAGAGGGAGGATGATGGTATTCCGGGAGAGCATAATGATCTCACGAGTTTGTTCGCAGCAGAATGAAGATGACCAGTAATAAGATGAGAGCCAGATACGACCGAGCGGCAAATTCAAAGGATTGCATGAAGGTCAGCTAGTGTTCAACCCACAGTCCAAGAAAGGGCCAGCACCAAAGCTGCTGACCCACTTGGAAGTACCCTATAAGGTTATAAAAAGAATACATGATGTAGATCATCGAATCCAGAAAAGTCAATATCCAAGAGCTAAAATGAAGGTCGTGCATTTAAAACGACTAGCATTGTACGGAAAACACGGAGTTGAACCTGCTCGGGATGAACAGGCTTAAGTATGGGCAGTGTTACGATTAAGTAAAAACTTTTATGATTGATTTACATATTTGGTTTAATTAACATTTGCGTTATAAGGCATCTCCACTGGATGATTACGAGCAATTTTTGTAATTTCGGTGAAATTAGGTAACATTTTCCATACAAAATCGAAATTTTAAATTAGCTGATTTCAATGAATTTTGCATTGAAATGAGCATAAAAACGAAATTACTAGACACCCTGTGTATCAATTCCACTTTTTAATCCCAGTATTCAGATAAACCTGAATTTCAGGTTTCCATATGAAGTCCACATATGTACAAAAGCAACTAGCTGAAGGCCTTACGGTGCGTTTACACGGGACAGTTTGAGACAAGATAGTTGAGAATATGTATTAGTTGTCACGAAGAGAAAATTTTTTCGTGTGACGTACGCGTCCAGCCAGTTATGAAGACAATACAGTTTTAAGCAACCGCCGACAGTGTCGATTCGTTGAATCTCGTGCTTTGATTTTTTGTTTCTTCGCTCTTTTGCCATTGTGTTTTGTCTTACTTCTCCAAATTACAATGAAACTGATGTACTCTGCAAAATTAGACATGTATTCATGTTTATATGTTTGTATTGCCAAACAATATTTCAATAAAAATTAGCAAAATTTTCAAATACAAATATATTTCCCAAATTGTAAAGTCGTTTGGGATGTTTTGCCTTTTTCTCAAATTACTACGAAACTAGTAGGGGTTGACGCAGTAGGATTTGTTGTAATTGTGTGAACCAACAACAGGCATTTAGTATTTGTTTCATGACTCTAACCGTCAAATTCAACACAGATCCATATGAGCAAACACAGTAAACTAAAAAGTACAACAACAGAATACACTGAATTTAACAGATGGAGTCATAAGAAAGCTAAATCAGTTGTTCTATTGCGCCAACCTTTACTAGTTCACCCATGATCTGGCCGCTTATGCAAAAACGATGTACAAGTAGACAGTCAAAATTTCTCTTCACTCAAATGCCAACAAACAAAACGAGTGAAACCCTAGTACTTCTCTACTCTCTCTCTTACTCTCTTCATTGAATATTTCAATACACGAGCAGCTTTTTGATAGTGTTATTGTATATAACTCTACAAATTCCAACCATGTTGAAGTAAAATTACATAAACTATGCAAAAAGTATGAAATAAGCAAGATATGACGCGAAAGAGAAATGCGTTTGAGTGAACTCCTAGCACTTTTTGGTTCTCTTTTACCAGGGTTGCCAAGTTGCGCACATCTTCTGGTCGTCTAATTGTAAATCGTCTTTGGCTTATGTCAAATCTCTTGCCGAAGTTACTGTCGATGAAAAATCAGAGACAGTGACTAGGCAAGTGAGAGAAGTGTAAGTGTGGTAGTAAAAATGTGTGAATGTATTGCTACTGTCGGAGAAAAACTGTCCCATGTAAACGCCAGGTTAGTCGCCAGTGCTATAAATCTTTATATTAATCTTATATTCACTATAAGTTTTAATATATCGTAATTAAATAAAAAATATATGCAAACCTAAAGTTCAGGTTCAGCTGAGTACTATGCTTAAACCATAGAATAACACATACCATAGAAGGTTTTATTCGCTCAATAAATTAAACGTCATAGGTACGATGGAAAGTAAACATTGGATGGTAGAAATATGTGTTCAATAATACCAGATAGTGGCAATAGTATACAGCGATCAACATAGGAACAACAACCGAATTTCGTGTTTTTGTGGCAAACTAGTTGTGTTAAATACAATACAAATATATACCAACGATAAAAGTCAACAAAAAAGTGCAAAATATATTTACATTTTTCAGTTCTACACCAAAACGACAGGAAAAAGTTAAGTGAACATATTTTGTAACTCCACCTGGTGTAAGGTAATTTTAAATTTAATTGCTCTCATTTCCACAAACCTACGATGAGAGTGTGAAATGAAACGTCAGATGAGAGAATAAGTTTATCTAGGTATGTGTTATTCTATGGCTTAAACAAAGATATGTCAAACGAAATTAAAATTGTTCGGTGTGGACGGGTCGCAACAAATTTGAAATTGAGCAGTCAGTGGAGACATGACATTAGAATGAAAATAACATGGGCGATTAATGTTATGCCTGAAAGTATGCCTTGCAACAACATACCAGCTCGTCAAACCTTTGTCATGAATTCGTTTCGCTTAAAGATATTTTTGAAACGACTACTCGAGGGCTATAACGTTGGCGCATTGCTCCATGCTGGATTCATTATAAAGTATAATGATAACAAAATATAGCGAATAGAAGGATCTCGAATTTGCTAAAGTTAACACATTTGAAGATGTTAAGTTGAGTAGTAAACGGTTCACGATACACCAGTTTTACACCGGTTCCGAACTGTATTTTGAGAAGCTTCTTCATGGCTAAGTAGTCGATAGTGCCGCCATCACTAAACGAGGTGACCGTCGTCGAAAGAAATTTAAGGTGGTGAGAGCAGGGATCGAACACAAGATCTCATGTACAAGAGCCGCGCACACTACCATTGCACCACCGACGGCCACAGCGAAAAATAAAACAGCCATAAAAAAGGACGAATAGAAAATTCATAACAATATAATTCAAAAGATTGACGGTTATTTGTTGACAGTAGTAAAGAGAGTTTGAAAGCAGAACTTTTCCATAAAGTATTTGAGAAACCATTGATCCGCATTACACATACTATCAGTACTACGGAAACCCACGAAACAACAGAAAAATTGTTGAAATATGTGCATTAAGTTTGAAGAACATGACTGGAAAATTTGTTGCGAATTGAACGTAGTGGAAACTGCGGGGTTTGCCATTCTCTGGAACAACCACAATCCTTAAATACGATTCTGAAAGTACTTGTAGCTATTTCCCGGTCGGAACGTTTTGGCAATACATAATTTGAAAAATATAAATCAAATGTTAAATCCCCGTATTCAGTTCTTCTGAAGTTTTCGTTCCCATAAGAAGTACGTGTATAAAACATAACGAAAATTTCGTGAACAGTAAATTTCGCTCATATTTCATTTGTTTAGTACTCAGTTCTAAGCAAACATTTCGTGAACAAAATCAATTACAGGGTTGTTATTTCGTTCGAAATCAATTGTTTGATTATTGTTTGCGACCGAAGTTTTAATATTTCGATTAATTTGGCTAAAAAAAAGTAACAGCACATGCGTTACAAATCAAACAGAGTGCGAAGAGGAAATATTCATTAATTATTTGAAGGGTAAATCAAAATTTCCGCAAATTTCCGCATGGAGATAAATGACAAAATTGCTTACGAAAGTTTAGCAAGAACTGAATACGTGGCTTAATCAAGTAGCGACAAACAATCACTCTGCATAATAAAAAAAAAGTCTTCGGTAAGTGACTAGTGTGAATACTAAGGTGGACCTTGAAATGACATTTTTGCGATATTTTGGTAGATGAGGGCTCTATTCCGTGCCTTTTTGAAAAAAACTTACAATGCCGAAAAAAAAAATTAAAAAAAAAAAACATTAGGGGTTGCGCACGAGCCGAGAAAAAGGTCCACTTTGCCAAAATTAGGGGGGAAATTGCCATAGGTCATCAGGGGTTACCCGTAGGGGGGAAGAATGTATGGCCGACCCCCATTAACTTTTTACCGCCAACATTTTCCCCCAAGACACCCACCCCGTATCTCCTCCCCTTAGGGGGGTCACCATACAAAAATGGAGGTTGCTCAGTATTTTCGAAAAACACCATAGGTCATCAGGGGTCACCCTTAGGGGGGCAAAATATATGACCGACCCCCATTAACTTTTCATCCCCAACATCTTTTCCGAACAAACTTACCCTCTATCTCCACTCCTTGAGGGACTCCCCATACAAAAATACTGAAAATCTATGTATTTACAGTTGCACAATGTCGAGATTTTTTTGATTTTTTTTGATTTTTTTACAGAAATTCCACCAATATTCAAGAGTGGTCATTGTTTGGAAAGTCTTGAAAAATTTGAAACGCACACGTGCTGAATCAGGTACATAGGCACCCTTAGCAGATGCCCCCATTCATCAGTACCTGGCAGTAAAATATTAAGATGACAACACGACTTAGATCGCGCGACGATATTTTTTTGATTGGTTATCCAAGCATGAATATTACGGGGAACAAATTACCGTCGAAGAAGCAAGTGCTAAGAATGCATTTCTTCAACATTCGCAAACGAAACATGTCGAAGAAAAATAGTGCGGTTATAGTCGCGGACGCAGTGATGATATTTTGGCGCCAAGCAGCTATTCCGACGAAAGCCAGAGGAGATGTTACAAGAAAAATAGCTGCACTGCACGATGAGTGGGATGCTTTAAGAAAGTCATCTCACAGAAAGACTGAGTCCACTAGAGAAAAAGAGAATACGTTTTCTGATAGCTTGGATAATCTTTTCGACATCGCACACGCCAACGCCCTTGAGAAAATGACAAATACCGAAGACATTGAGTTTCTGCTAAAGCAAAGAGAAGATGGCCGGCCAGGAACTAAGGGAGGTGTGGACGCTACTGATACTCGAACGAGGAAAAGAAAAGCTGAGCGCGAAGAACAAGAAGAGTTGCGACGCAAACGTGCAACGGAATCTAGTAGAGATCGGTTCGCTAAAGGCGGTAAGCTATTTCGCGCTTTGTGTGTTCGTCCAATGTTTATATTCAAATGAAATTCGTTCAATTGCAGTGGTTAAATTTTCAAGCAGTGATTCAAGCGATGATAATGAGAGACAGGACGAAAACTTCCCGGCAGAAGCTGGCCCGTCAAATGTTGGTGACAGAAGAGGTTACAAACAATGTTTTACTGAACGAGTCCTATCAGCTTTGGACAAGTGCAAAGTGACTGACCGAGACACGGTTGGCATTATGATAGCGGCGGCAGAAGCATTTGGACGCGATCCTCAACAATACACAATAAACCGTACGTCGCTTCGGAGATGTCGGCGTTCAAATCGAGAGAACATGCTGAGTTATGTGAAAGACAATCCAGAAGTAAGATCGCATAGATTTATTTGCTCTCATTCAGAATTCTTATTCTTCAACGCGTTTCATTCATCTCCAGCTTGTCGCAGCTAAATCCTTCGTAGTCCATTGGGATGGCAAAATGCTTTTGGATTTTGTGGGTACAAAGAAGGTGGACCGTCTACCGGTAATTGTCTCGTACGGAGAAAAAGAACAACTTCTTGGAGTTCCCAAAGTAGAAGATGGGAAAGGAAAAGGCCGGAGAATAGCACATGCCGTTTATCAACTGTTGGCATCTTGGCATATGACACATCGAATACAAGGACTTTCTTTCGACACGACATCAACGAACAGTGGCCCATTCTCCGGAGCCGCAGTTGCTCTTGAGCGGCTGTTGGAGAGAGAAATCTTATATTTACCTTGCAGACACCACGTATACGAACTGGTGCTAAGGGAAGTTTTTGAGACAAAAATGGGAAAGATAAGTGCACCAGGCGTTCCTTGCTTTGACCGTTTCAAACAGGAATGGGACGCTGTAAAGGTTAAACCATTCCATTCTGGCTTGATAGACGATCAAGTCGTCAGAAAAATTCCTGTGGCAATGCAAGTCGGCATAAAGAAGTTTTGCTTAGATCAATTGAAGGAGAAACACCCTCGCGATGACTACAAAGAAATGCTACAATTAATTCTTTTGTTTCTGGGTGAAAAACTTCAGAATTACCATTTCCGACCTCCAGGACCCGTTTCCCATGCTCGATGGATGGCAAAAGCCATTTACAGCCTCAAGATGTTTTTGTTTCGGAGAACTTTTCACTTATCTGTATGTGAATTGAATGGTATTCGACACGTTTGTATTTTTGTGGTGCGACTTTACGTCAAGGCATGGTTTGGTTCTTCTCGAGCAGCTGAGGCGCCGAATCAAGATTGGAAGTTTTTGAAGGACATCGTCGAGTACAAGTCCGTTGACCAGGATTTATCTCGGGTAATGATAAAGAAATTTATCGGTCACCTATGGTATCTCGCCGATGAGCACATAGCCCTTGTCTTTTTCGATGACAAGGTTTCAAATGAGTTGAAGGCCAAAATGGCCCAAGCATTGCTAGAAAATGAGAATGACGAAGGTGAAGAAGATGAAGAAGACGAAAAAGGTGAAGAAGATGAAGAAGACGAAGAAGGTGAAGAAGATGAAGAAGACGACCCGGTTCCCCCAGCTCCTCGCGTCGTAATCAAAAGCACCAGCGTTAAAAAAATCGAGGTGAAATTCAAAGATGTGAGTGAGGAATTCTTGGCTAAAGACTTGAGCAACTTCGTCTCTCATAATACCAAAAATTTATTTGTACGATTTGGAATATCGCAAGATTTCATTCTTGCAAATCCAGCAACCTGGAAATCTCGCGCAGACTATCAAGAAGGTCGTAGAATTGTAAATAACTTGCGCGTTGTGAACGACACTGCCGAAAGAGGAGTAAAAATGATACAAGATTATAATAGAATACTGTGTCAAGGCGAAGAAGAGAAACAGTATTTACTACATGTTATCGATTCTTACCGCAAGAAATACCCATCAGCGAACAAAAATATGTTAATTTGACTATATTATATTAAGAGTGCTTAGTAGTACTACTCAATTACAGCTTCTTTTATTTTTGTATGGGGAGTCCCTCAAGGAGTGGAGATAGAGGGTAAGTTTGTTCGGAAAAGATGTTGGGGATGAAAAGTTAATGGGGGTCGGTCATATATTTTGCCCCCCTAAGGGTGACCCCTGATGACCTATGGTGTTTTTCGAAAATACTGAGCAACCTCCATTTTTGTATGGTGACCCCCCTAAGGGGAGGAGATACGGGGTGGGTGTCTTGGGGGAAAATGTTGGCGGTAAAAAGTTAATGGGGGTCGGCCATACATTCTTCCCCCCTACGGGTGACCCCTGATGACCTATGGCAATTTCCCCCCTAATTTTGTCAAAGTGGACCTTTTTCTCGGCTCGTGCGCAACCCCTAATGTTTTTTTTTTTTAATTTTTTTTTTCGGCATTGTCATTTTTTTTCAAAAAGGCACGGAATAGAGCCCTCATCTACCAAAATATCGACACAAGGTCCACCCTAGTGAATACACACCGCAGTGGCTTAACGGGCTAGACGCTGCTTCACAAACATCGAAACGATCGTCCAGCGAATGTGAGTTCGAAACCCACCCGAGGCATTTACATTTTTTTCACTAACCGGAGAGAATATGATCTCTTAGCCTAAAGGAAATTACAACTTTAAAAATAACGAGGATCTAAGACAACTTAATAAGATGTCGCTCTGTTTTCAACAAATGTGACATAGTGGCACGACGACAAGTAACATCGCATACATAATATCTGAATATCTCCGCAGCACTTATTCTGATAGTTTTGAAGAAAACAGTACTGAATCCTATTTTATATTCTCGTGCTACACACTGTCCAGGCGATATTCCCCATCACATCTACTTCTATGATGTTTCTTACAGTTTTTCACTGATGCACTGATGCATACCACTTCACAGATCCTGCTTCGGTAACAACTCTTAAAAGGTAGCCGGCAGAAGAACCGTTCCAAAGCTATGACTATTTGACTGAAATGGAAAATTTTTTTTTTAAAACATAAGTTATTTGCCATCTGGATGAGAAAATTGAGGTTATGTTCACGTTCTTATGTCTTTTTTTTTTGAAAAGCTCCGTATCTCGGCGGTTTCACTTTTTTAAAATTATTTTCAATGATGAAAGGTCTCTTAAAGGCCTTTCCAACAAGACCAAAAACAAAAAAAAAAAAAACAGACCACTGGTTCAGAACTTAGCAATTTTACCGTAGTACCCTCCGACCACCAATTCGAAAATTTTCAAACCGCTGCCATTTCGTCCCCTTGCATTTTCGGGGATGATCGTAGATGGACATATTTTCATGAAATGAGCCAAGGAATACGCTGGTGAAATTTGTCCAGTCATGACTGAACCACCCTGTATAATGACCACTGTAGTGACTGCGAAGGCGCAGAAGAGAAGGAGACGATGGAACATCTCTGCAGATGTCCGGCTCTAATGAATAGACGCCTAAAGACTATAAATCGTTCCTTCCTACATAACCTCACTGAGATACGCGAGATTGATCTAGGTGATATAATGAGGTATCTCTGAGTAACAGGTTGGATATAAACAGTGTACATTAGACTATCCGGAGCATAGATAAAGGAAATAAGTAGATATCCCACAGGCGTTGTCAAGTACTGCCACTAGGTGCTGTGTTGTCGTTTTCTAACTTTCATTCAAAGACGATTTAGAATTAGACAACCAGAAGATGAGCGCAATTTGGCAACTCTGGTAAAAGAGAACCAAAAAGTGCCAGATATTCACTCAAACGCATTTTTCTCTTGTGTCATATCTCGATTATTTCATACTTTTTGCATAGTTTATGAAATTTTATTTCAACACGGTTGGAATTTGTATAGTTATATACAATAACACTATCAAAAAGCCGCTTGTGTATTCAAATATTCAATGAAGAGAGTAAGAGAGTGGGCAGAGAAATGCTAGGGTTTCACTCGTTTTGTTTGTTGGCATTTGAGTGAAGAGAAATTTTGATTGTCTATTTGTACATCGTTTTTGTTTCATTGACGGTTCTCATAACATTCACTGACGTTTATTCGACAGTGTGGGACATTTTTTCAATACAAAAATAGAATCATTTTCCAGGTAGTGCTATTCGAACAACTAATTTAATTTTTTTCATGTCGTTGTGTTCCCCTCTTTCTAATTCAAACGCATTCTGGTTATGTGCTTTTTGATGTACTGTTATTGTTGGTATTCGTTTATGTTGACTTCTACAGCATCGGTCCACTAAACAAAACAAAATCCCTGTTGATGTTGCCTACCACACCTTTTGTTAGCACCTGTTCTAAATACATCTTGCAAGGTATATTTAGTTTGGGATCAAACGTTGTAATTATTGCATTCAGCTCCATCTAGAAAATATCCCTTTGAACAAGAAATGTCCCACGGCACGTGCGATATCTAGTTAATTCCTTTATCTATGATCCGTAGTGATGTGGTATGCAAAACGGTGTCTCAAGCCACTAATTGATGGTAAATAGTATCTTTAGCAACCACGTGAACCAACCCTCCCTCACGTCGCTGGCGAAATCTGGTATTGAAAATAGTGGAGACGGGTCTTCCACGTTAACCAATGACAGCACTGTCACTTATAATACCAACAAATTTACATCTTCGGATTAGTATTGTTGCCCATTATCGGCTAAAGTGCCAGAGTCAGAGTCGAGCAGGAAAAATTGACGCCAACCCCCACACTGTTATATTTGCTGCACTCTGATTCCGAAACTCCAACTCCAACTCCAACTTCAACTTCAACTTCAACTCGACTCCACACCCCTAATTCACAACCGATCTCAATGAAATTTTGTGGGAAATGTTTTGCCGGAACCTACTTTGTAATTAAAAATCGGCAAATTTGTCACGTCTGCATTTGTACTTCCCATACAAGGTTGGGCGGACAATTGCCTGGTAGACACATTAAATTCCGAAAAACACAACAGAACCTAATTGAATTTGCTATTAAAGGGTGTCCCAAAATTCACACAAGAAGAACTTTTAATACAAAATACAGTCTTTTAATATAAAATGTTGTATTATTTGAAGTATAATTAGGGTTGCCAGACGTACAGTTTTCAGCAGTACGCGTACTTTTTTTTTACTAATTGTACTTCTGACTGCATAGCACCTAAAGAAGTTCGCAAAAGTGCTTCTTTTTAGCCTCTGTACTTCTTTTTGTACTTTTTTGTTACGCCAACAATAAATACGAAAATGTTACTTCTTATTCATGCCAAAAATCGTATATAATTACATATTTACATAGAAGACCGGTTTACTTTAAAAAATAACAAATTTGAAAAACTTCCCATTTTTAACCTTAATTCAAACAATTCATTTCATTCATGTCGTAATTGAATTATGTTCAATCAAATAAACTGGCTTCGATCAACTCATTGACGAATTTATATCCTTAAATGCTTTTGCTGAAAATATTCCAAAAGAAAAATTCGTTTAAGAAAAATGGAAACAGATCCTAGAAGTGGGTCATTTCCAAATTTAGTACATATCTGTAAATTCGTATTTTCAATTCCTCGTTCTAATGCGGCATCTGAAAGAATATACAGTTTGATGTTTAATTTTTTAGAAAAAAACGAAATAAACTCTACATTCATAATTTAGAAAAAGTTATAATATAATATCTTTGTTAATTAAATAATTAAAACAAGAAGATTTTTCTTTTAAAAATAAAATGTGAAACGCCTGACAAGTTTTTTTAAAAAAAATATTTGTGGTCTCTTTGTTTATCTGTTTTTTTTTTTAATTTATAAATTGTTACTGTTATGTACTGATTTTGTTTTATTTCTTAACTTAAAATTTTATTTTTCTGTACTGAACTTTATAATTTTTTAATAACAGAAAGTGTACTTTTATTTTCTTAATTGTACTGCCTTTTTTTCCTCGATGTACTTTTTTTTGTTGATTTCCCTAAGTACAATATAGGGTTATTTTGGAACATCATACTGGATAAATTACTTCCACGGCTTCCCTGATACATATCGAGCCATTACCACCAAAATAATGTATCCCACACCATAATCGATTTTTGTTTTGTTATCGAAATCGATAGTTCAACATCATTTGCATCATCTGTCAAAATTTCATGGCTGTAGATTAAACCGTTATGATTTTATAACAAAAACAATTTTAATGTAAATGCATATGGTGACTTGTTTACATTTTCTTTGAACGCTTGTGTGGGACACAATTAAATTCTCTTTTAAAATAAATGAAACACAAGGGAAAAAAATAAATAAAACACCATTTTTTGAGACTTTAATTAAAGATAAAGCTTTAGAACAATATGTCGAAGGTATGAATTTGTTTTGTTTGCAAAATATGTTTTTGTTTTCAATTATTGGATATTTTTACAGCTCTCCCTGGTACCGTATAGCGATTCAGATGAATCTTTCGTTGATTTAAATGGTTTGGAAAGTTTAAAAGAAGTCGAGGAGGGATCGTGTGTTGGGGAAAGGAGCTACAGAAAGCAAAAGAGAATACTTAAAAGGCTGCAAAAAGTTAAGAAAAAAAATACGAGTGTTTTGCCCAACCCGTGCTTAAAGAAAAAATGTCCAAATTCGTGTCATGATAAAATTTCTGAAGATGAAAGAGTAAGAATAAATGAACATATTTGGGGAATCGGCAACAAAATTAGACAGAAAGATTGGCTGTCTTCTTGTGTTAAACAAGTCGATATTAAAAGGCGATATGGAGAAAGTGACAGAAAGAAGTGCAGCTTTAATTATTTTATCAATATCAATAATAGCAGTTTTAAAGTTTGTCAAAAATTTTTATTGAAAACGTTGAACATTTCACAAACGATTTTAATATCCGTAATAAAAAATAGAAGTTCGTATAAAACTTGCCTTGAAAATATAAAAAAGCCAACTGCACACAACAAATCTGAGGAAGCAAGCATATCGCTAGTAAAATCCTTTATAGAACAATTACCAGCGGTTCCTTCACATTATTTCAGGAATAAAAGTACAAAATTATATCTACCTCAAGTATTTCGAAACATAAAAACTGTATATCAGCATTATGTAGAACATTTGAAAACTATTAATAAAGTAAATAGTCAGTTATAGTTAAGAGTATTCCGTAATATTTTTAGAAACAGTTTCAATTTAGGCTTTCATTTACCTAAAAAAGATAAATGTATCTTATGCGAGAATTACAATAATTTAGACACAGAATCCAAAAAGCAATTGCATTCATCAGAAGAGTATCAAATTCATATAAAGGACAAAGAGAAATGTAAGCAAATATTTTTGGAGGACCAAAAGCTATGCAAAGAGAATCCGGCTTATTTATGTACAAGTTTCGACTTGCAAAAGGTCTTAAATACTCCCTATGAAAAAAGTGTTACTTTGTTCTATTCTAGAAAATATTCATTCTACAATGAAAGTTTTTATGAGAGTGGTACAAGAGATGGGTTTTGTTTTTTATGGGGAGAAAAGGATGGTAAACGAGGGTGTAATGAAATTTGCACAACTGTTTTCCAATACCTTAAATTAGTCGATGAAAGAAAAACCCAGTCGATAGTCCATCTTTATTGTGATAGCTGCGCAGGACAGAACAAAAACAGAGCTATGCTTGCGACATTAACCTATTTTGTTGAAAATTCTAATTTTGTGACTAATATAAAAATCACATCTTGTTGCCTAGACACACCATGATGCCTGTTGATTCGATACATAGTACAATTGAATCGTTTATTCGGAATAGGACTATTTGGGCTCCAAGTGAGTGGTACACCATAATATCAAATGCAAGAACTAACCCAAGAAAATATAATTGTATTGAATTAACTAACAGTGATTTTAAAGACTGGAAGACATTTTCACAGGCGTTACTTCCAAATTCAGTGAAAATTCAATTTACAAAATTACGCTCTGTTACATTGGAAAAAAATATTCCAAATATTACTCTTAAATATGGCTACTTTGATGAATCTGAAACCATAAATTATGATCTAGATTCAATTCCACGATCCAGACGAAACTCCGAAATAGTTTGTGAGGGACCTACTCAATTATATGATGATATATTAAACATTTCTTCTGCTAAATATAAGGATTTGAAAACGCTTTGCGATAGAAAAACTATACCCGTAAAATTCCAACACGAGTATTTAAATTTAAAATGGGATGGATCTGATAAAGATTTGCTACCTGAAACCGACCAGGAATATAGTATTTAGCGTTCTGTATATATTTTTATCTATCGTTATTCGAGTTTACAAGATTTTATTTAATATGAATAACATTACTTTGTTAACAGAAAACTTTAAATATATGAATTACATTACTTTATTTTTGTTTTATCGAATATACTAAGAAATGTATACATTTATTTTTTTTTAAATCAAATGTAATTTAATTTTAAGGACTAAGTAAAAAAATTAAATAAAAAAAAAAAACGGGAAGTCACTTCCTTAAAATAAATTTTTGTGTAACCCACACACTTTTTTAATAATAGGTTGCCAGAAGGAAAGCAATAAAAATGTATCCCACAAAAACAACCGTTATGATGCAAATATCTATTTAAAATTATTAAAATTAAATGTATTACACAATAAAATATTTACATTATAAATTTTAAAATAATGGCTTTATTCAAACTGATTTAATTTAAAAAAAACCTTCCCCTGTAAAATTTCGAGTTTGTGGGATATATTTTTTCGGCGGTTATGGCTCGATATACACTCGTTTGTCGAAAATTTCCATGGCCGTTTTGTATAAATATGACTCGTTTATTTTTTGTTTGATATAGCACTCAATTTGCTCCTTCAACGCGTGGATGGTCGTGGACTTGTCGGTCCGATAGAAAACAGTTCAACGGCGTTGATTCACATCACAAAATCCAGTAATTGAATTTCTTCCTGAACTCGGACTCTTGGTTGTGGCACCGTCTTGCTGAAACCATATGTCGTTTACATCCATAACCGGCTCAGTATGACGCGACATCGAGAAGTAATAACTGTTATTGCCTGACCAGCCATATTATCGAATAAGAATGTCCCGATGATGCCTCCAGCCTCAAACAATGTCAAGTTGGAATGCATTTGGTTCTCAACAGTTACACGTGTATTTTCTGAACTACAAATACGACATCTTTGACGATTAACGAAGTGTTGAAGATGAAAATGAGCCTCATCGTTGAAGAATTGCGAACTGTCGCTGTCAAAACTTCATTATTTTTAAAATATCGTCAAACAACGAAAATGCCTTGTTCTTTCGTCTAGCGCTCTATATTGAATAACCCGAAACTGTCTTACCACGCTGTCCTTTTTTCAATCAACAATAACGCTTTACCGTTCAAATGGCACAAAATTCAAATCATGCGTAAATTGCGCAATGTCACTCAGCTGTTGAGTATTGGTGAATTTGATACGCCTATTAATATAACTAGGACTTAATGGATGACTTAGGGTGAGGGTATTTTTAAGTCGTAATTTACTAGCTTCCCTATATGCATTACATTTTCGCACGGATTTAAATTCGTATTTATTAAAGCCGTTTGATAGTTATCGGTTTCACAAACTATTTTGCTGTGAATCTGGTATGGGATACAAAAAATGAAAACTAGACTACGAGTATAGATATTAAGCCACAATGGAATGTCTTTTTTTTAAATATAAATTTGATGGATTATTATTTTCAATACAAGTTTGAAATTTTATTATTTTGCAGGTGTAGATATTTGGTTTGTCAAACAACAACATTTATTATCTATATAACCGATATAGTGACATATTAGGGGTGTTTTGGTTACACCGCTTCCTTGTATGAAGAGCTAAGAATATTAAGCTTCACTTCCATTAATGTCTTAAATAGGCACAAAGTTGCCAGTATGAAAACTCAGCAAAACGACTTTAGATATCATTATTGTGAATTGAAAGACAACAAGAAAATAATCATTTGAAAGAATGTCTGGGTTGGGTTAGGTTTAGGACACGACACGATGTCATGAGGATCCGAAAGAACAGAAAGTAGAAAGATAAAGGGGGTCAAAGCTCCAGTAAAATATATGTTCTGATAGATTAACAATAGTCAAGGGCAAACAAAGCCGTGTAGAAGCTCGATGAATCAATGAATCATATTCAATACCCACGATCACCCATATAATGTATACATATACATTAGGGTGGCAATGAAATGTATGGAGGAAAATATATTTTCGAATTTTAATAAAACCCAAACGGATTATTCCTTATGGTATACGTGGTATAACTTGGTGAAAATTTGAGTCGAATCGAACAACTCTAAGCCGTGCCGCATTTTAGGTGAAAACTCGTATACACTAGAAAATCTTCACTCCTCGGTTTTTCACCCGGTTTATAAAACCGGTTATTCTAACCAACTGTCACATCAGATTTAATAGAATCGGTTTGAGCACATATGTAGCTATGTTTCTAACTTATAATTTGAAATTTTTATAATGTGGTACCCTTATTTCCTAGAGATAGCCCACTTTGCCGCACGATAACACCATGAAACCGTTACATGAATATATCGTGTCATAGCTTATTGGAAGCGTATAGACTTCTGCTAGAAGGTATTAGAATCCAAGTTAAATATTTTTTCCATTTAGATACAACTTTTGGAAAAAACCAAAAACCCAAATTTTAAATTTTGTTAAAAATTGCAAAATTTTTCAAATTAAAAATTGGAACCCTTTGAGTGGTCGGATTTTACTCAAACTATATCCAGTTTAATAATAATGGGCTGCCCTCCTGCAAGGACGAGAATTGGAATCTGGTGACTGAGAAGCAGTGTGTGCTCAAAATGTGGAGAGACCACTTTTCAGCACTACTCCACTCAGATTCTTCCGCTGAAGATCAGCAGGTAATGATAGTGGAAGATAGTGTAGATTGTACCTCCCCCCCCCAACCAAGACGAGATTAGAACGGTGATCTCCCGCCTGAAGAATAATAAAGCCGCTGGTGCGGTTGGCCTACCCGCTGAACTTTTTAAGGCAGGTGGCGAAGAACTGCTAGCCCACATGCTTCAACTGATATGCGGTATATGGCTGGGGGAATCTATGCCCGATGATTGGAGTCTCAGTGTATTATGTCCTGTATTCAAAAAGGGTGATCCGTATGTGTTCCAACTATCGCGGTATCAGTCTTTTATCCATCGCGTATAAGGTCTTGTCGAGCGTATTATGTGAAAGACTAAAGCCAATTATTGAAAACCTGATTGGACCGTATCAGTGAGGTTTTAGCCCAGGCAAGTCCACAACTGACAAAATGTTCACGCTACGCCAAATCCTGGAAAAGACCCACGAAAAGCAAATCGATACATACCACCTTTTTGTCGTTTACAAAGCTGCTTTCGATAGCCCCATACGGGGAAAACTGTACGAAGCTATGTCTGAACTTGGTATTCCGGCAAAACTGATTCGCCTCTGTAGAATGACGCTGACCAACACCAAATCAGCAGTGAAAGTAAGGAAAGACCTCACTGAACCATTCTGTACCAAGCGAGGACTTAGACAAGGCGACACACTTTCGTGCAATCTCTTCAACATCTTAATGGAGATAATAATGAGAAAGGCTGCAGTAAATACGAACAAGACCATTAACACGAAAAGCCATATGTTGCTGGCGTATGCTGACGACATAGACTTTATTGTGCGAAATTTGCGAGAAGTTACTCCAGTATTTTCAAGCATCGAAAAGGAATCAGCGAAGGTGGGTCTTGCTGTTAATGAGGGCAAGACAAAATTGATGGTGTCAACGACTAGAGAAACCTCTAGACTTGGTCCGCACTTGAACGTTGACAACAGATTTAATTTTGAAGTGGTAGATGAATTTGTTTACCTTGTATCCGCTGTGAACAAGGACAACAACGTCAGTCTGGAGATAGATAGGAGAAATGTGCTTGCAAATAGATGTTATTTTTGGCACAGCAAGCATTTTAGGAACAAAGCCCTCTCTCGACGGACAAAAGTCCAGCTATATCAGAATCTCATTTTACCTGTCTTGACATATGGCTCCGAAACTTGGGTCATATCGCAAGCGGATGAAAAACACCTGGGAGCTATATAATCTCTATTCTGACGTGGACATAGCTAGACGAATCAAAGTGGGCCAATTGCGTTGGCTAGGCCATGTTATTAGAATGGATGAAGATGAGCCAGCTCGAAAGGTTTTTGGATAACATACCCGACGGAAGCATGACAAGAGGACGATGAAGACTCCGCTGGAAAGACCAGGCAGAAGAATCCCTCCGTATCCTTGGTGTTACCAACTGGCGAGAAAAGGCGAAGGATAGAGAATATGTTGAAATTTGTTTAATTTGCCTAAAAACGACACGTATTAAAGAGGTGATTACGGGAGCTTAAAACTTTTTTTTATACGAGGGTACTTATAGTCCCCTATCCGCCGTTGAAGTCTCGATTCCTAGTACATTTTCGAAAAAAAATAAATTATTTTTTTTAGACAATATGGGGCTCAAACGAATTTTTCAAAATTTTGACAGAGCATTTTTTGCACGACGTCATTTATAAAATACATATATTAGTAGGTGATTTTGCGAAACAGAAAGATAAAGATTCAAAATGACGTCGTGAAAAAAAAAATGCTCTGTCAAAATTTTGAAAATATTTTTTCCTATATATGTTCATCATGACACGTCGTTTGAGCTCCATATTGTCCATAAAAAATATTTTTTTGGACATTAATCGGTTTGATTAATCGGTTAATCGTTAATCGTAAATTTCAATCTGACAACTAACCGAACAAAACGCAATCAAATTCTTCGATTATTCGAATAAAATAAAAGAAAAAAAAGAAAACAGTGTTCAAGTATTGTACTAGGCACATTTATTAAAACAAAACGTAACAAAAGCAGTAAAAAATATACGTATATATTATAAAGTATAAAATATATATAGGTACAATTCACAAATCGTAGTTGCAGTAACATGAAAATTAATGACTTTTGGTACCAAGCCAAAATCTAAAAAATCTCAAAGTTTGGACCCGAAAGTGCCACGCTTTCTGGTACCTCCCATACAAAGGGTAGGGTCGCTCTGAAAATATATAACACCCTATTGGATTGAATAATTTTTACAAACATTTTGCAAAACGTAATTTTCTGACTATTGTGCTTATTGTATATAGTTTGAAGAGAATCGGACCAGGTATTTTGATACCCCCCATACAAAGTAACCAGTGGGTTTTGAAATTTCATCAGACTATTACGCCCAATTTTGAGACAATTTTTTTTATATATGCCTATGAGCCAAATAACCGTGCGACGCTTCCTCCCAACAAACTATCAAATCTGTTCGAAATGTGTGTAAAGTTATGAAATTTGTTCGCAAATCGTTGTCATATGAGTTGCCACATTGTAGGAGTGTTTCAAAACGGACTTCTTGCCATAAACACGTACTTCGATTTTATTAATCGATTAATCGCTATGATTTGTTCGAGTTAATCGTTAATCGAAAAAGTTAAATATTAAAATGTTCGGTTAATTTTATAGCACGATTAATCGAATAATGATTAGTTGAATAGGTACCCTAGTACCTACGCAATCCACGAAATATAAACCCATTAACACAGGTTTACCACACCAGATCACCAGTGGTCCAAAAATCTGGCCAGGGGCTGGAGGAGAATTCATCAGACGGTGGTCTCTGTAGCCCGAAACCATGTTAACCACCGTAAAACTAAAGAAAAATCCACAGTATCCACGTAGCTTATAGAAACCATACCATCGCAAATAATACTCCGACAAATTTATGGCCCTATAGTGTACAACGGCGATTATCGGCAATGCATGAACCATGAGCTGTATGAGCTTTATCCTGAGACATTGACATAGTTAAGCGGATCAAAATAAAAATAGGAAGACCAAGACGCCGCAGGAGGGATCAGGTTGACGAATCCCTGAGTACACTTGGTATTGCCAACTGGAGAAATAAAGCAAAAGATCGAACTGGTTGGCGAAATATGTTATCTTCGTTTTGTAAGGTCCCTGACCTCCCGGGGTTGTCCGAGACCGGATAAGTAAGTAAGTACGTAACCATCGCCTTGACCTGATTTGTAGGGCTGGGCATTTCCAGAGAAGGTGCTGAACCTCCTCCTCGTCTTCACAAAACCCGACATAATTGCAAGTGAAGCCTACACCATCGTTGTGGACCATAATCACCCCAATGAAAAGCTGCAAGTTAGGTTTTCCCAGTCGCAGAATCGACTCAGTCCTACTCGACTCCACTACCGGTTATACAGGGGGGCTGTTGAATTTTGCTACATTAAGAAACTGGAGTAACTTTTTTTGTAATGCATGGAATTTATTAAATTTTTTTAATTTGAAAGCTCATTGAATTGTATTAAAAATAGTTTAATTAGTTTTAAAGAAAATTGAATTTAAATGCCCGCTCTGCTCGTTGATTCAGTTTCGGCATCTTAGCATAAAGTTGTTCTTTACTGCCCGAAAAGTTGAGGCTGGAATTGCAGCTATTGACGCTCGAATTGATTCTTTTAGTTCATCCACATTTGTCAGTTGCGATTTGTATACTTCGTGTTTACAAAAACCTCACAAGAAAAAGTCCGGTGGAGTTAGTCAGGGGACCCGGGGCGGCCAATGGAAGGTCGAGTTTCTTGAAATGAGCCTGTAAGGAATTTTTTTGCGTAATTTGGCCATATCCGGTCGAGCTATGTGTGCAGTTGCATCATCTTGTTCAAAACACACAGAGTTGAAAGGAATTCTCTTTCGGCGTAGTTCCGGATAGAAGAATTCTTTTAGCAGGCTCAAGTAACGGTCTCCATTAACGGTAACGCTGTGTCCGTTTTGTTCAAAGACGTATGGCCCGACAATACAGCGTGAAGAAATTGCACACCACTCTGTGACGCGAATTGGATGCAATTTCCTCTCATGCAATATTTGTGGATTGGAACCACACCATATGCGACAATTTTGTTTGTTTACGTTGCCGTTTAGATCGAAATGAGCCTCATAAGACATGAAAAGATAATTCAGCATGTTCTGGTCCTCTTCCACGTTTCCAAGCATCTTCCGGCAAAATTCCAAGCGAATCGGCAAGTCTACTGCATTAAGTTTATTAGCCGTTTGAATTTTGTAAGGGAATAAGTTCAAATTCTTATGCATTATTGTCTGCAAAGTCTGCCTACTGACACCCATTTGAGAAGATAATCTCCTTGTTGAAACACTGGGATTGCATTGTATGGCAGCAGCTACGGCAGCAATAGTTTCCTCTGTTCGAACGGAAGGGTTTCGATTATTACACCTTCTAGCGACTGTCCATGCTCTGCAAAATTATTCACTAGTCTCGTAAAGGTCCATCTACTCGGAGTATCGCCGCTAAACGTGCGCCTATATTCTTTTTGAACCAAAACTACAGACTCCAATGCGTGATAGCGGCGGACAATCCAGGTTCTTTTTTCAGTGTCCCAGTTTTCCATTTTTATTAAATCCGAGGATTAATCTACGAAAACAAAAAAAATCCACATTACTTAGATGGAACAAAAGTTATCAAGTTTTCTTTTGGTAGCGGCTTTCATCAGCCACCCTGTATATGTCTCGAAATCCTACGGTCCAATTTGGCTAACCATGCGGCGTTAACTCTTCCACGCGTCCAGTGATCAACCAAGCCATACTGGTAACAAATCGGTGGATTAACAGGCAAACGGGCTTTGATCAGTATAAATACAACCCGCTTTAGCTTCTACGTGCCCTGCAACATCACTATGACCTGGAACCCAGCTGAGTCTCAGCTTGCCGAGTTGAACACGGTTCACAATCTGGTTGCAATCTCTAAACAGGTATTTGACCTGATCGCACTGAGGGCCGACTTACTGTCAACTGAGATGATGAATTCACCCGATGGGTGCAAACACGTGCCCATTATCTCTCTTACTGCCTTTATAATCGCCAGTATTTCAGCTTGGAATACACTGGTATTATCATCCAATCTCTGTAATAGACTGAGTTGAAGGTCCTCACTGAATATCCCGGCTCCCGTTACTGCTTCCCTTTTGGAATCATTCGTAATGATTAGACTAGTAGAGAGGGAGTGAGGTAAACCATCCACCAGGTCACCCCTATCCTGCATCGTTATCTTCGGCTACAATCCAAAGTCCACCGGTAATCACTTGACCGACTCAAGTACCATTCTTGTCATCCATCCTCCATGATCTCATGGAGAATACTGGCACGACACCAAGATACACATGTGTCTATATACTATGTGTTAGAGCAAGACGATTATAGTATATAGCTCCAAAATATCGCTCATTTTAGTTACTAGCTAGTAAGCGATAATAGCTAGCTTGTAAAGAAAACACGCCTATTGTCATAATTAATATTAGTTTTGTTTGCAATTATTGGGTACGAAATCAGAATCTGTTTATTTGTGTGTATATGTAGGTGGGAGTGAACGTGACTCGCGTGGGCTTATTATTTTATGTTAGATAGATGAGTTTCCAGTTCATCTTTCTTGGAGTTTATGGATTGGTTCACAAGTTTCGACTACCATTCGTTCAGCATGACAAGTGAAAGGAATATCCAATTAATCGATCGAGATATGTATGTGTTTAATGCGACTTAGCTACAACTGAGCGTTTTTACTTGCCCGCATTTTAATTAGAGTAGACACATATTCAAAATTGGATTGCAATTAATTGCGATTTAATTGGATTGGAGATAATGATGATGATACTTGAATAAACTGAATGTGCGTTACCAGTGTTAGATGGCTTGTACTGTGTTTCTTTATAATGGATCCTACAGTGTTTTGCTTAGTTTTCATCTGGGGGATTTGAAAAATGTTTGTGGTGTTGCGATCGAAATCAAATTGAAATGAAAATGTTAACTGGCTTTTAATTTCAAGAGCAAAATACTTATGCGATATGGAAACGAGTGAAGATACACCGGGAATGAGAGAGAGAGACAGAGGAGTGTATGCGATGGGACCAGTTTGCCTTAACCTTGAAGCCAAAAACACATCGACAGCAACAACAAGAAACCTAAATTAAAATCAGAATTGACAAAACACGATCACAAATAATAATAAAAGCAAACTGTGCTGTGCTGTGATGCTGGCTGTGCTTGATGTGGCAGCACACAGTGGTTCAAAACGAAAAAAAAGTGTTAAAAATTGTTTGTATTAAAAACGCATTTTGAGGTAAAATAATAAGTAGCTGGATATTTCAAACATTGTAATATAGATTTCAATTGTTTTAATAAAAATAATGCACTGTTGCAAAATTTTTTCACAAATATCTTTAGTTTTGTTAATTTTCTTCCAGAGTTTTTCCATCCAACTAAAGTGCTACAAAACCCACTAAAACATGAGTTTTGACGTCAAGACCTATTAGCTGGGGATAGTGTGAAATTAGACCTTTAAGCCGCCCCCATTTTTTGAGTCTTTTCCGCTCAGCCGCCTGCTGACGTAGAAATCGGCGTAGCGGCGGCGTGGTTCGGCGGCGTATAACTTTTTATTCAATATTTAATATAATCGATCAATTAGTGACATTTTCCTGATTTACAAAACACGTTGTAACACAACAAGGAAATATCTTCAAACTATAAACTACACACAACCCCAATCAGAATATTTCCTACTAACAGTCAGCTTAATTTCCAAAAAAATTAACTAAGACCCAATTTTTGACTGGTTATTTAAATTATTAATCAGTTGATTTTGATTTATGTTTGATCTGACTTTTAATACGAAATGGGTTTATCAGTGCTTTGTCAAATAATCTTCCTACCTATATGGCAACAGTGGCAAATGCTACGAAAAATAACCGGTATTCATACATTTAGCGGCTAATCGTTACAATGCATCAAACTGACACCATTTGCAAAAGAAAACGAAAGTGATAAAATACAAAATATTTAATGAAATTGGATAGTATTTGAGCAGAAATGAAGTTCTAACTGCAGTACGAGTTAAATGATACGTTTTTATTGTTATTTCAACTAGGATGATGATTATAATTGGTCACATTAACAATTAAATAAACTTTGTGTTTTTATTGTTCTTTTTGTTTTCTATCAAAATCATATGGTCACTTGATCACAGTTTAAATGCCCGACTTTGGCTGCTTAAACAGCAATCAACTATTAACCTAAAATTCAGAGTTTAAATAATGTTTGATCGTTGATCAAAGATGATTGACCAGTCAAAAATTGGGCCTTATGGAGTTAAACGATGATTGAATTTGCATAACAGCTAGGCGAAATTTCACACGTTACAACACAGTCAGTTACATTCCTTAACAAGTTACAGCACACATTACAACTATAACACCAGCAGGCGAAATTTCTTAAGAATTGAACTCTTCTCAGCTACAGCCAGGTCAATTTCCTAATAATTAGGAATAATGATCATGGAGAAAAATTTTCGAGTTATGTCAATTTTTTCCTTCAGAAAAATTTTGTCATTTAATCGTACCACTTTTTGTGAGAAATTGTTCAAAATGTGGGATATACGTGGCAATGAACAAAAAGAAACATGTTAGAAAATGGTTACTTTTACATTTGTTTTTTAAAAACACTAAGATTCGTTTTTATATTGTTGCTATTTCATTTGTTGTATTATTCGAAATTAACCCTCAGTAGGCATTTAGTATTACTGTCGTTACATACAGTGCTTTGGGTAAGATATGACCCAGTAGTAGAATCTTACTAAAAATTACTGAATTGGTAATTATAAATAGTTAAAAAGTTAAGATGTGGAATAATTCAGACAGTTTTAATAATATTATTTCAAAAATATGTATATAAAAACGATTAATTAAAAGTCAATATACATCGCCTATTTGCTGAAAAATTACCAAACAATCTTTTTGAAATTGAGTTTGATAATTCAGTCCGAAATATAATTTCATCAGAGAAAAAAAGACATTGAAAGTCTGTATATTTATTTTCCGGAAGAAGATGTTAAATTCTTGACTATTTATTATTTATATTCTGCCGAATTTTCATAATGAAAACTTGTGTTCGAGTGATTTTTATTCGGTCTGTTTTCCAATACCTATAAATTTATTCAAGGTATTGGAAAACAGACCTATAAATTTATTCAAGGTATTGGAAAACAGACCGAATAAAAATTCCCGTAAGGGAAATGATGAAAGTTGACGATGATCACCGCGAGCTTGAAACAATAATATTGTTGATGGCAACCCTCTGTTTTGTTGTTTTTTGTAATGACATAACAAAAACAAATCATGTCTGATTAAAACCAATGGTTTTACGGCATGATAAAAATAGTTGTGCATGAAGGTGTCCCAATGGTAGTGCTTGGTATTCTTCAAACGAGTATATAAAGGAATTCTCATTAATATGATGAGTGTTTCTGGATATATATTTTTGAAGAATTCACCAAAAACATACCAAAAACGTCTGCTGATGAAGATCTTGGCAAGATCCGAAATAGCTATACAGACAGCCTTGGTATCATTGGAACATTTTTATGCTCGACTTTTTTGAAAGTAATATAAAGATAATAAGCTTTATATTATTTAAAAAGGTCTTGAGCTTGATAAATTTATAGGTGATGGAATACAATACTAACTCGAGGTGTAAATTGTTTGCCACTTAAGTAACAGCATTGGTGTGTGGAATGCTGACTATTATTTTTTTTTGCCATTGATGTGAGATAGGATTAATAAATTAGTTATATTGAACTATAAACTGGAAACAGGTTCTCTATGTTGACTTTAGTTTTCGAGTGGCCACAGTTCGGACAAATTAATTTCAATTATGTCTTGTATAGTGATATAATAAGCCTCCTTAGGTGGTAATTGTGAGTCACTAGGATTTTAAATTAATGCTTTCCACTGTGTTGTTCTAGTTCTAGAGATACTCCGGAAAACCTTAACAGCAACTTTACTATATTTGTGATATATATTTTCCTGTTATGATCTTACTATATGCATCTTTTACCATATACATATGTAACATTTTTTTATTCAATCTATAGAATATAATTGAATTACCAAATTCAAAAAGAAATGGTTACCCCTTTCAACAATTCTTGCGCTCTCAAATTCCATACAGGCTGAGGGAAATTCAGTTTTTTGTGTCTTCTGAAAAAACCGACATGAGCCCTTTTCGAATTTGGTGATTAAATTCTTTACAGACCAGAATATATCTTAACTAATTTATATATATATAGGTGTAAATTAAAATTAACATATTACTAAATTTGACAACAAGCATTGAAAACCCCAAATCATATTTCATATTAATTAAATTAAATTCCTTTAAAGTACTGGTGATGGGTTCATACGTAGCATAATTTGTTGAATGAACTGATGCATTATTGAATGAATTATATTATGAATTCCTTCATCAATTTGACGAAACATTTCCTCATTTGCAACCTACGACACATTTCATTGAATTGATGATGAACATTTCATCACTAGTTTATGGTGATTCAACGACAACGTTGCATCAAGTCAATGTAAATTTTTCATCAATTTGCTATAAGTTTCGCATCTAGTTGAAGTACATTTTTTTTTTGCTGTACATTTGTCGTCAATCAGGTGTAACGTTGTCATCAATTTGATATACGTTTGTCATCCATTTGATGTAAATTGGTCTTCATTTTGATGTGAATTGGTTTGTAACGTGTAGCTAAACTCTTTGGTTTATTTGTCATTGTAAACAATTCACAAGAACAGGGTGTAAGAGAACACAGAAAATGCTCATAGCGTGGACATTGTTTTCTGTCCATTGCACTATTTTCTATTATGTATTTATTTTCAATTGTCTACTAGCATTTTTCTCTTAATTTTTACAATACTACGTCCATATTTTAAATCAATCCCAAGAATTATTTCTAAATTCGAATGATGAAGATTGATGTAAAAACATCATCAATTCAATGAAGCTGAAAAAGGTGAAGAATTGCACAATCTTCAAACTGAAAAATTTTTTCAGTAATTTTATGAAATTTGTCATCAATTCAATGAAGAGCAATTGATGAACGTTTATCACAGATTTGATGGAAATATTTTTTGCTTTCAGTGTACCCTAGAGAAAAATGCTATATGTGACCTGGTCTACGGAAAGGGGGCTTAGGTGTCAAAAAATCAATTTTCACTTTTTGGTTGATTCGGATGGAACATGAGATGCTTTTTCACGTGGTGAAAAGCAGAAAATCCTAACTTGCTTAGAAGTGTACTAAAAATGTAGAGAAAGAAGAGTAAAAATACGACAAAATATAATTTATTGGTAATGAACAAAATACATTGAATTATAAGCTATAAAGACATGATTATACACTAGAAAAACGTATTATGGGCCAAAAATAATAATGCTGAGTAGTTTATGTATTTTTCTTTGTTGTCGTTTTTCTTGAGATCTTTTTACGTGTTTATCCTGAGGAAGATGGGCCTGGTTCCTCGTCTGGTTTGAGAACATCTTCACTAGTTTTTGCCTTCCGTTTCTTCGATGGCAAATCTTTCGGCAATGGAGCCACAATATCTACTTTAGATATATCCGAAACTAAGCTGCGAAGATTGTGATAGATGTACCACTGACGTTCCAAAGATAAACCGGCTGGTTGTATAACTTTCGGCATTTCAGGATCGATAGGTTTTAACAGAAGCTTAAAGGACTGCACTTCTTCACTGTCTGCGAATTTCTTTGTTTTTACACAATCTGTAGAGATTATGAAATGATGGAATTGCGTTATTCCAACAAGTGACTTGTACAGTGGTTTAAAATAGCTGTCCCATTCATACCAGACGACTTTTTCAGCCGATACAGCTTTATTATAACAACATACAGGTCCATGTTAACAAAAGTTTGTTCGGTATCATCTTCTGCCTGAGATACACATACTTCGTCTTCATCATCATCGCTCTCTTCATAGTTTTCATCATCCTTTTCATGGAAATATTGTCCGTATACGGCACTGAACTCCTCATCAACACTCATGTTTCATTTCATGCGAAATGCGAAGACGATAATCAACAGAAACAGTAAACGTCACTTCTTCAGTGTTACTTTTTTAAATGTTCCACACTAGCAACTTACACGATGAACTATAATAATATTCCGACCAACAACAACACTTACTGGACCAACAACAACACTTACTGGACGTCCGGCGCGGAGAACAATTAACGAGATAATGAGAAACTGACGAAACGAGTTGCTTACTTTTAACAGCTTTTTCACAGAAAACTAGTTTTCGCACGTAAGCTACCTTTTCGTAGACCAGGTCACATATATCTTTGCTTTACCAAGCTTTAGATTCCTATAGTTATTTGTTTGAAAAGAGGGGTGCGATGCATAGTGTTAAAAAAAACACTCTGATCCTTCCCAAGCGCTTTCAATTTGGCCTACGAAGTCACTATATCTCTCATAGGAATTCGTTGCTATTCACGAAATTCCTTTAAATATTCCAGTCCATTCCCACAAGATTGGTCATGTCCGGTATTATACTGCCTGATAGATACCTGGGTCTAGCTTGTGTTAAGGCCGAGCATTGGCACAGAAAATGCTCCTTAGTCTCATCGTCCTCCATGCACTCACTATTCGCCACTAGTTTAATACGGTACAGGTGGGCTCCTAATCCCGAATGTCCCGTTACGACTCCCATAATTTTGCTCATTTCAGGCTTCACAGTTTCAGCAAACCTTTTGTCCTCGACCCGTCTGGTTCTCCCTATAGGATCTTTGTCATCGTGCCTACTGTTTCTTGGTTCCACTGGGCTCTGTGGGTCGTTTCCGACCATTTTACCAACTCAGCCTTCGTCACCCCAAAAGGTTTCGCGCTCTCTAGGCTCACCGTTTGAAATTTCTTGGTATTCGTTGCCAAGTGATTCGCACGTTCGTTGCCGACTATTCCACTATGTCCCGGCGCCCAGATGATGTTGAGTCTGTGGAATAATCGTTAATTACCTTCTTGCAGTCAAGGACCATTCTAGATTTGACAATTTCAGGTTTATATTGCCCTAATTATCCTGCCCTATATATGCCATTATACATTAAATTGTATGATATTTTTATTTCCATACATGTCACTAGTGTTAATGATAAGAAATTTTTATAAAAAATGTCGAGGACATTGAAAAAGGACTAGGTCCTTAAAATCCACGAAATCCAATTCCCGCCATATACATATATATGAAAACTTTCCGAAAATTGAAATTTGAATTTTTTTTTTAAAATTAATTTATAATGTAATTTTTTATAAAATTTTTATTTGGTATTTGCAACAACATATCACAATATTAAAGTGTGAAAATTTTCCAAACTATTTTTAATATTCTGAAAGTTACATCTGTATGGCGGATATTGTTGTTCTTCGAGTTTAAGGACCTAGACCTATTTCAATGTCCTTAATTTTTTTATAAAATGTCTACTTGGCATTTGCAACAACATATCAGAATACTAAAGTGTGAAAATTTTCCAAACTTGTTTTAATTTTCTGAGAAGTTTCCATATATGGGGGATATTGGATTTCTTCGATTTTAAGGACCTAGTTCTGTTTCAATGTCCTTGACATTTTTTATGAAATTTCTGCTTCGTATTTTCAACAACATACGTGAATATTAAGTGTGAACATTTTCCAAATTTGTTTTAATTTTCTGAGAAGATTTCATATACATACATACATATTTCGCGGCAATTCGTTTTCAACGATTTTAAGGATCTTGTCTTGTTTCATAGTCCTTGAGTTTTTATTTCTAATTTTTCTAGTAATAGTAAAACCATATAAAGAAATTAAAAAAATTGTATCTTTTTTAACCTTTGTGAACTTTTTCTGAAACGTATGTACATTAAAAATATTAAAATTCATCCTTTTTAAGGATCTCTTCACATATCAATGTCCTGAATTTTAGATTACACATAACATCCTGAATAAGGTAACTTGAATTGACTTTAGAACTATTCCAATCGATTTGGTCGATTTTAACGCTGTACAGAAAAGTGGGCCAGCCATGGTGGGCCAACTTCACTTCGGTCATAAAATAGTCCCCATGGCCTTGTAGATGTTGGCCTCATTGCACCGCTAATACCTATGCAGCACATTCGTTGAACCCTCTGCAGTATCGCGATATTGCATTTCCTCTCAACAGCCGCCCACCATTACGCTTCTATAGAGCCAGTGTGTTATTTATGGGTTGAGGCCCTATTTGGATCCAATACTCCTTCAGCATAGCGACCAAAATCTATAGGCCTTATTGGCCTTCCGATAACTTTGTATCTATTTCATATTTTTATATTATATGTTCGCCATTTTTTGAGTACCACAAAAAAGACAGATATCGAAAAATACGACAAGTGGTTGATATCGACGCCTCGGATACAATCAAGGGGTAGCGATGATACAGCGGATCAAGAAACAGTAGGCAGGATGACAAAGATCCTATGGGGAGACCCTGATGGGTCGAGGACAAAAGGTTGGCTGAAACTGGGATGCCTGAAATGAGCAAAATGATGGGAGTCTTAACAGGACATTCGGGAAACGGTGATAGGTAACTGGATTGCGTTGTGCGATTTTCATACGTTGGCAGCCGCGAGTCAAGCCAAAAGTACAAAACATAACAACTGGGAGTACATTTTGTCAATTAAATCGATTAAAAAAAGGGATATTCAGTGATAAAAATCAAAATGCAATGAAGTGTTAGAGTAAAGCGAACCACATTCATGAGCACGGGCTTGATCGATAAGTTTTTATCAGGCTGCCTAATTTGAAAAAATATTACCAAAAAAAATTTGTAAACATAATAGTGATGCGAACAACTTCGATTACATTCTCAATTGACATCAAGAATGGCGGCAATGCGACAATAAACATTAACCGTAGCTGATGTTTATGCTCATAAAGGACAAGTCTGTGGTTCGTTTACAATTATTTGTGTAGATCTCAGTTAACACACAAATTGTTAAAATAAAAAATTTATCTCATTCTCTAAATGGTTTCCACGTCTTTCACGGACTTTTTTTTCGAACATAAATCAGCTGTTGCAAACTCTTGTTAATATACATACATAGTACTCTATCATACAATACTCTCCGCTGGATTGAAAGGCGTGGCAAATTTTACGACATACTGTTATTATTTGTTCTCTGTACTACTTATACCTTTTTATATTATACCAATTGACTGCGTAGTATTGAATGTCACTTTGCGTTTTGAAGTTATTACTTTTTTTGATAATAAAACCACAGTGCGACAACAGTGATCTCGTGTTAACATTTAGCCGCTGTTAAGATATATAATTCCAACCATTTCATTTACATATATACCATTTCCATTTCTTCATCCACACTCCCTTCACACACACACACACCCAGCCAAAAAAAAAGTGAATGTGAAAATACTATGACAAGTCAAACTTATATTGTGGCAACTAATTGAACAACAAGATCTTTCATCCAACCAACCAACATCCGTGATCATCAGTATAAAGAATAACAATGAAGAACACGAGACAGAATTCGAATATGGCAAAAGAGTTGCTGGAAGGGGGAAACCCGAAAACGTGATGCCCTACTTCATTTGCTCTTAAGTGTGCATTAATTGGGAGTGACATATCTTTAGCTACCAATGAGATGATGGTTTCCCTTGAAACCTACAAAAATATTGCCGAGTTGCTTTAAAAAAGTTTCCGGCTGACATTCCAGAGGTCATTCCACTATTCAAACTGGAATGAGTCATCTAGTATCTACCAACCAACTCTTAATAACAATGGGACTTGTGGAGCTTATTAAAATTCTGTGAACAAATTAACGTTTGGTAAATATATTCATTCATATGTATGAGTGCGCGTGTATGGTAACTTCAGTCCAAAACAGCAATAAACGCTGTAATCTTGTTCTTTTCTCTTTATGATCATCTGACATCTGTTGACTTAAAATAGAAAATATACATTTGTTATTGCAACAATTGCCATATTTTATTTCATCTCACTACTAAGTACGATATAATAATCTTTCTATAAAACCAGTACAGAAATTTCAGTCGGGTGAACCCACTTAAACATACCCTCACCTTAAGTCATTTATTGCGTCCGAGTTCTATTAAAAAAATCCCTTACGTTGAACGAATGGGCGTGGCAAATGTGACCATATTCAATAGCAGAGTGACATTGCGCTAATCGGTGGTGCAACGGTTAGTGTGCGCGGCGAGAGAACGTGTGTTCGATCCATGCTCTGACCACCTTACACTTCTTCCGACGACGGCCATCTCGCTTAGTGCCGGCAACACTATCGAGTAATAAACCATTAAAAAGCTTCTCAAAAAACCGTTCGGAACCGGTGGAAAACTGTAGGTCCCAGTCATTAAGTGAAAACTGCTCAGAGATTGTGAGAAGCTCTCAGAGAGATTGTGAGAAGCTCAGAGATTGTGAGAAGCTATCTCCTATCCCTTCATGGGATTTAATGGGAAACTATTTATTATTTATTGCGCTAAATATTATTTAATACCCAACTTAATTAGGATCCTAAGTGGTTTTGGGAATTTATCGTATAATATTTATATGCGAGGTAGAAAAATGGGCATGGCGATGTTGTTAATTTGTTATTACAAAGTAGCTTTTGCCAAAATATTGATCACTACCAATCGGTTGTGGCACAGGAGTCAATTTTTAATTAGGTTATTGGCTAGTAGTACCTAGTACCGAATTTCATTAAGATCGGTTTTGGTTTACGAGAGTTATCGTGTCGATCAACCGGTCATCCGCCCAACTTTTTGTATGGGAGGTACAGAATGGGTGTGGCAAAACCACTCATTTTCCATAGCAGCGTGGCAGTTGACTTAATATTGGCTAGTACCAAATTTCATCAAGATTGGTTCGGTTTTGGGGGGGGGGGGGTTCTCCTGCTGAACAAGCACATGGCCGAACAACTTTTGTATGGGAGGTACCAAAATGGGAGTGGCAAACTCACCCATGTTTTAATCGGTGTCTAAACTAACATTTAGACACATACACATTTTTACACATAAATATAAATTTCTGTTATTTCATCATTATGAATTGTACTTAAACTGCCATCCGTGAATTGTACTTAAGTTGCTATACAAATTAATTGTACTTTAATTGTCATACAAATGAATTGTATCCTCTAATTAGTATACAAAACGAATTGTACCTAAAATTACACTGTGTGTCATTTTTTAAGTCATGCAAATATAACCATATACGGACACCATTACGTGATAAAAGACCAAAAAAAAAGACCCGTGTCTTCCAGTTTTGCCCAAAGTCATGCACTTTTATTTTATGGGCCCCCAAAGATTTGGGGCCTCGGTGTCATTTTTGCAAAAAAGTGATCATATCTTGCAATTCGTTCGGAATTTTGATTTACTCTCTGAGGAAAGTTGTAGCCCATGTCACACGAGTGTTGCAATCTGGCAACTGACAGCTCTATCGTAAAGTTGGACTTTTTTGAGGTTATGTGTACTCATAACGTTTTGACATACGAGCGCTATTTGTGTTGTTTACAGTAACTTAAAACATTCATCTCGGCCCAAATATGGGATTAAATCGTGAACATTTTCGTGCGATTATTTTTTACCACATTCGACGTGGATTAACTCAGCAACAGTGCATGGATGAACTTAATTCAATTCCAGTGTTTATCGATGGTATGGTGAATTCAATCGTGGTCGTAGTTCACTCCAAGACGAATTTCGTGAAGGTCGTCCAAAATCAGCTGTTGCTCCGAAAACCATTGATGCTGTGTGCGAACTGATTTTGCAAGATAGTCATGTGACCTGTCGTGAGATTGAGACAACCTTAGGCATTAGTGGGACCAGCATACATTCAATATTGCATAAGCATTTGACTGTCAAAAAAATTTGTTCGCGTTGGATCCCACACAATTTGTCAATCGCTCAAAAAAGGCTCGTGTCGATTGGTCGAAAGAAATGCTCCAAAAATACGATCGCGGTGCTTCGAAACACGTCTATGACATCGTGACAGGTGATGAATCCTGGAGTTACGCGTATGTGCCCGAAAGTAAACAGCAGTCAACTGTATGGGTGTTTCAAGATGAGCCAAGTCCAACAAAAGTTGTTCGCGCCCGAAGCACTTCCAAGCAAATGGTCGCCTGTTTTTTCGGAAAAACCGGACATGTCGCAACCGTACCACTAGAACAACACAGAACAGTGAATTCTGAGTGGTACACAACCATTTGTTTGCCAGTTGTATTCCAAGAAATCAGGAAAACCAACCGCCGAAGACGGATCACTCTTCACCACGACAATGCGAGCTCTCACACATCGGCTGAAACAACTGCATTTTTGAGCACCGCCATTTTGAGCATCCGCCGTATAGTCTTGACTTGGCACCGAATGACTTCTTTTTATTCCGTACGTAAAAAACAAACTGAGAGGTCAACGTTTTTCAACACCTGAAGAAGCGGTTGCTGCATTCAGAATGCATGTTTTGGAGATACCTCAATCAGAGTGGCAAAAGTGTTTCGACAATTGGTTCAAACGCATGCAAAAGTGTATAAATCTTCATGGGGAAACAATAAAGTGATTTTCTTTTATTAATATTTGTTTTTATTCTCTAATCCCGTAACATAAAATTTAACCTCTAGAGAATAAAATTTGTCAATATATAAAATCAAAAAACTTCATCTTCAAGGACAAACGGTATTAAGAATCATTCCTAGGAAGTTCATATGTTCTAGAAAGTTGTTTACTGAGATCTTAGGTACATTCTTGTTATTGATTGTTTCCTTGAATTTTGAACGGTTTGCTACCTATGGACCTGAACAGGGGAAAAAAGGTAAAAAAACTCGAATTTTTTAAAGTTTTTTCCGATTTTGACCCTGAAGGTATGAAGCTTCTTTGATCTTCTATGTTCACAATTTTTATTCTCTATGACAAGAGCTACAACTTTACCGTAGAAAGAAAATCAAAGTTCCGAACGGTTTGCAAAATATGAGCCTGACAAAATGATCATTTTTTTTTGCAAAAATAGCACCGAGGCCCCAAATCTTTGGAGGCCCATAAAAAAAAGTGGATGACTTTGGTCCAAATTGGGGACACTGGGTTTTTTTTGGTCTTTTCTCGTATAGTGGTGTCCGTATATGGTTATATTTTTTCGTGTTCCGCAATAAAACACCACTTTGGTTTAACCGGAAACTTCTCTGTCTCTTTTCTTACTACTCACTGATATATCATTGGGAGAAATTAATGAAGGAATCCCCGCTAACTTCTTTACCCGCAGATTGGATCCCATCCCATGTGTTCCATCACCAACCATTTTGGAAACAATGCTCAAACCTACAACACCACAGTAAAGTGTACAAACGGTGACTGGCGTTTGAGGACATGAAGCCTAATACATGATTTCATTAAGATCGGAAGTATTTCACGGGATTAATCGTACTGGCAACCCAAACGAGCACTAAGCTTTTGAATGGGAGGAACCAGAATGGGCGGGACAACCTCGCCCATTTCCTCCATTTGCTGATAAACATTAACCAATGCCTAAGTTGCAGCTAATCACATTTAAATCACTTCAATCCCAAACTAAGTTTGGACAAATAATAGTAACTGACAAAATTTAATTGTGATCCGTAAAGATTTACAGCAGTTATCCTGTTAACCAGCCAGCCAGCGAGACAGACAGACATGGCTCAGTCATCTTAAAAAGTACTAAGACGAATATCGGCGTTACATTTGTTCCCTATTAAATGATGTATATGGGTGAGGGTATACAAAGTCTAGCTTTCCTGGGCTTTTCTCCGAGTTCCTACTATCCATTATTATTAAATGGAAGCTTAGAATAAACCCGCATGATTACGAACAGAAAAGCCACACTGTTCCTATATTCGTGTTAGGTTATGAGTCAATCTCCGAATTTACATAGATTATTGGATATATGTATACAGCGATAGTCGACCCGATATTGCTTTACGGCATTGTCGTCTGGTGGGCGGTATTGGAAAATCCAACACGCAGAGTCTGTTGACATGCCAACCATATTGTCTTATGAGAACAGCTTATGCACTCACATCCCAGATATCTCCCATTGGGAAAGACGCATCCTAGCGAATATAAGGTATCTAGGTTTCTATACTAATGACACAAAACTAGATGATAACCTGGCGTTTGGAATCTATTGTGGACATGTGGGTTCTACAGAGTCCTGGTAGACCTGGCACATAGATCATCTTTCTGATTGCCACGACTTTTAACTCAAAAATTCCTAAGGGTGTGAAGATAAATTTATCCGATAAATTTATTTATCGAAGGCACAAACAGAGCCATGTCATTGATGGAAATAATGATTCCAGTGCTAATACTGGCTACTACTGATAAAATGATTGAACTGCCTGTATATCCGAAATTAACACCATGGAAGACAATAACAGCCCCATACCAAATATTTGCTGATTCCATTTCAGATCGGAGAAATAGTCAATATTATGAAGCGACCCATGTTATTGACAGAAATGATGATTTCGAGTGCCAATATTGGGCACTCCTGATAAAAGTGAAAGGACTACCTGTATATTCCCAATTATCCCATGGGAGCACATAACATCCCCATCCCAAATTTATGCTGATTCCATTTCAGACCGAAGATATAGTCAACTTTATGAAGCGACTCATGTCATTGGCAGAAATAATCAGCCTTATTATGAATGTCGTTCTCGTATTTCGGCGTGTTGGCGTGTTATCTTTAATCTTTTACAAAACTGTCGTAGTCGAAATACGACAACGACACCCGTAATAAGGCTGAATGACTTCAAGTGCCAATATTGGGCACCCCTGATAAAAGTGAATGGACTACCTGTATATTCCAATTTAGCCCCATGGGAGCACATAACACCCCCATTCCGAATATATGCTGATTCCATTTCAGATCGGAGATATAGTCAACTTTATGAAGCGACCGATGTCATTGATAGAAATAATGATTTCGAGTTCCAGTATTGGGCACCCCTGATAAAATTGAATGGACTAGCTGTATATTTGAAATTAGCCCCATGGGAGCACATAACACCCCCATCCTAAGTATATCCTGATTCCATTTTAGATCGGAGATATAGTCAACTTTAGGAAGTGACCCATGTCATTGGCAGAAGTAATAATTTCGAGTGCCAATAAAGAACGGCTGGAAGTAATGAAAATATTGCTGCCGTTCAGGAAAGAGTTGCTGAAGACCGCAAGACAATTGGGACTGTCTCAAACCACAACCTGGCGGATGTTGAGAAAGGTTTTCGGCTTGCATCCCAATAAAATTGTTATCACTCAAGAACTGAAGTGATTGCACCTTTGCCATTGGCAACAACCGAATTATTGCGAGAAAAGTTTGGAGATTCGAATGTTTCAAGAAATTCTGATATTGAATGGCCTCCAAGAAGATGTGATTGAACACCATTTGACTATTTCTTGTGAGATTATTGGAAGTCATTGATCTTTAGCAATAAACCAGACTCTCTTGTAGCTTTACAAGTCAATATTGAACGTGATAATCATGACATACGACTTGATTTCGTGGAAAAAGTGCTCGAAAATTGGGTTCATCGAACTCGTTCCTGCAAAAAAAAAAAGACGTGGAGGCCATTTGAAAGACGGTTTATTCAGAATTAATTGTATCAATTGTACTTCACATTAAATAAAAAACATTTGAATTTCCTTAACAAGTAGTGTGTTTTTTTTTAAAGATATCATATCACTCAAATTGGAAAACCCTTTATATGAACATTGTGAAAGAACAAAATTTAAATTGCAGGATTGTTGTAATTAAACAACAAAACAGCTGATCTCATGGAAGAAGCGCAAAGTGAAACGTCAAATGAGACGGATAACAAATCTATTATAAATTAAACTATGGATCGAATGAGGTACTGTAAAGCAAGTCCTGGAAGCCATTTGAACGATATTGTGTTTCACTCATAAATGTCAATGATGGGCCGTACCAATAAAATCTTAATTTTGAATTCCAAATTCTACATGGCCTACCCTTTACTAACTCGTATAAGAATCTGTACATATGCAAATTAGTATCGATCGAAGACCCCTAAGTATTAATTCACACTAATGGCCAGTTTTTTAATCAATGGTGATTTTCGTTTCTTAGTTAAATTGTAGTTAAACATTGAATTGTGTTTTCCAGTTATTGTTTAACTATGATTTAACTACCCACTGTTGTTTGGTTAACTTTTAGTCAGAACCATATGATTTTGACAATCAAATTACTGACTATCAAAATAAGAAATGTAAGATTGTATAAAATACATGTTTCCGATTTTGTACACAAACCCTTTGTTGGTTTGGTATTTATCCCAAAATAGATGTTTCTTCAAATAAGAATACAAGGGTTGCCATAATCGTTAATAATATGGCGACTTACATTAACCGGGCATTGCCCAGAACTTTCTGGCAAAAAACTTGACACTATGTCCGAAGTTGCGTTTTCCACATGCTGTTCGTCGGTTAACTTTGCAACATTCACCGCTCAATGCCTTCGAGTAGATGGGACTACAAACTGTTCCATCTGATCATAGCCGAGAGTGTGCACAATCCGACCTAGTTTTTGCAATTGTACCATAAAGTCATTATGGGTTGCACTTTGGATCATCTATCAGTCAGGTAAAATTGCTTGACCAGCACTTTTTTCCCCTGTATGCGATACGGTATTGGGCCAAATTTTGGTCTAATCGGTCTAATCCACACATATATTTGTTGTACTCCGTGATTTATTTAGGATGCATTCTCCTTTGAATAACGATGTGCCATTGATTTGGGACTTTCACCAAAGGTGGTAGATAACATGAAGACAACATTTTTGTCTCTCCATTTTACCAGACGAACTCCACTGTTTTTCATCGCAATTTATTCCGAGTAAACTCTTTCCATTGACTTCAAGTATTTTGATGCCCCAATGGACAGCTTTCTGGGATACGGTTTTCGCGAATTGTTTCACTTGTATTCCACGTAATTCGTTAGGAAAATCATCTATCATGCTGGCCAAAGGAGCAGCGCCCTTTCCCAACATGGCTTCACACCCAACATTTGAAGGGAGATTTTTTCCGTGGTAAATTACGAAGTTCATCATGTAGCCAGATGGAGTGCAAATAGAGAAAACTTTGAAGCCGAATCGAAGCGGTTTTCCGGTAATGAACTATTTACATCCATGTCTACCAAAAAAGACTTCATACTTTCGTCGAAGGAAAGATTTTGCATCGTATGGTTGAGTTTAATCATTTTTGATTTTAAATGATCGGTAAGAGGCGGCAATTTCCACATTTGGTCGGAATTAGAGCAGTTTCTTGTAGAAGCCTTGAAGTTGTCTTCGAAACCGACGATTCCGACGCATGGAGTCATAACCAAAGCTATTGCGAATGTATTCATCCTGACTCCACAAAATTTCTTTAGTTGGCGTGATAATTATAGCCAGTAATAATTAATATGCAGATGAATGTTCGAAGTTCGATGACAGTAATATTTGGGTTAGGCCTATTTAGTTCGATTGCATATAATGCAGATTGTTCGCAAATGTGTGTCAATAATGCGTCATCAAAAACCTTTTCAAAACATCAAAATTTGCATCTGCAAGGATGGGAACAAGAGATAGCGCATCATTCCACACCCATTCGAATGGAAATGGTAGTCGGAAGATCAATTAGTTGGTTTTTACCTTCTGCTTTATCGAGTTCTTGAATGTAATCAAGCATTTGTTGCAGCGATAAACCTCTTCACATGGTAAAATATATAAAATTACAACAAAATATAACTATATTTATTAAAAGATTGAATTAATAGCACACAATACGTCACAACGAATGCTATAAAAACAAAAGAAATGCGAAAAAAAACAAGTACCCTAGGCGACCCATGATTACCATATATGGTAACGCCCTGAGTAATATTATAAAACAATAATGTAAAACATTTTATTTCTACAAAGTTAAACTTGCATTTCATTGATTATTTCATTACCTGTCGATGAGTATAATTTTTATTGAAATTGTGCAGAAAATAAAGGTATTAAGCATGTACTTGCCGACGTGCCATCTTGAAAACTGGTAATTTTTCACTTTAGTTTTTTAACTTAATTTTGACGCGCTATAGCTTCGCTAATTAAACACAGATTTACACACATCACAACTTATTGAAAAGCTACAAATGTGGATGTCAAATAACGGTTTTTTTGACTTTGTGTGTTTGCAGTTTCCGAGTTATGCATGTATGTAGATGTAGCGTCACAATTTGCATTACCATATGGTAATCGTGGGTTATTTCGGGTTAACTCGCCACTGAAAAACAATATGCAAAGTTAACCTCTAATTAACTTAGAATTATGATTAAGTAATCCGATAGTTAACTACCCACTTAAAAACTAACCTTAAAAGTTCAATTACTCCAACGCTTTTTTGCCGAAAAAATATCTTTTATTTAAAAAGTCACGGAGTTATCAAACTGCCCTCGACTTTGTTTAAAGACTTTCGAAGCCAAAGAATGTTAGCGAAATTGTGAACAAATAGAGTTGATAAATACGAATAGAATGTACATTAGTGTGTCCCGTAAAATGTAAAGTTTGAAATTTTTGACCAGTGAAATTTTGACGATACGGGAAATATAAAAAAATTAAGATTTTTTTTCCGGACCAACTTACGATTAAAGCCCCGTCCGTATTCAGTTCTTGCGAAATTTTCGTAAGAAATTTTGTCATTTATCTCTCAATGGAAAATTTTGTTACAGAGAGTTACCACATATCTCTAATTTACCTTGCAAATATTTCATTAAAAATTCATATTTGCACTCCATTTCATTTTTAGCGTAACAACCCTGTACTTGATTTTGCCAACGAAATTTTCGCAAAGAGCTGAGTACCAATCAAATGAAAAGTGAGCGGAATTTGCGGTTCATGAAATTTTCGTTATTTTTTATACTCGTACTTCTTATGGCAACGACAATTACATAAAAACTGAATACCGGGCTTAAAGGCGGGTTTTACTTAGTTTGTTTTTCAGACAGAAATTTCAGATAGTCTTTATAATCTATTATTTGTTGAATAAATCTTATGGCAAATAAACAAGTTCTTCATAGAAGTATTCCAGTAATCCCCCATTCCGAAAAAGTTGTGAAACTTGGCCAGCTGATACATAAATTGCAAAGTGAGAGGTGATCGTACCAGTCTCCTAAAATAATTTCACTTTTTTCTTAATTGATTAGAATGTAGAACAGGAATTTTGGTAGATAAAAACTGAGACATTCGATATGTTCCGTAAAAATAAAAAATAAAATAACGACAATAAAAACCGGAATTAATTTGTCTTCATTAATTTGAGTCTTCGTTTGATTGCACATGGAGATACTTATTTCTCTAATTTTTAACTAATTTCATAGTTTATATTATATGACGTTATTAAATTTTTGAAAAATTATCACTTAATAAAATGCCAATATATCTTCCCATTCATAATGATATTTTTCAAATATTATTTATGCAAATTAAGCGATTTATTGTTTCGTAAGAAAGAAAAAACTAAAATTATGTATATCATCGTAGAAAGGCACTCACAAGGGATTTAAAGTACACATCCATGGATGTGTTCACTAACTTGTTAGCTCATCACCAAAATAGCACGAGTACCATGTACATGTGTAAGTACAAGGCTGTTATTCTTCACCTTTCGCGATAGTTTAGAATTTAATGTAACGTGTGACACTTGCTTTATTGTAATATGTATGTCAGGCGAAAGGCAGTCAAGTCGGTATATACTCAGAATGAATATCTCTATAGCAGGGTTCGTAAATCTACACAACAAAAAAACAGCAGAAATCGACGGCTGTAATTTGGTATTTGCGCAGTCGTTATGGACTACTTGTGTCGTCGTCAGAACAGTCCCAGAGCACACGCTGAAAAAACGGTCTCTGTAACATATTCTCTCAAAATCATTCTGCAGGAACAACGTATATATCTTTGGAACACACTCCAAACATTCATATATTTGCAAGTCCTAAACTCACTTATATTTAAATGCAAACATTAGCATGTTTAGTTGCAAAGATTCACACTTTTACGTGGAAGTTTATGCGTGTTTCATCCCAAGCATCCATATTTTTACGCCGAAGCATTCGTGTGTTTCCTCCCAAACGAACGATTGACGACTGAATGCGTGAAAATAAAATGCAACAGATCAGTCAACATAAGAAACTTTAAATTTATTTACACACGCATTCAGGAATATTTACGAATCACTGACAGAAAGAATTGAGGGGCCTCGATACAAAAAAGGTCAAGTCCATTTTTCACTTTTTTGAATAAAACCAAAAAAACTAATACACAGCATTTAATTTTTTAAAATTCAAGAAGCAAATATTAGTTATGATTGTCGTCGAATGTTCAACTTGCATACCACTTTTTGGCGATCTTTTCTGATAAATTACCAGTTTTATCGTTAAAAATTGATTGGACTTGACTAGTTTTGAAGCTCAATATAAGGACTTGACCACTTTTGAATCTGAAACCGTTGGACTTGACCAGTTTTGATTCAATAATGATGGACTTTGTCAAATTTGAAAATGAATTATTGATTATGACGAGTTTTAATAGTAAATAATTGTTTTTGAACAGGTATATGTGCAATAGTTTAAACTAGAAATTAATGAAAATATTTTAAATATTTTGTCGAGAATTAACACATTTTATAATTTATAAATACAATTTTTGACACTTTTACAAATTTGACTGTTTGAACAACTCTTTATACAAATTAGGATCATGGGTTTCACTCCAGTTTTCACCAAAATGATTTTCCAGCAATTTTTTCACGTGCTTCAGTTTTGCAGTTTTTACTGGAACTCCAACTTCTTTTCTTTCTGGATCAAAATCACGGAAATTTTTTCCTCTGTTGAACATCGACTTATCATCACCGTTGTCTGCAAGATAGTCATATTCTCCACGTAGTATAATTTTGTTCCTGTTTTTAGTTTAGATTTTGCTTATTTTGAAGTGTAGAAACTTGGCTTTCTGGACGACATCTTCAGTGCCTGTCTTCCAGTCGAAGACTTGACCACTTTTGAAACTGAATTCGATGGACTTGACCAGTTTTGATTTTCATTACTTTTAAAAATTAACAATTTCAATGAAAAAATAAAGAAAAATATATTTTTTCAACCTAAGACTTCATAGACAGTTAGAAATAGAATATATTTTTTTTGGCGAAATATCTCGAATTTTTATTTTTTTTTGACTTGACCACTTTTGAATCCCAGCCCCTCAATTATGCAACAATCCAGTTATACTCTCTCTGTGTCCCTCTTTTATTATTTTTCTCTCGACATAGCTTAGCGACAAAAAAAAATGTAGTAAACAATAGTGAGTTGCAGTTCCGCGTATTTTAAGAACCGGTTCTGTCCAGTCCGGTTCCGGTTCCGGGTTTTTGGACCAGTTCTGGTTCTCAGTAAATTGCTGTCCCAAAGAGGCTTAATGAAATATCTTATTATCTTTATATATATAATTCTACTGCACGTGTGTTTGTGACTGAACTCCTCCTAAAGTTCTGGACCGATGTGAATAAATTTTTTTGTATGCATTTGGGTGGCGCCCTAGGTGGTTTAGATTTACTATTCGGTCCAATTGGACATAGGGGCGTGGTACCTCCCATACAAATCGCTTGAAATATTATGCAGGACAACATCTGCCGGGTCAGCTAGTAAGAATATAAAATTTGATAAAACTACACATTTTCTGTCGAGTCCGGTTCCGAGAAGAACCGGGTATTTGGACTGGTTCCGGTTCTCAGTAAATTACTGACCCAAAGAGGCTTATGTGAAATATCTTATAAGAATATAAAGAAATTGATTTCCACGGTTTGGGACGTACAGTTTTGCACCGATTCGAATTGTGTTTTGTTTGAGCTTTTTCATGGATAAATACTCAATAGAGTTGCCGTCACTGTGCGAGGTGACCGCCGTCGAAAGATATGTTAAGTGGTCTGACCAGGAATCGAAGTCACGAACTCATGTACAAGAGCCGCGCACACTACCATTGCACCACCGACGGAAGAATATAAAATTTGATAAAAATACACATTTTCGTACCCTCACCCAAAGGTTAACGCTTTTGTTTCCTTTGGAAACGAGGAATCAGGAATTGTTTTACGGTTCTTTTCAACCCGTTTTTCAGTCCCTGTAGAATTGTTTTTCGGTTTTTTTTGGAACCGTTTTCGGTTCTTTTGAACAAGCTTTTCGGTTGTTAAAGAACCGATTTCGGTTCATTTGGACCCGTCTTTCGGTTCTTGTAAGTCACGATCCGATCGGTTCCTGTAAAGAACTGGTTCTTGCGAACCGGTTCCCCGATTCTGTGCATCACTAGTAAACAGTGCGCCAAACATATCTGTATTTGTATCACAAAGTTGTATTTTGGTCAAACATGTAATACTGTATAGCAGACACAATGTGTTTGGACATAAGTATACCACATTTGCGTCAAGCTGCAAACACACGTTATAACGGGTTTTTCAATAAGAGCGCTACAAAAGTTTTTTTAAATAAAACAAAACCGGAAATTCTTTATTCCTGTGAAAGTACGTTCGATGCCATTATATATGGAACTCGATTTCTTTTGGATGGCCACCACGGATTTCAAGCATAAATCGGCCGATACTGCTGCAATTTCACGTTCGATATTCGTACGAAGTTCATCAATCGTCGCTGGCTTGTTGGCATAGACCATAGACTTGACGTAGCCCCACAGGAAATAATCTAACGGCGTCAAATCGCGTGACCGAGGCGGCCAATCGACTGGGCCATTGCGTGAGGTAACACGTACACCAAACTTGGTTTCCAATAAATTGATTGTGGCATTCGCTGTGTGGCTTGTGGCGCTGTCCTGTTGGAACCACATGTCCTCCAAGTCCATATTATCCAATTGGGGCCAAAAATATTCGGTTATCATTGAACGGTACCGATTCGCATTCACAGTAATGTGCCGGTGTTGATCATCACGGAAGAAGTACGGCCCAATGACGCCTCCGGCCCATAAACCGCACCAATCCGTAATTTTTTCGGGATGCAATGATGGCTCATGGATTACGTGTAGATTGCTGTCTGACCAATAAGATGAAGATGATTTTCCGATGACAATCCGAATCATTTTCAAGTTGTTGCTCAGCACAATTCACGAACATACGACGCTTATGGTGGTCAAGCGGCTTCATTCAGTTCTTGCGTCAATTTGATCTTGTAAGGATGTAGGCCAAGATCTTTTCGCAAAATTCGCCACAACGACGTCACAGAGATGCCCAACGCTTGAGAACGACGTGTGAGAGACAAATTTGGGCTTTCTTGCATTGCTTAGGGTTCCCTAGTAAGTAGTGTTTTCACCAGCTACGAACTAGTGCCCAGTACCAGATGGATTATTTTCTGTCCATTGTGTTTCTTCCATTTAAATTGTTTTCCTTTCAAGCTTTTATTTAGTTTCCAGCTATGCAACAACTAAAAGACAAGTGACTTGATTTTATATTTTCGTTCGCATAGATGGTGGGTCCCGATTTTGTAAACACACAACCACACAATAACATTTAAAGCCAGGAATAATAACGAAAGTGAGTGACTGGCTTTCGTTCGCTTCGGTTTTTTTTTCGAGCTCGTGGGTATGGCTGTTAATCTACATATGTATACCGCAGAGTTGCATTTTCTGTAAATATATCTTTCAAAGGACCGGGATAATATCAGTTACGATTTTGAATTTTTATTTATGACCGGTTTTGTTAGTTTAACTGTTAATGAAACGCTTTTTAAAGTGAAAATCGTTTTGGTGTTGTTGGAATAATGATCAATTCAGAAAATTCAATAACCATTAAAACATTTAGTTAATGTATGAGAAAGCATTTAGTTTATGACCAACTTTTCTTTATGATTTTTTTTAACAGTGTTTCCAGCACTATGGGAGAAAACCCTATCACTAGAGAAGATCGAGGAGGAGTTTCGAATACAAAAGCTGCACTCGGTCGAAACCTGACATCAACCATCAGATTAAATATACATAAAATCACAAATTACTACTACAAAATGAATGAATTGTCTTTATCTACGCGTACAATGAGTTCAAATGCGAACCCTGACATATTTATGTAAATAACATTCGATGTAATTACATGTACATAGGATTTACATTAAATGATATGTATGTACCTACAAACAGTACGAGGTTTGCCACTTAAGTTCCGGATATAGCTATATCGGTGTAGGTATGACAATTTTGAAATCATGCTCAGGACACTTGTTATACGAGTAATATTTTAATTTTTGTATAGAGTCTTACAAATAGAATTAAACCGTGAATATATCGTGCGATTGTTTGTGATGATATTTGACGTTATTCATTAGTGTATTTGACGTTATTCATTAGTGTATTTGACAATATTGTTAAGTATATTAAGCACAACAACTTTGTAGAAGATTTCAATTTGTTATTTGTTTAATACTATTGAATACATATAGGTGAATATTTTAAGAATATGGTTAAACGCAGCAATTCTACACCAATTATGGAGCTCTTTAATATAATTTTTGTTGATTAGTGTATTTAGAAAAGTTATCAAGAAATTTATAAGCTACAATTCTTTTGAAGACAGCTACCGAAATTTATTAACCGTTAGGCCAGAAATCTCAAAACATATAAAATATGTGCAATTTTTCGTGACGTTTCGTGAAACAACCGATTAACAGTGTATTTTTCCTTACAAATACATTAGAGGGAATGACGAAATGGGAAAATATCTACAATATTGTCAAAGGTTGTAATGCAATATTTCAATCTGTTTAGGATTTATTGAAGTAAAATCTCAAATAGGGCCCTGACCCACGTCCAAAATTTTCTTCGGCCTGTAAAAGCAAAATTGTTACGTATAGGGGCAAAATCGATCGGGGTTTTGTGTTACCAAGTCCAAGTACTTTCACAATTTTTTGGTTTGGTTGAGGTCCGAAACAAATTCCTTTCATTTGTGTCACAGTGTAATTTAACAATCGCTCTGGAAAAAAAGGTCGTGTCAATTTGTTCAAAAAAATCTTAAAATAAATTCGACGTCAAAAAGATCGTGACAGACAACGAATAATGGATATATGCATATGAATCCGAAACTACAATGTATACATATGTATGTCTTTCAAGACGAGCCAAATCCATAAGATGCAAATGATTGTCTGTTTCTACGGAAAGCACGCTCATATCTCCACCATACCATTAGAGCAACGTATAAAGTGGATTTTTTTATGATACCCCACTATTTGATTGCCAGAAATGTTTGGAGAAATAAGAAAAAGCAACCGTTATACACGGATCATTCACCACCACGACAATGCGCGCTCTCATGGCCCGGCTCAAACAGTTGAGCACTCAAAATATCGAATAGATGTGCATCCTCCGTACATCCCTGATATGGAACCCAAAAACAAATTTTTATTCCGCCACATCAAAATAAATTGCAACCTTATACCGGGTGGTCCAAATAAAAGTATATTTTTAAAAATTAAATAAAATGAACTAAACTTCATGAACCCTCATTAATCCTCGCAAAAAGGAACCCAAAAGTGGTCACAATTCACTTAAACGCATTTCTCTCTCGCATCATATCTTGATTATTTCATACTTTTTCGAGGTCCATAAAATAGGCATTTGTTTGATCAATAAATTCATCGTTGGAGCTTAAAGTTTTTCCACCGAGCCATTTCTTTAGGTTTGGAAATAGGAAATAGTTACTGGGGGCTAAATCCGGAGAATATGGCGGATGAGGTACCAATTCGTAACCCAATTCATGGAATTTTGCCATTGAGACTACACACGTGTGCACCCGTGCGTTATCTTGATGAAAAATAACTTTTTTCTTGGCCATATGGGGTCATTTTTTTAAATCCTCGTTAAATCTGTCCAATAAGTTGGCATAATATTCGCCGTTTATTGTTTTTTCCTTTTGAAGGTAAACGATGTGGATTATCCCGCGTGCATCCCAAAAAACTGTTGCCATCTCCATATTAGCTGACAAACTTACCTTGGCCTTCTTCAGGGCCGGTTCACCCGGAGAAACCCATTGTTTCGACTGCTGCTTGGTCTCCGGAGTGTTGTAATGGATCCATGTTTCATCCACAATTACAAAACTCCGCAAAACTCCTTCGAATTGCGGTTAAACAACTCCAAACAATCCTTTGAAGTTGTCACACGATTACGTTTATGGTCAATTGAGAGCAAACGTGGCACCCATCTTTTCGACAGCTTTCTTAAACCCAACTGATCATTTAAAATCGAAACCACACTGCCATATCAAATGCCTACGGCATCAACAATCTCGCGTACTTTTACTATTCGATCGGCCAACACCATATCGTGGATTTTTTCAACATTTTCGGGTGTATTGACCCCAATAGGCCGTCCAGAACGTTCCGCGTCATATGAACTTGTGCGACCACACCGAAAGTGAGTAAACCCATTTTTTACCATTGAAATCGATGGTGCAAAGTCCCCATAGTGTTTATCAAGCTATTCCTTGGTTTGATTGACGGTTTTTTCGCAAAATTTCCCACTCGAAATGCACTTTTTTCCATTTTAAAAAATGCACGAGGTTGTATGTTTTGAACAGCTGTTAAACGCAAAGTAAATGACGGAACTTGCTCCAAATTTGACATTAGTCTATTAACAGGTGGTAATTAATGGGAGCAGTGTTGTATTTCATATAACTATGAGGGAAGTGCGAATAGTCACGGACTTATTGATCCCCCCTCTATAAAGTACAATAACACAATCAAAATGCTGCTCGTGTATTGAAATATTCAATGAAGAGAGTAAGAGAGAGAGAGAGAGAGAGCAAAGAATGGTTGAGGTGTCACTCATTTTGTTTGTTGGCATTCGGGGGAAGAGAAATTTTGACTGTCTTATTAACGGAACACGATTTAATTCATTGGCTGCCGCGGCTGGCTTCGCAGTAGCTCATCATGTCATTCCAATTTTCCAAGATTTTATTGACGGTTTCTTGTTCTATCTCACGAGTGGCTCGGAAGATATTAGCCTTAAGAGCGTGGATCGTTTCTTTCGTATATCATCTAAAGGGGTCAAATCGCAGCTTCGAGGCGGCCAATTGATATCGCCAAGACGGCTGATAACACGATTACGGAACTTAGTGCCAAAAATATCGATTGTTTGACGAGGTGTGTGACATGGTGCACCGTCTTACTGTAACCAAAGATTATCCAAGTTCATATCTTCAATTTCAGCCCATAAAAAGTCCGTAATTATGGCTCCGTAGCGCCGTTGACTGAAATGGCGTTTCCAGCAGCAATGATGAGAAACAGACTTAACATGAGAGTATTACACTGAAAGAAATTATGAGTTTTAACAATAACAATAATGAAATTATTGAATATTACTAAACTAGTGAGAATTTCAAAAAACTCAAATCGACGAAAGATTACACACATGTTTTTTGTTGTAACTATGGTTGCTGTTTGGCATGATGAAAACAACACATAGGGATTTTTTTGTGAAAGATTTTTTAGCGTTGTTATTTTATTACAATTTTTGACGTTTTTGAAAGGATAATAAAACAAAAATAGCTTTCCAGGAATTGTAAAAGCAATATCAGTAAATACAGTCCAATATTTAAATTATTAGCGATATAGTTTGTTTTGGTACATTTAAAGAAGCTGTTTGGTAGGATTTTTTTTCTTTCAGCAACCCTGGTTGTAATATAATTAGACGACCAGAAGATCTGCGCAACTTGGCAACCCTGGTAAAAGAGAACTAAAAAGTGCTAGGAGTTCACTCAAACGCATTTCTCTCTCGCGTCATATCTTGCTTATTTCATTCTTTTTGCATAGTTTATGTAATTTTACCAAAAACTAGATAGTCAAAATTTCTCTTCACTCAAATGCCCACAAACAAAACGAGTGAAACCCTAGTACTTCTCTACTCTCTCTCTTACTCTCTTGATTGAATATTTCAAAACACGAGCAGCTTTTTGATAGTGTTATTGTATATAACTATACAAATTCCAACCATGTTGAAGTAAAATTACATAAACTATGCAAAAAGTATGAAATAAGCAATATATGACGCGAGAGAGAAATGCGTTTGAGTGAACTCCTAGCACTTTTTGGTTCTCTTTTACCAGGGTTGCCAAGTTGCGCGCATCTTCTGGTCGTCTAATTGTAAATCGTCTTCGATTTTACTTCAACATGGTTGGAATTTGTATAGTTATATACAATAACACTATCAAAAAGCTGCTAGTAGAGAAGTAGAGAAGTACTAGGGTTTCACTCTTTTTTTTTGTTGGCATTTGAGTGAAGAGAAATTTTGACTGTCTATAATATTCACGAAGAGAATAAATAAATACCCGAACAACTTCGTTAGCTGGGTAATATGAACGAAGACCTTTGCTGTGGATGCATTGGCTTCTCGACAGTGACGGGCAGGTCTTTCGATCCCCCGATGCGGCAATTTTAATTGTTGACATATTCGCCGAGTTGAAATTGCGACTCGACAGAAAAAGTGATTTTCCGGCAAAATTCGATGTCCGATTGAAACTTTTGTAAGACCCAAACTGAGAAACCGTAACGCAGTGGATTGTCATTTGCCTTCCATTAGTGAGTCAATTGAGCCTTATAAGCGAATAATTCGAGATCTTTGTGTAAAAATTCTCATCATGCTGGTGCGTGAAATGCCGAGTTGTTGATATCGATGTTCTTGGACTGAGTTGCACAGTTTAGACCACAACAGCCACATTATCGTCGGTACGCACCGTATGACGACGGGGACCATGAGTTTTGTCCACTAGCAAGCCAGTCTCACGAACTTTTTGCACAAACTTGCGTACAGCACAGCACTTGCGGTGGGTGGTTCATTTCGGTCAAAATTTTGTTTCAACAAACGCACAGTTTGGGCAACGCCGCACTCACTTTGGCAATAAGTTTGCAGTATTTCTCAACGTTGCTCAATCATAAAGCGACTCATTTTGGTCCTCCGAGGTATGTTACTGTATGATCGTCAATATTTCGAACTGAAAAATTCTATCAGTGTCAAAATAACATATGATTTTAAAAGATAACTGTACTTCGACCACCCGTTACTTTTCAGTGACTGAAGAAACGGTTAGACGCGTTTAAAACATATGCTTTGATATTACCTCGTTCGGAGTGGCGTAAATGTTTCGAAAATTGGGTAACACGCATGCAAAAGCATATTAATAAATCATCAATACATCAATATCAATTGCAACGATAACTATTTGTGTTTACTTGGTCTTCTCGCAACATCAGAACCCACCCTCGTATTTAGTTTTTCATCTTCATGTTGACGTCAAGCTGATTTAGGTGCATGCCACTTCTGGAGAAGACACTTGGCAAATATTTGTGTACGAATGGATGTACGATCTTTGCAGTCATATGATGATTATGAACTTCTTCTTATTAGTAATTCAAATATGTATATAGAAATAATTATGGAAATCAGCTTACATGAATGAATTGCATATTTTTAAATCTATAGATGTAAATTAACATAGATATGGACGTAATATAGTCGATTACTTTATTAACAATAGAAACTTTGTATGAACTGTGAAATTGGTTTGTTCACACATTAACTGAATACCGGCAATGTTTTACAAATTGTTTTTAGTGTAAGATTTCTAAGGCCAGGGCAGGTTTTGAAGTTTAAACTTTTTTAATCGGTAGGTTGTTTTTATTACCTAGTCCTGTAGTGCGATTCAGTAAGCTGTTTTAACGATAATCGAATCGTTAAGTTCAGTGAACGATAAAATTAACGATTTTGGTATTCTGCAGACAGTTTGTTAACGATATTCGCTATCGCTAAAACAGCTGTTGAAGTTAGCGATTCGACTATCGCAAAATTAACGACAACTACTTTTGTGTTGTTAATTTCAACAAAACAAACAAAATTTTCCTTCTTTACAATTGAGGTTGTTTTTTTTTGAAATTTTACATTTTATAATTTTTTAATTACTGTTCTTTTAAAATTTTGTAATTTTTTAATTACTGTTCTTTTAAAAATGGCTTTCGAATATTTAGGATATGTTTTGTCACAGAAAACAGTTGCTGCGGCGAGGCGCGGCTCCGTTTCCACTTGGATTTGTAGTCATTCTAAAAAATATGTTACGCACTAATAACAAATATGTATATACATACTTACACTGTTAAAACGTTACTAAACTAACAAATTTCAATTTTATAACAGAAATTTGTTTGTTTTTTTCGATTCCTCTTTATGCTTTTCGTATATTTTTGCATTTACATGGACAGAGCTGCCACTTAATATCAACTTCAGTAAACACAAAAAGTCAGCTGTTTACTATCATTAAGTATGGGTTAGTGAATCACTCAATCGTTACTGCAAGCGACAAAAATCGTTAAGTAACATTGCGATTATTGGTTCGCTAAAAGTTAGTGAATCGCACTACTGATCTCAAAGGTCTGAAAATTACAAAGCTTATGGGATTATCCAGGAAATTTTGAAGGTTTGGCATTATATTCTGAAGGTTTCTAAGGAAAACTGCAGCCAATAATTATCTCTTCAGGTGTAACTGGTATAGATTCCTGTCAAATTTATTCCTTCTTATTCTTATTTTCCCATTTCATTCCTTTATGGGATTGGGGGTAGAGCTTTTCAATTATTTAAATTAACTGATCGGAACCTAAAATAGTACACCAATTTCGAATGGATTTTTACTTATGATAAAATTATTTAAAGTTAAATACTCGATAGTGTTATATCAGCACAAGGCGAGGCAACGGTTGCAGACAAAAATGTTTAGTGCGGGAAATAAACTTGAGTTCTTACGTACAAAAGTTCGTAAAAAAATTTCGCCACCGACGACCGAGATCTACACTTTAGGGGTCCCTAGGCAATACCTAAAACCATGGAAATCACAAACACTTCAACCGTTTTATAGGGCGTTCTCTCTCTTCGCACTCCATTTTATTTTTAACGCATGTAGAGTTGCTTTTGGTTTTTAAAATTATCAAAATGTCAAAATTCTGGTCCCATACAATTGTTTTCGTACGAAATAACTTTGGTATAACAACCCTGTACTTGATTTCTACGAAATTTTCTCAAAGACCTGAGTACTAAACCCCGGTATTCAGTTTTTATGACATTTTCGTTACCATAAGAAGTACGTGTATAAACAATTACGAAAATATCACGAACCGAAAATTTTGCTCACTTTTCATTTGCTTGGTACTCAGCTCTTTGCGAACATTTCGTAGGCAAAATCAATTGCGCGGTTGTTTCGCCAAAGTATTTTCGTACGAAAACAATTGTTTGATAATTGTTTGCGACCAGAATTTTGACATTTCGATAATTATATCAAAAATAAAATAGAGTGCGTAGAGGAAATGACGAAATTTCTTACGAAAATTTCACAAGAACTGAATACGGGGCTTAAGTAAATGAAAAGTGAGCGAAATTTTCGGTTCATGAAATTTTCGTTATTTTCTATACACGTACATACTTCTTATGGCAACGAAAATTTCATAAAAACTGAATACAGGGCTTGAGACTGTGTGAACATGAAACGGAAATGGGAATGTAAAGGATAGTTACTTGACTGAACATGTACATTATTGACAATGCATACAACATGATTGATATAAGAGGGTGAGTTATAAGATCAGTACCTGATAGCAGCAAATGTTCGCACAGGATTGGGTAGAGCGAAAATCGTACGAAACCAGACGAAGAGGACGCTGGACATCGGAAAGCTGCAATTACCACAAGTAGCCACGTCCTACTCAGGAAAGCTCTCGCAACTTTTGGCACATAACCCACCCCCTCCCGATGACGATCCTGAAGCGCAGTGGAAACCCATTTCCGACTCTATAAAAACTGCCGCAACAACCGCACTTGGTTTTGAAAAAGCGCTTCGCAACAAACCAAATGATGAAAAGAACGCTGCACGTATTGTAATGCTTCAGTCAATTGCAACGCGAGCTGCGACTGAGCGATATGGTGAAAAGGGAAAGGAGTTAAATCGTCTCTGTGGGTTTAAGAAACGGCAGTGGAGAAAGCGCGAGATCGAGAAACTTGGGACATGCAGAAGAAAGATCGAAGCCCGAAAATTCTACCAAAAAGTCGAAAACAGGACTAATGGACATGGTTCAGGGCCCCACTACTGTAAAGACAAGGACGGAAATCTCATCGCAGATGTGCAGGGCATGTTGGGAATATGGAGGGTTCATTTCTCAGAGCTACTGGTATCTCAGCTATCCAATGACGATGGGACAATCGATCACAATTTGAACGACGACGTCGATTGCCCATCTCCTAATCAAGACGAGGTCGGAACGGCTATTGCCCGGCTTAAGGACGACAAAGCCGCAGGAGCCGGTGGATTACCGGCGGAGCTGTTTAAGGCTGGCGGCGATGAGCTGATAAGGTGCTTGCATCAGCTCATTGGCAAAAATTGGTTAGATGAATGCATGCCCGGCTATTGGAGTCTCAGTGTACTATGACCCATATTTGGAAAACTACCAACCAACTACCGTGGACTAAGCCTTTTATCCATAGCATATAAGGTCCTATGGAGTATAATGTGCGAGCGACTAAAACCAATTATCGCTGACCTGATTGGACCATACCAGTGTGGCTTTAGGCCTGGAAAATCGACAACTGACCAGATTTTCGAGCTACGTCAAATCCTGGAGAAGACCCTCGAGGAATAAATCGACAGCTATCACCTATTTGTCGATTGTAAAGCGGATACGGGAGAATCTCATAAGCTTTTGTAGGATGACCTTGAGGAACACCAAATCCGCAGAGAAAGTTGGTAAGGATCTTGCCGAACCTTTCGAAACCAAAAGTCAGGCAAGGCGACTCCCTATAGTGCGATCTCTTTAACATCTTAATGGAGATCATTATGAGAAAAGCTGCAGTCAATATGAATAAAACCATCAGCAGCAAAAGTCACATGCTGCTCGCGTATGCTGATGATATCGATATCATTGGGCGCACAATTAGAGAAGTTACTGCGGTGTTTTCGATAATTGAGAAGGAATCAGCAAAAGTGGGTCTGAGAGTAAATGAGGCCAAGACAAAATTAATGGTTTCAACGAGCAGGGCCTCCACGCGATTAGACCAAAACGTGAACGTTGATATCCGTTATAATTTCGAGGTGGTAGATGAATTTATATACCTCGGATCTGCCGTAAACAAAAACAACAATGTCAGCCTTCAGATCAATCGGTGAATTGTGCCTTTTGAATATATGTTATTTTGGACTAAGCAAGCACTTTAGCGATAAAGCCCTCTCTCGAGGAACACAAGCCCAGCTATACCATACTCTCATACAACCTGTCTTGCTTTATGGCGCAGAATCCTGGGTCTTATCGCAAGCAGACGAAACATCTGTAGGAGTCTTCGAGAGAAAAATACTCCGGAAAATTTATGACCCTATAGTGTGAGCTTTATCCCGACATCAACATAGTTAAGCGGATTAGAATAACACGATTGCTCTGACCAGGCTATGTCAGTGGAATGGATGAAGACGAATCAGCACTTGAACTTGAAGGAAGGCGAAAAGTATGTCGACCCGGGCTCCGCTGGAGGGATCAAGTTGACGAATCCCTGGGTACACTTGGTATTACCAACTGAAGGGATAAGGCAAAAGATCGAACTGGTTGGTGAAATATGTTATCTTCTTTTGTAAGGTTGTTCGAGACCGGAAAACTAGAACTAGAGTTATAAGATCTTTCATTATTTTCTAAATGTTTAGCAAATTTCGAGAAATTCTAAATAATTTCCACATAAAAATGTCGATAATTAAATAAAATTTATTTTTACAAATAAGGAAATAGAAAAAGTTACTGACTTACAGAATTGTATGACATCGAATTTCTTGATTTTGCCACTTTTGTTGATTTCAAACAAAATCATTTGCTTGATTTCCCACACGTTTTGACAGACGACAAATCGGGTATTTTTCCTATTTGTTTAGGAATCAGGAAAAAATTGCTTGATTTGCTTTATGCAACGCTGTTTTATCTTACACTACGAACGAACAGTACGTTTGTTTACAACCATTTCAATCACGGCTCATCGATGTGGTAGTACGAGTACCACTAGAATACCCGACTTATTTAGTTATCGCATTTTTTAGGTATTTATTGTTTCTCAAACATATATTTTATATACTTTTTTGTTTAGTTTTATTCCTGGAATACATTTGTGCTGAATTTAATTGTGGAAAAATACCAGACAAAGAAAAATTCCTATTGTTGTCGGATTGGCGTGTTTGTTGTCGTAGTAACACTACCTCGTCAATGCGCCTTGACTTTCAATAAAATCTGAAAAAATCACAATGCGAACACTTCTGATTTTGTTAGGACATTTGATACGAAATCAGGAAAATATTTTCCAGTGCGAATGAGCTATTACACAATTTTAGAACCACACTTTCTTTTCACTGCATAAAAGTTCCAATTTAGAACATATTTGGAGTGGTATTTGGCAAACGACTCTAGTAATGTCGCAGCCGACTTATCCATGTAGACTTTGGACTTTACTTAGCGTTAAAGCAAAAAGCTTGGAGGTGTGATATCATATGGTCTAGGCGGCCAATAGCGCCGTCCGTATTTCTGCAAAAATGTATTTCGTTCCAACATTTTTGCAGAAATATAGACCGATGATTCCACCAGCCCATAAACCACACCAAACCTTTGTTTTATCTGGATGTAGGGACAGCTTTTGAACCTGATTTTCATAATACAGCTGCATAATTCTTATACGCTGTAACGGGCAGAGTCTTCCCTTGTGCCATTTGTACCCAGACAAGTAGACAAATCTGCTATGTTTATGCGATATGACTACGACTCTACGACTGCTAGGGTCACCAATAAGTGTCACCACCTAAACAATATATTTTTCATAAAAACGGGACCCCAGACTTGCCTTTCTGTAATCCTGTCCGGTATTTCACGTAGAAATTGTTCAACACTAGGGTGATTGGTTGCATGGAAACATCAAAACCATCTAATTGAATTCCCATAAGTCCGTACAGTATACACCGAAAGGGCTTTCTAGTAGAAGTTTTTAGATCGCCGAATAGACACGAATAGCCGAAGGATCAGTTGCTCAATATGATTTTTTAAAAGCACGTGTTACCAAAGTTTAAGACTTCTAATTTTTAAATTTATCCAAACTCAATATCAGTTTTACTTATTATTAGAGTTGTGTAGTTCACGAACGAACTAGTTCAATTGAACGATTCACTCTTGTGAACTAGATGCACTAGTTCACACTGTTCCGCTCTTTGTTTCAGTAGTTGTTCACTTGTTTCAGCAGTTTTTTTGTATTTCAGTTGTGTAGTTCTCTTCGCCATTTTCTAGTTCAAGCTGAGAGACAAACTCAATTTGCAGAAAGGTGCCTAATGTTGCAATTATGGTACAATATAATATATACGTGGTAAAGTCGTTTGAACAGCTAGCTGATTTAAATTTTTTCATGTGATATTTTTGGTTCAGTTGTCAAACTCATATGTATTTTTTGGTTAATGTATGAGAAATTCATACTACAAGCTTACAAGTTATGAACATTTTTCTAATTAAAAAATGGTTGGTTTTTCTTGGAAATAATAGACAATTCAGTTAAGCACACTCACTGGCATGACTAGTTTCGCACTCCTTGACAAGTTCATCATCAGCTGCTTAACTACTGTGCCTGAATTGATACCACCGGTTGATCATCAATCGTATATAAACAAACTCAATTCTGCAATTCACATGTGCGAATTAGTATCGATCGAAGATCCCTAAGTATCAACATATACTGAATGGCTTATAATTCCAACACCAAGAACAGACAGCTTTTTTCCACCATGTTCTTCTTTTCCTCATGCCTTCTCGCATTGTTGCAGTGCTTTGAGGTGAGTTTTAATCTTGTGTCACAGAGTTGTATTTTCCCGTTGTATAGCTTTTTTTCATTACCGGGCTAGTGTCAGTTACGTTTATTTGAATTTGAATTTTTATGAACGGTTTTTGTTAGTTTTTGGTTAATGTAAGAGAAATTCATACTACAACCTTACAAGTCAGGGACATTTTTCTAATTGTAAAATGGTTGGTTTTTGTTGGAAATAATAGACAATTCAGTTAAGCACACTAACTGGCATGACTAGTTTCGAACTCCGTGACAAGTTTTTTTGCATTTTGTTTTTGTACTCTTTTGCATTCTAGTGTTGTTGGCAAAAACGATGTACAAGTAGACTGTCAACATTTCTCTTCACTCAAATGCCAACAAACAAAACGAGGGAAACCCTAGTACTTCTCTACTCTCTCTTTTACTCTCTTCATTGAATATTTCAATACACAACCATGTTGAAATATAAAATTACATTAGTGTTGTTGGTTCAAAAAGGATGTACAGGTAGACAAGAAAAAAACCCCACAATTTGGCAACCCTAGTAGAAGAGAACCAAAAAAGTTGACGCGATTCACTTAAACGCATTTCTTTCCCGCGTCATAACTTGATTATTTCATACTTTTTACATACTTTATGTCATTTTATTTAAATATGGTTGGAATTTCTATAGTTAGATAGAATAACCTCATCAGAAAACTTCTCGTGTATTTAAATATTCAACGAAGAGAGTAAGAGAGCGAGCAGAGAAACGACACGCTTCACTCGTTTTCTTTGTTGGCATTCCACTCCATCAGTAAATTTTCTTCTCTATACAATAGTTGCTTTATGATGGGTTTGCCTTCGTGTAGAGTTTGACCATAGACGACCAGAAGATGTGCGCAACTTGGCAACCCTGGTAAGAGAACCAAAAAGTGCTAGGAGTTCACTCAAACGCATTTCTCTCTCGCGTCATATCTTCCTTATTTCATACTTTTTGCATAGTTTATGCAATTTTACTTCAACATGGTTGGAATTTGTATAGTTATATACAATAACACTATCAAAAAGCTGCCCGTGTATTGAAATATTCTATGAAGAGAATAAGAGAGAGAGTAGAGAAGTACTAGGGTTTCACTCGTTTTGTTTTTTGGCATTTGAGTGAAGAGAAATTTTGACTGGCGTCATATCTTGCTTATTTCATACTTTTTGCATAGTTTATGTAATTTTACTTCAACATGGTTGGAATTTGTATAGTTATATACAATAAAACTACCAAAAAGCTGCTCGTGCATTGAAATATTCAATGAAGAGCGTAAGAGAGAGAGTAGAGAAGTACTAGGGTTTCACTCGTTTTGTTTGTTGGCATTTGAGTGAAGATAAATTTTGACTGTCTACTTGTACATCGTTTTTGCTTGTACATCGTTTTTGGTTTGACAACTGAAGCGAATAGAACAAAAACAAAATGTCTGTTGTTGCTGCATGCAACTACAATAATGCATGCTGTTATTAAAATATGAAAAGATTACGGAAACACAAATATTTCAGAAACGGAATAACCCAATCGTTAAGTCGATCTTCAATAGGGCGATTTAGTATAAACAAATAGTACAGTATCCACAACATTTTAGAGATCTGCAAAAATCAGATCATTCGATTATCAGCGATTATTCGCTCCTTTAGTTCACAGCTCACATGAACTATTAAGCTGAAAGGATACAATGAACTTGTGAACTAAATGAATGACCTACATAGTTCATTCTGTTGAGCTGAACTAAAAAGAGCGCTCAATTGAATGAACTAAAATTCCCAACTCTTCTTATTAGCTGTATATTATTTTCAAAAAAGTTAAGCACTGAAAAGTTTCCTATTGTTAACCAGGTCTGTTTGTTTAGCTATTTCGGATCTTGCCAAGATATTCATGAGGAGACGTTTTTGGTATGCTTTTTGGTGAATTCGTCAAAACTGTATGTAGCAAAACACTCATCAGAATAATGAGAATTCCTTTATACATACGTTGGAAGAATACCAAGCATTATCATTAAATAAACGTTCATGCACTTCTTATGCACAACCGAAATAGCTATACAGACAGTTAAAGTTGGTAAAAATCTGTATGCTCTACTTTTTTTTTTAAAAAAAGTGTGAAGCTAATAAAAATTAAAATCGAATTAAAATGGTCTTGAGCTTGATTAAATTTAGAAAATTGAAGTTTAAAAACAGTCAGACTAAAAACTCCCGCAAGGAAAATGGTAAAAGTTAAAGTCTTTTGTTGAAAATATCATGAGATATATGTATATAGAATTATAGTGTCTATCACTGTAATTCAAAATCCAGGGTTATAGCCTATATATATTATAGCCTATTAGTCATTGTGTCTCCAACATGTAATATTGAATAGCAAACACAATATGTTTGAAGTATTCTATATTTACGGCAAGCTGCAAAAACACGTAATGTTTGCATCCAAACAATAAATAAAAATACAGATTTTTCAGCGTGTATTTAGTCAAATATTTTTGTCGCTGCGATAAAACTTTCTCAAGCAATGAATATATTTCCATTGCGGCGATTAATCTGTACCATAGCTCACTTGCAAGAAATCCATTTTTCACTCGTGTGATGAAGCGTTTGTGCTTAATAGGTTTATGAAGCAGCTTTGGATTCTCGTATATGTATCATTTTTTAACGAAGTTCCCAAGTTTGTTCTTACAGACAATTGATTTGTTTCAAAAATAAGTACAATAAATATACTTTTTGAAGCTAATATGAAATAGTTTTATGAAGCAGTTTTCAGTTGCAGTTTCAGTTTTCAACAAACAAATCCATATTTGGGCCACAAAATCATATACTATAACATATTAATCATTGTGTCTCCAACATGTAATATTGAATAGCAAACACAATGTGTTTGAACACAAGTATACTGCATTTGCGAGAAGCTACAAACTTGTTATATTTGCACCCGAACAACAAAAAACGACAGGTTTTTCAGCGTGTACTTCATCATGAGGTCACGATTTACCTCTCATTTGGTGAACTCTTGACTTGTAAGCAATCAGGTTTTATCTGATTACCAGGAGGCAACTTCTGACTCATGGAATACGAACTCTGCTAAAGTCTGAATAGTTGGTTGGAGTGCGGCGATAGCTTAAAAAACTTTAAAAGTTGTGGCACATTTACATAACCTTTAGACAGGGCCACCACAGAATTGGTCCTGAAAAACAGCAACTTTTAATCTGAATGCAAAAGAATTATTTAAAATTAAAGCAGGTGATATTGACGATATTTTTTAGTATTATTTAACAAAAAAACTTAAGTACACTCTTTAGTTTGCGAGTGTATTTGTATAAGTTGTGTATTGTGTTTTCTCCACTATTGACTGTTTAGAATCTCTGGGCTAAAATCAAGTATTTTAAATCCGGCTGGCACCGCCAAGCACCATCAACCAAACAACTCGACAATCCAACATTTAAAATTTACCTCAACAACAGAACGCGAAGATGTGTTTCTACTTTCAAAAATCTACAAAAAAAAAACAGAAAAAAAAACAAAATTAAAGCAAAAAAATAGAATGGTTTAAGTTTTATTTACAGACACACACACACGTACACACACATAAAGATTCACACCTGAAGAAACGAGATTTTCAAAACAGATAATACATAACTACAAACCTACGACGTCGGCTGCCCCGTGTGACGTTTTAAATTCTATGAAAATTATTTTGAAGCTTTTATTTTTGATATGAAACGATGGATGGCTGATGGTTTTTGTATTTCTTCTGTGTTTTTTTTTTGTTTTTATTAATTTATTTCTTTCACAGAACAATTAATTATTCATTGGTTGTTTGTATCGTATTCGCGTGTTTTCTTTTGAAATATCCTTATGAAGTTCATTCACATTCACATTCGCAGAAAGAAGAGCATAATAAAATCGCACGAAACAGCAGTCAGTGGTGGCGGATGAAGCAGAAGATCCAATCCAATGACAAAAGTTGTGATTTTAATTTTCTCATTTTTAAGAGGTAAAACTCTATGAATTCCATCACTGATCGTGTTATCATAAATCAATATGTATATTAAGCGTTTTTATTATTATTTTATGCTTCTTCTTTTTTAAATGCAGCGTTTATGCGAAACACTTCTAAAAACAAAAGGTGTTTTGTGTTTAAAATCGCTTTTGTAACGCCACAAGCGGAAGTGGTAGATTATTTTATATACAGTTTCTTTTTTACAAATATATACACTGAACGAAAATTAATCTCGTAAGTACGAATAATGGAAAAACAATCGATGCTTTCCAAAAATTGCTGCATACATTCAATGACATTTTGTTTGTATAAAAACTAGAATCGTATAAGATGTAATGTGTGTCTTGTCTTTCAAATTCTTTGTCTCAAAAGGATCTGTACGACAAACTGCATCGTAGCTAAAATGCCAGTATCTAAAAAAAGATGTAAACTATGAGCTTTGCCGGAAGTAGGAAGATTTGGGTGAATTTTTCTCACTTGGATTTGAAAAACAAAAATCAATAACCAATTGATTTTAGTTTCCACATACTCCAGCTTCCAACCCAAAATATGGCTCTTTGAATACATGGACCTCACTATCCTTATCTTACTTTTCCGGTCTCGAACATCCCCATCCCCTTACAAAACGAAGATAACATATTTCGCCTACCAGTTTGCCTTATCTCTTCAGTTGGCAATACCAAGTGTACGCAGGGATTCGTCAACCTGATCCCTCCAACGGAGTCTTGGTCTTCCTATTTTTCGTCTTCCTTCGAGTTCGGTTTCGAAAACCCTTCGTCTTCACCCATTCTACTGACATGGATCAATCATTCTACTATTGATCCGCCTAACTATGCCAATGTCGGGATAAAGCCCATACAGCTCATGGTCGACACTCGCCGTTGTGCACTATAGGGCCATACATTTTTTGGAGTATTTTTCTCTGGAAGACAGATGTTTCGTCTGCTTGCGATAAGACCCAGGATTCTGCGCCATAAAGCAAGACAGGTTGTATGAGAGTCTGGTATATTTGGACTTTTATTACTCGAGAGAGGGCTTTATCTCTATAGTGCTTGCTTAGCCCAAAATATCATTTATACGCAAGCACAATTCTCCGCTTGATCTCAAGGCTGACGTTGTTGTTTTTGTTTACGGCAGATCCCAGGTATATAAATTCGTCCACTACCTCGAAATTATATCGGTTATCAACGTTCACGCCTTGGTCTATTCGCGTGGAGGCCCTGTTCGTTGAAATCATTAATTTTGTCTTGTCCTCATTTACTGTCAGACCCACTTTTGCTGATTCCTTCTCAATTCTCGAAAACACTGCAGTAACTTCTCTAATTGTGCGCCCAATGATATCGATATCATCAGCGTACGCGAGCAGCATGTGACTTTTGGTGCTGATGGTTTTATTCATATTGACTGCAGCTTTTCTCATAATGATCTCCATTAAGATGTTAAAGAGATCACGCGATAGGCCTTCGCCTTGCCTGAGGCCTCGCTTAGTTTCGAAAGGTTCGGTAAAATCCTTACCAACTTTCATTGCGGATTTGGTGTTCGTTAAGGTCGTCCTGCAAAGGCGTATGAGTTTTGCAGGAATACCAAGCTCAGACATTGCTTCGTAGAGTTTCTCTCGTATCGGGTTATAGAAAGAAGGCCGCCTTATAATCGACAGATAGATGATAAGTGTCGATTTGTTTTTCGTAGGTCTTCTCCAGGATTTGGCGTAGCGTGAAAATCTGGTCGTTTGTCGATTTTCCAGGCCTAAAGCCACACTGGTATGGTCCAATCAGGTCAGCGATAATTGGTTTTAGTCTTTCGCACAATATACTTCATTGAACCTTGTATGCTGATTTGAATTATTAGCACTGGCAACGTAGTTCAAGTGTTGCAACTACACAAGTAGTTGGCAACGCAGAACCCGCTACGTAACTGTAGAATGCTAGTGCAGAGGGGGGTCAATTCCCCCCTCGTAGAACATTACCATGTTAAATTCGCCTGTTGAAAGCATGGCGAGTTAATTGGAAGGTAGTTGTTGTATAAATCATTTAATACGGGAAAAATTTAACTCATCGAAGGAGCCACTTTAGGCCCTTAGTATCTTAGGACGAAATTTGTTTTAGACATTTTAAGACGATTGAGCCATGTTCGTCTCTCTGGCTGGCTAGTCTACACGATACCTGCCGTAAATCTTTACAGATTACAATGACATTTTGTCAGTGACTATTATTTGCCAATATTGAGTTTGGGATTGAAAATGGACGTTTTGACCACGCCCCTTCTGGTACCTCCGATACAAATCGACACATTTAGCACAAAATCATATTTCTTCCAAACCTTTGTCTGGTTGTCAATCCGATAAATCGCGTGAAAGACTTCTGACCGTAAATTAGGTGTAAGACTTCACGTTATCAAAGGCCAATCATCGATTAAAACAAGGATGATTTTGCCACGCCCATTTTGTTACCTCTCATACTAAAGTTGTTTGGCCATCTGATTGTTCGGCACGAGAAGTCCCGCAAAACCGAACCAATCTTTATGAAAGTATGTTCTAGTCATTATTTAATCAAATAAAACTCTGTTTTGCCACACCCACTCTGGTACCTCCCATATAAAAATTGGACGGATGACCGGTTGCTCGACACGATAACTCTCTTAAACTACAACCGATCTTAATAAAATTCGGTACTAGGCAATATTTTGCTAAAAGCTACTATGTAATTAATAACTGACTATTGTGCTACGCCCAGTTTCGTACCTCCCATACAAAAGTTGGGCGTATTTCCCGTTTGCCGACTCGATATCTCCAATAAAACATAACCGATCTTAATACATATCAATAAGATTAGTTTGATGGATTTTTCAAAAGCAGCATTCCAAAAAACCGCTGGCGAGTTCTGAAGTAGCTATACGGTTTGCCAGGAATCATGAGGATGCAATTGCAAAACATCTTCTTTTTTAAACAACTATATCTCTATTTATAGAGATATAGAAAATGGTCTTAAGCTTGAATAATAAAATATCAATAATATTTAGAGCAATATGAATATAATCACTTTTGAGTATGGACGTTTTTAAAAGAACTCCCATGCAATGTATGACTTAGTGTGAGGGTTGTATTAAGTCGGTTCACCCGACTGAAACTTATGTACTGATTTTTGGTACAGTTTATTCCGTTGTTCGGAATGCTGCTAAACACAAGTACAATTCTTTGTAAAATGTAAATCCTGAACACATATTTCTGCTTCCAACCCCAAGAAACATTCGCAAACCAAAAAGTATTCACTAAATTGATGAAACGGTTGTAATGCAATCGCCAATGTACAACTTGCATACAGATAAAATTCGTAACATTTTAGTACAACTTTATTTTACGATACAATCAATGAAATTTAAGTAAACCAATCACGATAGACAGATGGAAACATGGCTTGTGTGTAGACTCGATTAGTAGATGTTATATATAAGTATACCTGGCAACATTTATTACACTGTGGAACAAAATGAAACTCTTTCGAAAATAACAATGTTCTGACAACGGATTCTGGTAAAGGGGGTAAAAAATATATATGTGTATCGGGGTTTTGAACATCAGTTGGCAACAGAGCATCAGTTGGCAACAGAGTCCGATGAACATGGTTAACGATTTCATCAATCTTGTGCACCTATTGGAGAACGCTATAAAGGGAAGAGTATTGTCTTATAGCTGACATATGCTGGACATTGTTTGATAACGCCACAGAATTACCAAGAGCTAAATGAAAAATGTGTGGCCGTCGGTGGTGCAATGGTTAGTGTGCGCGCCTCTTGTACATGAGATCCTGGGTTCGAACCGTGCTCTGACCACCTTAAACAAAATTCTTTCGGCGGCGGTTACCTCGCATAGTCACCTCGAGTATTTAGCCATGAAAAAGCTTCTCAAAATACTGTTCGAAATCGGTGTAAGACTCTTGGTCCCAATAAGTGAATGAAAACTGGAAAGCGCACCGCTCAGTGATTGTGAGAAGCTCTCCCCTGTTCCTTCATGGGATGTAATGGGAAACCATTTATTTATTTAAATGTGAAATGTAATAAATAAATTCTTGCTTAAATACCCAAATTTATACTGATCTTTCATTTATATATATAATATCTACAGCTTTCTTATAGTGAAATTTTACGTTGAGTATTTTTCCAATACACGCAACCCCTCAAAAAGACAGTTTTGTGGGACATTTTAGCGCCAACTCGGAAGAGGTACGAAATTAACCCTTAAATGGATGTTCAGTTTCGACTTACAAATTTTTAGCATTCAAGTTGAGTTTTGAGCTTTGGTGTGTTAAGAAACTTATGGTAGAATTTTATGAGGAATATTTTTGTAGCACATTTTAATCCGTTACACACGTTTTAGGGGTGTTTTTACCCTTTTTCCACAAAAATAACAAAAAAGCCCCATATATTGAGGCGGTAGAGGGTTAAAGTATTCCACGAAAATGTTTCTCGTAAATTTTTACATACAATTGCTGAACACATCCTATACCTACAATGTAAGGATATCATAGTTTCCTATGCCGATTCATCATAAGAATTTGCAAAAGGGGGAAAATTTCACCACCCTTAATAAAAACATTCAGAGGAAAACTTTCAAACGCCGATATACGTATATTTTTTACCCCCTCTACCAGAATCCGTCAGAACCTAATTATATTTTTTTGTGTTCCATATGGCCAGTTTTTCAGAGCGAGTTTAAACCGCGGATTACTAAAACTGAGATTAGATTTAATCTTAGTTTAACTGTCCATTCTGTTTTTTAGTGCACAGTAAAATACATCACAATTTTTATACTCTGTCATGGCAACCTTGTGCAAATGTCAAATATGTCAACAGTTGTTTGTTGTTATTTGTCTTTTTTTCCTCTAGTACCATAAATTCTCAATGTTATGAGCAGCATCTCGTCTTCGCTTAAAGCATTATTCCTGTAACAACAGTTTCTTAAATTGTATACTATTATTGAAATTTTTACTTACCAGTTTGTTTTGTTTTTTATATGTGGCCCAATCAATTCAAGAACTGCATATGCAGATGCTTTTGTTAGACGGAATCTTACATAGAAGTCATTATCGCCAAGCAAATTGAGGTGATTTGTCCGGGTCATTATTGTGCGTTGTTTTCTTGTAACCTCATACCAAAATTCTTCGCACACAAAATGTTTTATTGTTTACATACACAAAATTCTTCTTCTTGTTTTTCATTGCTGCTGTCAAAAGCCAACACAATCTAAACGTAGTTTAACTCGCACAAATTAGAGAGTTATACGTAGTTTTACCTTTGACTGAAAAAATAGAATCTGGTTTAAACGTAGTTTAACTCATATCCGAAGATGATCTCCGACTGAAAAACTGGCCAATTTCCACTAACACCCCTATTCTGTGTATGTGGTAACAATCAAATTGTAACCACAAAATTGTTACAAAGTTGTCACATTGTCTGTATCTGGTATTCTGACAACAGTGTGACAACGAAAAATTCACCTTGTAAAGCCCGGTATTCAGTTTTTATGAAATTTTCGTTGCCATAAGAATAAAAAATAACAAAAATTTCATGAGCCGAAAATTTCGCTCACTTTTCATTTGCATGGCACTCAGCTCTTAGCGAAATTTTCGCAGGCAAAATCAATTACAGGGTTGTTACGCCAAAGTTATTTCGTACCAAAACAATTGTTTGATAATTGTTTGGAACCAGAATTTTGTCATTTCGATAGTTTTAACAACTACAAGCAACAAGACATGCTTTAAAAATAAAATGGAGCGCGTAGAGGAATTATAAACGAAATATTTGCAAGGTTAATAAAAGATATGTAGGTGGTAACTCTCTGCAACAAAATTTTCCGTATAGAGATAAATGACAAAATTTCTTACGAAAATTTCGCAAGAACTGAATACGAGGCTTAACAAATAATTAACCTCACAAGAACAGGTTGCCAAAAGCAGGGACAACAAAACAAAAACATATGGTTTTCTGTACAAAATGAACGCGGTAAAAAAGGAAAAGTAAGTATTTAATATATTTATGTTATTGAATTAAAATTAATACATTATTATTTAGGGAATTTGAGCGCACCGCAAAGGCACAAGCTGGAATGCTATATTGCCTTCCTCAAAGAAGCGCAAATAATACGCCTGAGCATCCGCGCCAAATAAAAGAAATTTACTTTAGCGCCAACTCTCTGATCTACGTCAAAATTTCACCACCGACAAAAGCTTCTGCGCTGAGTTCAAAAAATTGTTTTCCCCCCCACGGTCGGTTCAACTTCTTGAGATATAGGCCTTTAAAAGTTGAGTATATGATCGTTCGTATCTCCGGTATTTATAATCCGATTTGGTTGAAATGGGTACCATTACAAAGGCCTTTCTAAGCTCTATAAATCAGTGTGTAAATATATTATTTTGATTGGGGAGCTAATTAAATAAACGTCTGCTTTTCTCTTTTACTTTTCTGCTAAAAATTAATTTTTTTCCAAAAAAAATTCCCTATTATACTTATTTTTTGGCAGGTTCCGAAAAAAGACCAGACCTTAGCCTTTTTTAAAGGTATATTACAATTACGTAATACATTTCGCGCTTTTTCAATCTTTCTAACACAAAAGCAAATTCTTTCTTCTTTCTGCTAAATTTCCATAGCACAAAGTAACAAAAGTCCTTCCTCCATTTTCCGTTTTGGCACAAAAAAAATTATTAATTTTTCCCGTATACAGTTTTATTGTTTACTTGTAGAATTTATAAAATGTTTTTGTATCTACTTTCCGGCAAATAAAACAACTGTCACGCGCTGTTAACGGCAGGTAACAGTTGATGTTACTTTTGTCACCAAAAAAAATGTGTCAGAATTCCAGTTTGTGACAATTGTCACATCGCTGTCAAATAGTAACCGTAGTGACTTTTGTAACCCTGCCAGAATAGGGCTGTAAATCACCAGTTACGGAGTCAGTAATTCCGTCAACTGATTACGATTTTGTTCCAATATCACCTACAATGTAACTAGATACTGGACACTAGTTTCATAACTAACCCAAGGTAGTGCAGAGGCGGGACAATTGTCAATTTTCTGTACCACGGTATTGCGAGAGGCAGTTAACTCATAGTACAAATATAATGGTAGAAGCAGTACGACAACAAATACAACAAGCCAAAAACAACAGCTGATAGAAAAATACTGAAATTGTTGGCAAAATTGGAAAAAGTGCCATTTAGAAAATGATTGTGTTTTATTTGATATTCTGAAAGTGCTTAAGTGAGAAAATTAAAACGTTTTTATGTGATTTTTACAGAGAAAACTTTTCAATAACAGCAGTTGCAGGCGAACGGGGATTGCAGACAACCAAATGTATACAAACTTTGACATAAGAGAAAAACTTACTCATACTCACTCCAGAAAAATGTTCAAATCAGCTGGGCTAGTGCTTCTACCATTTATTTGTACCATGAGTCAGCTGAAAAAAATAATATTCTCATGTAATCGTCTGTCCCACTCCCACTAACTCATTCTCACCAAACATTCAACCAAATATTTTAGTTGCTATCTTAGTTTGCGTAAGCAAATGTGGGAAAATAAACAGTTATTCTATGAAATAGGAAAAAAAAAGCTTGAAGGGTTTATATGTTGTAAATCACGAATATTGATTTAGTCGTTGTGATGAACTTGTTGATTCAACAAGTTGGGGAGTTTCGGTTATGCCAGGGGGATTCTATGCATAAAGTAACTATAGCATAGAGAAGAAAATTTACTCATGGAGTGGAATGCCAACAAAGAAATCGAGTGAAGCGTGTCGTTTCTCTGCCCGATCTCTTACTCTTTTCACCATTTAAATACAAGAGCAGTTTTCTGATGATGTTATTCTATCTATCTATAGAAATTCCAACCATATTTAAATAAAATTACTTAAAGTATGTAAAAAGTATGAAATAAACGCGGGAAAGAAATGCGTTTGAGTGAATCGCGTCGACTTTTTTGGTTCTCTTCTACTAGGGTTGCCAAATTGCAGGGTTTTTTTCATCTCTACCTGTACATCCTTTTTGTTCTATGGCACAGATGATCGAAAAGGTACTAGCCCGATGATGGAGAAATGAGAGAGCAAAGAAGACAGGAACTAATTTTAAATAGTTTTTATTGATGCTAATGACAGCTAAATTATGTTATTTGTATTTAAAGAAAATGAAGCGTGTCGTTTCTCTGCCCGATCTCTTACTCTTTTCATTGAGTCATCACCATTTAAATACACGAGCAGTTTTCTGATGATGTTATTCTATCTATCTATAGAAATTCCAACCATATTTAAATAAAATTGCTTAAAGTATGTAAAAAGTATGAAATAAACGCGGGAAAGAAATGCGTTTGAGTGAATCGCGTGGACTTTTTTGGTTCTCTTCTACTAGGGTTGCCAAATTGCAGGGTTTTTTTCGACTCTACCTGTACATCCTTTTTGTTCTATGGCACAGATGATCGAAAAGGTACTAGCCCGATGATGGAGAAATGAGAGAGCAAAGAAGACAGGAACTAAATTATGTTAAGCTAAATTATGTTATTTGTATTTAAAGAAAATACGCATTCCCTTTGATTTCTGTCCGTTTTATGTCCAACGAAAGTGTACAATTGGTAAAATACAGCAGCAAATCGAACTCTATGAAATGGCCTACTACATCGTCGTCATGAAGAGGCAACGAAGAGAGTAATGGAAACTCTTAGTGTTTCTCTATGGTTATGCATAACTGACCAACCATTCAGCTTTTGGCAGGACTGTCCCGCTTTTTTGGGATTACCCTGATTTTTAGTGTCTCGTCTCGACTTGAATCTGAACAGGGGGATTCTAGAGCACAGCTGATCGAAAAGGTACTAGGCCGATGATGGAGAATGAGAGAGCAAAGAAGACAGGAACTAATTTTAAATATTGTTTATTGATACTAATGACAGCTGAATAATGTTTTATGTTGTTTGAATTGAGCGAAAATACGTAGTCCCTTTGATTTCTGTCCGTTTCATGTCCAACGAAAGTGTAAAATTGGTAAAATACAGCAGCAAATCGAACTCTATGAAATGGCCTACTACATCGTCGTCATGGAGAGGCATCAAAGAGAGTAATGGAAACTCTTAAGTATTTCTCTATGATCTGAAATAACAAAATGATTACTATATTCAAAATAAACCGCTTTAATTCATATATTTTAACTAAATACGTACATATATTTTGATTTGAATTTAAACCCAAAAAATATATTATAATAGTTATTATATTAGCATTGTACACATTGTACACTACACAAGTAGTTGTAGCTGCGTAGTTGACAACGCAGAACCCGCTACATCACTGTAGAATGGTAGTGCAGAAAGGGGTCAATTCACCCCCTCGTAGGACATCATCATGTTAAATTCACCAGTTGAAAGCATGATGAGTTCATTGGGAGGTAGTTAGTGGTAGTTGCTTTGTAGTTGGATACGTAACTGGTTTTGAACCAGTTACATTTTCTGACGGGCAGTATTGTTGATGTTGGGTGTGTGGTGCAATGGGTAGTGTGGGTGGCTCTTGTACATTAGAACGTGGGTTCGATCACTGCTCTGACCATCTTAAATTTCTTTCAACGACGGCCACCTCGCTTAGTGATGGCTACACTATCGAGTACTTAGTATGGTACCCATTTAATCGGGTTTTTTGATTAATCCGTTAATCGTAAATTTCAATCTGACAATTAACCGAACAAAATGCAATCAAATTATTCGATTAATCGATTAAAAAAGAAAACATTGACCAAACATTGTACTAGGTTCATTTATTAAAACAAAAAACATTATAAAGTATAAAATATATGTAGGTACAATTCACAAATTGTAGTTGCAGCAACATGAAAACTAGTGAGTTTTGGTACCAAGACAAAATTACAAAACGTAATTTTTTGACTATTATCCTTATTGTATATAGTTTGAGCAGAATCGGGCCAGGCATTTTGATACCCAGCATACAAAATTACCAGTGGGTCTTGAAATTTCATCAGACTATTACACCCAATTTAATGAACCAATTTTGAGGCATTTTTTTTTTATTTATGTCTATGAGCCAAAGCACTGTTCGACGCTTTCTCTCAACAAACTATCAAATCTGTTCGAAATGTGTGTAAAGTTATGAAATTTGTTCGCAAATCGTTGTCATATGAGTTGCCATATTGTAGGAGTGTTTCAAGACGGACTGCTTCCCACAAACACGTTCTTACGTTTTATTAATCGATTAATCGCACTGAATTGTTCGAGTTAATCGTTAATCGAAAAATTTAATTATTAAAATGTTCGGTTAATTTTATGACACGATTAATCGATTAACCGAATAATGATTAATTGAATGGTTACCCTAGTACTTAGCCATAAAAAATCGTCTCAAAATACCGTTCGAAATCGGCGTAATACTGTAGATCCCAATCAGTGAGTGTAAAATTAGAACGCGCACATCTCACTCGATGTGAGAAGCTTTCCCGAATCCCTTCACGGAATGTAATGGGAAACCATTGTATTATATTCTAGTGTACGTAGGGCTTCATTAGTACGACTTCAGTTAATTTTAATTTCGTAAGAATATTTTGGAATGCTACTGATGTTCAGAGAGTTTGTTGTTTTTTATGCCAATCATTGTAGGAATAAATATAAATCCGATAAATAAATTCAAAACGTAATACATTTATGTATATCGTCGTCACTACACGAACGAAATTTAAATAGTATTTTTTTGTTTATTTTGTAGCGTTTTTATGTTCTTGCATTTCAGGCGGAAGTCGATTTGCAGCAGTGCGATTTTGCATTTTGAGTAACCCATGATTTTCTCAATTCAAAATTGAGTCATCCTATTGGATGGGGGGGGGGGGGGTGGTTGGTGGCGGGGTGAGGCGAGGCATGTCACGTTAGACAAATTTTATAATTCCATTCATCGCCTATCATAATTTCGGCAAAACTTTTTATGGTTCATTATAAATCAATAGCTGCTAAGCAAATTAAAACTTTGTTGCATCCATTTAAATAAATTTGACTCATTGAATTTAGAATTCTAAGTTACAGAAGTCATCGTCATCGTCAGCGACACCGGCATCGGCAGAAGCATCGTCACGCAAAACGTGATAGAATGTCTCGTCGTCTTGACGATAGTTAAAGAAACACAAATTTCGCAATAACTAATGAAACATTGCAATCATTCCGGCCAAGTAACTAAACGTACAGAATGGAGCTTAAGAAAACCATTTGTTGCCAAAAAAAAAAGAGATCTAGCCAACTAAATACAGTAACTTCTAGAAGACTTGTTCTTTAAGTCACTAACAATCTACCTTTAGCCAAGTAAGCGATTTGTTATGTCGTTAGTGGAATTACAAAATCTAAACTAAAAGTTCTCTGATAGCTTGGCATCAACAAACTCAGCTCCTCTTCTTGTTCAATGTAGGCAGGCGGAAGCAATTGTTCTTCGCTCAAATACTGAAGATGATGGATGATGATTTATTTACCAATTAAATAGCCAACGACTGGTATTGATAGCAGTTTCTGGCCAAAACTAAACAAAAGCCACGATGAACTTTTATCATTTTCTAGACTTTGGGTGTATGGTTGGACGAGCTGTTGAAATCAAATAATTGTTGATCGATTAATATAAAACATTTCAAAAATATTTACACAACAATCAAAGTTAAATTGTTAACTTTCAAGATCAAGGTCTAATCTGTTAGCAATCGTGATAATGGACCATACTTGTGTTATATTGATGGCAACAATAGAAACATTAGAATTTTCATAACAATGAAATTGAAAAAAAATTATAATAACGGTCACTTCTTAGGTCGATGATGGTACTGATGGTATAAATTTAAAATTGAGGTTTTGAAAAAATTCGATAACAATGGATTAAATAAATCATAGTGTTCTTGACATAATGCCAAACAAATAAGAAGCGGCTTAAAATGGTCACACGCGGCACAATTCTCGAATACTAAAGTAGATAATATACTCATACATATCTAGATCCAACATAATATACGATCCCCCGTATAATGAGATTCATTTCGGATCGGGAGACACACAAAAATAACGGCCTCTCTAACATATTCTCCCAAACATATTCTGCAGGAACCATGTATATGTTTGGAATATACTTTAAACATTAACATGTTTGCAAACCCCAAACTCACTTGTGTCTAAATGTAAACAGCATCATGTTTACTGGCAAATATGTATTCTTTTACGTGGAAACATATGCGTATTTCCCCACAAGCTTAATAATATTTAAAAACGAATTATTCTTTGATTTCAATATATATGTACATATGTATTATTTATTATAATTAATTTTATCAATATAAATCCACATTTATAAATAATTAATATAAAAAATTGAAGGATTTAAAACGACCTTTTTTACATTTAGGTGCATTAAATGCATAATTTGCTTTTGTTTCATGAACTAAGAATCTGCTGCTCTTTTGTTTCTCCTTTCTTTGTTGTCTCTCACGTTTTTGTTTTCGGAAGGCGTTGATACATAAAGAATAAATTTATATACAAGCCAAGCGTTTATTTCACAAATGGTCCGCCGTTGCAATTTTTTCAGTAAAGGCTCGGACAGACAAAGGGCTCCACGTTGTTGCCCTTTCCAGTTTTCTTCCTCAAAATCGTTTCTCACTTTCGTAGCACACATACACAAAAACCAAAGTGACATTACAAACTATTTAAGCGTCTGAGCCTTCGTTTATTCTTTTTTCACTGATCAAGCGCTTTTGATATCCTCTGTCCGATGAAGCATTGACGACTGAATACATGAAACTAAAATGCAATACATCCGCCAAAATAAGAAACACTGACTTCATTTGCAATTTACACGCATATTCAGGAATATTTATGACTCACTGACAGAGAAAATAATGCAAAAATACAGAAACACACTCAAAAGATAGACTCTCTCGTTGTCCCTCTTTTATTCTCTTGAGAGCATAGTGTGCAACAAACACAGCTGTATTTGTATCACAAACATAAATATATGTTGGTCGCAAACACATATATATTATAACATATTAATCATTGTGTCTCAAACATGTAATATTGAATAGCCAACACAATAGTTATGTTTGGATACAAGTATATTATATTTGCGACAAGCTCCAAACACACTATATTTGAAACCAAACTACGAAAAAAAAACAGATTTTTCTGCCTGTGTTTAACTTTTTACAGGGGCTAATTATGTAAGAAGCGATATCGAATTCATTATCGTTTAGTCGGTAGTGAAGTTTTCTGAACGCGTTAAATTTCAAATGATAGATAACCCGGCATTATCGACATAACGACAAATTTCAACATATTCCTCCAACTGGTTCTATCCTTCGCCTGTTCTCGCCAGTTGGTAACACCAAGGATACGGAGGGATTCTTCGGCCTGGTCTTTCCATCGGAGTCTTAGTCGTCCTTTTTTCCTGCTTTCATCGGGTACGTTATCGAAAACCTTTCGCGCTGACTCATCTTCATCCATTCTGATAACATAGCCTAGATTGGCATCATTTGATCCGCGTTGTGGCAAACTAGTTGTGTTAAATACAGTACAAATGTATACCAACGATAAAAGTCAACAAAAAAGTGCAAAATACATTTAAATTTTTCAGTTCTACACCAAAACGACATGAAAAAGTTAAGACCCCTTTCACACTCGGCAAGTTACTTGCGCAAGTCTCTTGCCCAAGTCTTGGTTTGTTGATGACAGAGGTAAGTTCGGGATAGGGGAATAAATTTTGAGTACAGACTTGCTTGTACTCCAAAAGTTGAAAAACTGTGTGAAAGGGGTCTAAGTGAACATATTTTGTAACTCCACCTGGTGTAAGTTAATTTTAAATTTAATTTCTCTCATTTCCACAAACCTACGACGAAGAATGTGAAATGAAACGTCAGATGTATTCGTCTGTGCCCCAGGCATAGAGTAATCTCAGACTAGAGAGAATATTTGGCTCATCTGACGTTTTCTTTCACACTCTTCGTGATGCGGTCGGTGTGATAGAGAGATATTTGACGAAAAGTGATATACACCAGGTGGAATTACAATAACTTCTTGCTTTAATTTTTCATGCCATTTTGGTGAAAAACCCGTGAAATTTAAATGTGTTTTAAACTTTTTTATTGACTGTTATTGTTGGATACATTTGTGTTGTATTTAACACAATAATTTTAACACACAAAACGAAATGCCGTTGTTGTTATTTTGTTCGTTGTTTTGAACCATTGCCTCTATCTGGTATTAGTGAAGCAATTCTTTTCAACATCAAACGTAAATATCACACCAGGCCAAATGTCATAAATTTGGTGGGAGAACTAGTAGATCTACTATAAGTATTAATATATGGCCCCAGGCGGTGATGACGTCTCTATTTGACAGAACTATATACAGATGATAATATACTACATTACCTGTGACGGGTCTATCTGTCAGCACATCTTAAACAACAGTCCAAGAAAATCTTTAGAACTGATGGATCTGCACGCTGACACATATGGACATTATCTGAAAAATAAGACGTTTTAACGCAAAATCCATTATTACAATATTTGTAAAGCATCATCCACATTTTAGAATGAAAAATGGACTGTTTGGTGCGGCTTATGGGCCGGTGGCATCATTGTATGTTGACGAACTTTTTGTTGCCTAAAATAGAACAATTGGAATTGATTGACATGTGGTTTCAACAGGACGGTGCCACATGGCACACTGCACGCGACACCATGAACCAATTTAGAGGCTAGTTCGGTGAGCAATTAATCTCACGCTGTGGGCCAGGGTTGCCACAGTTGGTAATATCCATCCAAAATTGGTAACATTTCAATGGCTTTGTAACATGGTAACTAGTGCTGTGCAAAAAAGAGCAGACTGCTCTTTTTTCACAGTGATTGCAAAATCACAGTTCGTCACTGTGATTGAAAATAGCTATTCACTGCGATTGCTCTTTCGCAGTTTTTGGAAGTGTTGTGCAGTGAGTACAAAGAAAAGAGCAGTCGGCTTGTGATTGCGATTGTGATTGTGATTGTGACTGACAGCGTTGAATCTGTTTTTGTTATTCAGTTTGATACCAAAAAACTGCGACTGTGTCGCAGGTTGCTATGCATCAGCAGGATGTTTAGACTTTTAAGAACACTAAAACAAAGCGCGTTAAAGAAAGTATATTCCGGTCATACTGTGTTTTGTTTTTCAATGTTTCTTTTTTCTTCGAAGAACATAGTCGGGATTGAAAATTTATTTTGAATTTATAATTTTAATTTATAATTTATTTAACACAAAATGTTAATCCTGATGATGTCTTTTGAGGAGGGACAAAACATTGAAAAATAAAATAAAATACAAAGTGTCATTCATTCCTAAATGATCTCAATTTTTATCTATTTTTTTAACTATTTTTTTTTGTTACATATGAATTAAAACATGTTTTGTTTTTGTTATTTTATTATTTAGAAAAAAACTATATGAATTGTTTTCTGTTTTAAATAAAGCGTTCCGGTTACTTTATTTCTATCTTGAAAGAGTGTTCGGCAAACACGCACAACCTTAATTTGTAGTTGTTTTGTTGGCATTAAGTTTGTTGGTTTTTGTTATTCGCTTTTTTGCCATCGCCGACATAAATCACAGTTTAAATCACCGTTTATACTCACTGTGATTGGTCAATCGAAATCACAGTTTTCACTGTGATTGACAATTCACGGTTTTGCACACCACTAATGGTAACATTTTATTGATTTTGGTAACCTTTTGAAATGAAATAATTAGTATAAGAAAAGCATTTGATTTCATACTTCTACAATGTTACTTACAAACACGGTTTCCACAGATTACCTAAAAGAAGATACCAACATTTAGAACATTAAATGTTTATTTAAAATAATTAATTGTATGTAGATAATGAAAAATTTTTCGACGAGTCGCTGCCACCAAAACTAAATTCACTATAACGCTTTTATAATCAATCACGAATCAAACTCGGAGCGGAACACTTTGCTCCCAAAAAAAATTAAGAGAAAAATCTAAGTAAATACGGAAATAAATTCAGAACAAAACCGGTCGAAGGCAAGACAATTTAAGCCTTAATCATAAATAACATTTCATTTGAAATATTTTTCCCTTTTTAGTTAGATTTGTCTACTTTATCTTTTCTGGGGAACGTAAACTTGTCTCTATTGGGAAGTTCACTGATTGCAAAAAGTGTATTTAAACCGCACAAAGAGTTTGTAAGTGCGAAAGAGACGAATATATTTGGTTGTTTAGTGCGAACGACATCAAGCGCGTATTTTGTTTAGGCCCATAACCATTCAATTCTCCCAAACAGTGTTGCCACTGCTTCATGTTTTCTTCTGTTTGTAAGTAACATTTTAGATCATATTTTGACAAATTTTCTAACAGAAGTTTGAAATCAAATATTTTTTCTTATACTAATTATTTCTTTTCAAAATGTTACCCAAAATGAATAAAATGTTACCATGTTACCAAGCCATTTAAATGTTACCAATTTTGGTTGGATATTACCAACCGTGGCAACCGTGCTTACAAACAGAAGAAAACATGAAGCAGTGGCAACACTATTTGGGAGAATTGAATGATTATGGGCCTAACCAAAATACGCGCTTGTCGTCGTTCGCACTAAATAACCAAATATATTCGTCTGTTTCGCACTAATGAACTCTTTGTGCTTTGATTGGTCTGAATATAAAAGTGTTCGAATACTTGGCCCTAAATAATTTTGCATTGCAATTGAAAGGCAATAAAATGCAAAGAAAGTGAAGATTATGTTTTTTATGCCATATTTTATGTTTTGCTTTTGGTTTGTTTTTAATCTTTATATTGATGTATGATGATGAAAAAGCCGATGGGATGTAATGGGAAACCATTTATTTATTTTTTTTATTGATGTATGTATGTAATATGATTTTCAAATTTCAAATAAACATTTAATGTTCTAAATAAAAAAAATTTTAAAATTTTGTGGTAATTAAAGAATTGTCCCTGTGGCAGCCGTGGCTCCTCGCTTATGCGATTTTGACCTCACTATAATATTTTTTTTTGTGTGGGGCACGTCTATATGGACAAGCCAGCCACGACTGTTGACTGGGAAGACAACATTACACTTGTCATCGGTGACATACTGGCCTAAATGTTGAAAAAAGTGCAAAAACATACAACCTCGTGCATTTTTTAAAAATGGAAAAAAGTGAATTTTTTACGAAAAAAAACTAAGGAAAAGCTTGATAAATACTGTGGGGACTCTGCAACGTCGATTTCAATGGTAAAAAAGTGGTTTACTGACTTTCGTTGTGGTCGCACAAGTACAAATGACGCTGAACGTTCTGGAATTGAGGTTAATACACCCGAAAATGTCGAAAAAATCCATTGTATGGTGTTGGCCGATCGAAGAGTAAAAGTGCGTGAGATTGTTGATGCCATAGACATTTCATATGGCAGTGTGGTCTCGATTTTAAATGATCAGTTGGGTTTAAGAAAGCTGTCTGCAATATGGGTGCCGCGTTTGCTCTCAATTGACCATAAACGCACGGGTGCACGCGTGTGTAGTCTCAATGACAAAATTCCATGAATTGGGCTACGAATTGCTACCTCATCCACCACATTCTCCGAATTTAGCGACCCAGTGACTGTTTCCTATTTCCAAACTTAAAGAAATGACTCGTTGGAAATAGATTTAGCTCCAACGATGAAATTATTGATCAAACATATGCCTATTTTATGGACCTCGAAAAATCCTATTTGTTGGAAGGGATACAAAAATTGGAAAAACATTGTACTAAGCGTATTGAGCTAAAAGGAGATTATGTTGCAAAATTAATTTTTGTTTGCAAAAAAAAAACTGTGTTTCATTCAAAAAGTCACGGACTTATTGATCCGCCCTCGTAATATATTTTTGATAACAAAATGTACTTGGAAGCCAATAAACTATGATGGCTTATAACTCATTATCATTCGTGCTTTATACTAGTTCAAATGTGTCTATAGTACAATTCATATTCATATCATTTAGGCAACATAATGCCTCACATTTTAATATCTATGTAGATTCTTATATTGAGTATATCACGATGCATATTAGTTTTTACCACAAAAATAGCAAAAAAAAAAAACAATATCAAACTGTTTTGAAACACCTTCGCTCATCAGTGAATTGAAAACAATTGATCAATTCTTGGCAACATCAACAAATTCAAACAAAAAACAAAAACAACTCATTAAACAAATACGTTTGTACATCCAACACATTGTAGCTCTCAGATGCATGGAAACTTAGATCCGTTGTATTTGATGTACTCGTACATTCATGGTTCGAATGATTGAACAAACAAACAAACATCTCGAACATGAACTCATCCATTCAGCCATCCATCCATCCACTTGTACTCGGCCAGAAGTTGTCGATATGATGTAAACTTTATTTTTAAGCCACGTCAGGAGGAATAAGAGAAGAAAACTAAAAATAATCTTTTGAAAAACAAATAAATATTCAAAACCCACCACCACAAACAACAGATGTGATAACTATAAACGTTTACACTGTTTTACAACAGTTGTGCTACAATAGAATAGAGGGATTCTTATTCTGATGTCTTAAGTATACAACAAATGTGGACTAAATTTTAATAAATTTAATGATATTTTATAACAGCTCCAGTGTCAGTTTCCATTTAGTAGCCATCAGTATAAATGGAATTTCCTGAAGGGAAGGATGGTAACTCATTTGTACAATCGCTTCTGTCCAGTATTAATATCTCTTTGCCGTTCTGGAATTTCGCCATCGGCATAGTCTAGTCAGATGCTAGTCTCAAGTGTCCATCCGGATCGGGCTTATCCATTGTAATTAGAATATTAGCATGCCCTAGTTGAGCATGCTTCCAAAATCTCAGTTCTCTTAATCTGCACTTCTGGCAGAGTTCCGTTTGCCGTAAAGGTCTGCGTTCAATAATTATAAGGATATCCAAAGCCGCTTAAGAGGTGCACATGACAGCAGTATTATCAAAATTTTCAATTGATTGCTCCTATCTAAAACATTCCACCAAACCAAAGCAATTATCCCTTCTTCATCCGATCCTCAATATTCTCATTCCAATTTAACTACCGTTTTAAAATATTACCGCTAGGCTTTCTAGCTTGGGTATTCTAAACTCCCAAATCATTCATCTACACGACCAGCTCCATGGTCAGGGGTTTACTCCCAAGCAACGGGCTCTAGTACAAGTCGATATTTTTCCTAAAGCAGCTTTGCATAAACTAAACACCGATTTCACTGAGACCTGAATGACAACGTAATCCGAATTGGCCAGAACCCTACGACTCTCAATTTAAAAGGATGCCGTTAAAAAATAATAATAATCCAATCAAGGGATATAGTACTTCTGGTGTGCGTCGCGTCGTCAGCTTTCGTATCGAGCAAACATTCAAGACAGAGTTGTTAATACGCTAGCCGAGTATATGGACAATCCAGTCGACAATAAGCTAGGGTATGCATGATACTTCGAGAGTTCCTAATTGCGCCAGACGTTACATTAGTAACGCCAATTTCTATGTCCAATATGGGTGTTAAATTAAAGTTCACAAAACCAAAATTGTACTCAATATTTCTAAAAACATCGTGCAAGGTATTATGCGCAGACTTCCCTTTCAGAGAGGCGAGCTGATTGTAACTGAATTATAACAGTTTAGTTCAATTCCAAATCTACAAGGTGGCGCAAAATTAACGTCATAATGTGAATGTGCTTTAGTTTTTGCAAATGGCGTCAAAAGTCAATGTGGTTTGACAGGGGTTTTCAATAAGAGCGCTACAAAAGTTTTTTTTAAATAAAACAAAACCGGTTTTAGATACCAATGAAATTCTTTATTCCTGTGAAAGTACGTTCGGTGCCATTATGTATGGAACTCGATTACTTTTGCATGGCGCTGAACCCAATTTTCTATGGTTTTCAAGCATAAATCGGCCGATACTGCTGCAATTTCACGTTCGATATTCGTACGAAGTTCATCAACTGTCGCTGGCTTGTTGGCATAGACCATAGACTTGACGTAGCCCCACAGGAAATAATCTAACGGCGTCAAATCGCACGACCGAGGCGGCCAATCGACTTCCAATAAATTGATTGTGGCATTCGCTGTGTGGCTTGTGGCACCGTCCTGTTGGAACCACATGTCCTCCAAGTCCATATTATCCAATTGGGGCCAAAAATATTCGGTTATCATTGAACGGTAGCGATTCGCATTCACAGTAATGTGCCGGTCTTGATCATCACGGAAGAAGTACGGCCCAATGACGCCGCCGGCCCATAAACCGCACCAAACCGTAATTTTTTCGGGATGCAATGATGACTCATGGATTACGTGTGAATTGCTGTCTGACCAATAACGCATATTTTGCTTATTGACGAAGCCATTCGGCCAGAAATGATCCTCATCGCTGATTGTTGAGGCCTCTTAAAGTTGGCCTCTTAAAGTTGAGGCCACTGACTCCAAATTTCGGTAGTAAATTTTAATAATTTCGACTCGTTGTTGGCTCGTATATCTTTCCATGATGAAATGGCAAACCTTACTGAAGAGAAGCGTCTTGTAGCGTCTCTGTTGAAAAACCCTTTGACTATTTGACCAATTTTCGGTCTGTTATTTTAGCGCAGCGTGAATTTCATGTCCAAAATCTTAATGAGCGATGAAGCCCGTTTCCACTTAAGTGGTTATGTTAACAAACACAATATGCGTTTCTGCTGCACAGAAAGCCAACATGAAGAGCCATTTCATCCCTTCAAAGTGACTGTTTGGTGTGGCATTTACAGCGAAAAAGTGATTGGCCCTTATTTTTCTGAGGACGCCGATGAACCCACCGTAACCGTAACTGTGAGCGTTACAAGCAGAAGTTAAACGAGTTTTTTTCCCGCAAGTTACCGAATTGGGTATCGAGAATAGTTGACGGATGAATACATATCTCGAGCAAAGATGGGGATTTTGAGACACCAATTTCCGGGCCGAGTGATCTCCCGTTTTGGAGATTTGAAATGGCCGTCCAGATCGCCAGATCACACTTCTTCTTTGGGGCTTTTACCACCACAAACCTTGCAAAAGCTAAAAGCAGACATTGAAGAAGAAATCGCCAACCTGAAACGAGCACAAATATGTATCAACTCGGGAGATGGTCATTTAACCGATATAATTTTGCCAACTTTTAACCCTATTCTGGCAGATCTACAAAAGTCACCACGGTTACTGTATGACAGCAATGTGACAAGTGTCACAAATCGGTATTCTGACACTTTTTTTCGTGACAAAAGTATCAAAAACTGTTACCTACCAAAGAAGGGGTAACAGTGCTTGACAGAGGTTTTGTTTGCCGATGAGTTGATACAAAAACATTTTATAAATTGTGGAAGTAAACAATAAAAGTGTACACCGGAAAAAATAAATAATACAAATTGTACCAAAACGACAAGAGGGCATAATTAAATGGAGAAAGGGCTTTTGTTACTTTGTGCTATGGATATGGAGCAGAAAGAAGAAAGGGGGAGTGTGGCATTCCGTAGACAACTTTTGTCAATTATTTTTGGTTGTCAAAAAGCGTGTTAAGATTTGATCGAAGAGCTCATGCCTGCCGATAAACAAAAACACATCACTTCCATTCGGAATGCGATTTTTGATGTGTTAACATCTATACGCGCGCCTCTAGGGCAGTAAACTATAAATTTAATACATACGCAAGTGTTAGGTTTGTAAGAGTAAATCATCGTTTGTTTGTTCGTTGCTTGGCAGTCGGTATTGAAAGTGATTATTGGGCGATTTTCATATAATTTTCCCACGCAATTTTCTCCGGAAATTCATAGCCGATTTTATTAATTTTTGGATTAAAAAGCTAGTGCGGGTTTCGACGGAGAGTTTAGGCCAAAAATTAAGGCGATCCGATATCGGCGAGCCGAGATTTAAGTGTTTTAATTTGGAGTATTAATTTGGAGTAATATTAAAAAAGTGTTTTATGTTGATCTTCGGTTTTGTCTTATCATCGTTTGTCTGTACGTTGCTTGGCAGTCGGTATTGAAAGTGATTATTGGGCGATTTTCATATAATTTTCCCACGCGATTTTCTCCGGAAATTCATAGCTGATTTTATTAATTTTTGGATTAAAAAGCTAGTGCGGGTTTCGACGGAGAGTTTAGGCCAAAAATTAAGGCGATCCGATATCGGCGAGCCGAGATTGAAGTGTTTTAATTTGGAGTATTAATTTGGAGTAATATTAAAAAAGTATTTTATGTAGATCTTCGGTTATATCGTACGAATATAACAATGTATGTATGTATGTACAAGTGTCTGTTGCTTTGCATTCTTTGACTTTTGTGGGAATAAAACAAAAAGTATTGAGCAAGAAAATAATGACACATGTGCTTGCACTGGGTCTTTAAATAATTTTAAGTATTAATATTATTTAACCCTGCTGTTAGATTAGGACCATTTGGTCCAAATTTTTTCTGTTTTCCCTTGTAACTTTGGAACGGTGATATATACTGACTAAATTTTTCTGCTAATGGGGTCTTTTAATAAAACAATGTTATGTGCGAAAATTAAATTTTCTAACTTTATTCAGGACTGAGAAAAATACAAAATGACGAATCTTAGGTTAGAGGACCATTTGGTCAATAGTACATTTTTTCATTACCAAGCGAATGTAAATTCATGTCAAATATTTAGAAGATGTTTTTGGTATGTCAAATACTTGCTTTAGAAATTATTGAACCAAAATAGTTACAAAGGATAAGATAAAATTATTATTTTGGATGAAAATTCCAGTATGGACCAAATGGTCCCTCAACCTAAGATTCGTAAATTTTTTCATTACCAAGCGAATGTAAATTCATGTCAAATATTTAGAAGATGTTTTTGATATGTTAGCGGATGTTTTTGATATGTCAAATACTTGCTTTAGAAATTTTTGAACCAAAATAGTTACAAAGAATAAGATAAAATTATTATTTTGGATGAAAATTGCAGTATGGACCAAATGGTCCCTCAATCTAAGATTCGTAAGTTTTTTCTAATCTAACAGCAGGGTTAAATGAAACGTCATCATATGATTGAACGCTGTTTTATATTTTCCAATGTAACATTTACGAATGTGTTCATAGAAATCGAACAGGTACCGTGTAGCAACAAGGTGTTAACACATCGCCCGTGAGTTCGAACACTCATTGGATTTTTTTCTACACTGGACTTCGTTGCCCATGGTTCATACCAGAAGTGCGTCGGAGCAAGTGGTATTTTGTATGGTAAATAGTCTCTCAAACCTCTCTAAACTTTTATGAATAGGCCGGTATTTTTTTTGTAAACTCCGATATTAGGAAATAATAATCAGAAATAGTGATGGCATAAATTTACTTGTTTTTGTGTTAGAAAGATTGATAAGCGTCAAATGTATTTCAAAATTTTGAACGTAAATATTTCCGGTCTATGAAGGGTTATTGGTGAGTATTAAACCAAAAAAAGGCTAAGGTCTTGTCTATTATACGATCCTACCAAAAATAAATATAATAGGGCAAAAAATTTTTGTCAGAAAAGTGTGGTTAAAAATCGTCGCTTCCTAATGGGTTACTAACAATAAATATATTTATACACTGATTTATAAAATTTAGAAAGACCTTTGTTGTGATACCCATTTCAACCAGATCGGATTATAAATACCTGAGATATGAGCGATTATATACTCACGCTTTAAAGGCCTATATCTCATGAAGTTGGACTGATCGCGGGGGGAACAGAGAGCTTTTTGAACTCAGCGCAGAAGCTTTTGTCGGTGGTGAAATTTTGGTGTAGATCAGAGAGTCGGTGCTAAAGTAAATTTCTTCTTATATTTGCCGCTAATGCGCAGGTGTATTCTCTCTGGATGTTCCTTAAAGAAGGCAATATAGCATTCCAGCTGTGCCTCAAATTTCCTAAATAATATTGTATTAATTTTAATTCAATAAAACATAAATATATTAAATACTTCTCCTTTTCTGCCGCGTTCAATTTGTGCAGAAGACCATATGGTTTTGTTTTGTTTTCTCTGCTTTTGGCAACCTGTTATTTTGAGGTGAATTTTTCGTTGTCACCGTGTGGCCAGAATACCTGATACAAACAATGGTGACAACTTTGTAACAATTTTGTAGTTACAATTTTATTGTTAGCACTTACACAGTATAGGGGTGTTAACATAGAGTAAATCATGCTAGAGAGAATATTTGGCGCATCTGACGTTTCCTTTTACACTCTTCGTGATGCGGTCGGTGTGATAGGGAGATGTTTGACGAAAAGTGACATACCGGGATTCCGTAACTTTACTAACGATAACGACTATATCGTTAAGTAGCGACAAATGTAGAATTTTTTTCGACATCCAACGTTCATACGAGTATCACACCAGGCCAAATGTCATAAATTTACTGAGAGAACTATTAAGACTACTATAAGAATTAGTCTATGGGTGTCAATGTAATAAATTTTACATCTTCAAATAAACTTTTCGTGAAAACAAAACTAATTTTTATACCCTCACCCATAGGATGGGGGTATATATCATTTAATACGGAAAAAATGTAACACATAGAAGCAGCCATTTTAGACCCTCAGAATCTTTCGACGAAATTCGTTTTAGGACTTTTTAAGACGATTGAGCCATGTCCGTCTGTCTGTCTGACTGGCTGGTCAACACAATAACTGCCGTAAATCTTTATCGATCACAGCGAAATTTTGTCATTGACAATTATTTGTCCAAGGTGAGTTTGGGACTGAAAATGGGCGTTTTGGCCACGCCCCTTCTGGTACGTCACATTTGTACATGTACACATTTAGTACAAAATCAAAATTCTCCTAAAACTTTTTTGATGTGTTAACATCTATACGCGCGCCTCTAGGGCAGTAAACTATAAATTTAATACATACGCAAGTGTTAGGTTTGTAAGAGTAAATCATCGTTTGTTTGTTCGTTGCTTGGCAGTCGGTATTGAAAGTGATTATTGGGCGATTTTCATATAATTTTCCCACGCAATTTTCTCCGGAAATTCATAGCCGATTTTATTAATTTTTGGATTAAAAAGCTAGTGCGGGTTTCGACGGAGAGTTTAGGCCAAAAATTAAGGCGATCCGATATCGGCGAGCCGAGATTTAAGTGTTTTAATTTGGAGTATTAATTTGGAGTAATATTAAAAAAGTGTTTTATGTTGATCTTCGGTTTTGTCTTATCATCGTTTGTCTGTACGTTGCTTGGCAGTCGGTATTGAAAGTGATTATTGGGCGATTTTCATATAATTTTCCCACGCGATTTTCTCCGGAAATTCATAGCTGATTTTATTAATTTTTGGATTAAAAAGCTAGTGCGGGTTTCGACGGAGAGTTTAGGCCAAAAATTAAGGCGATCCGATATCGGCGAGCCGAGATTGAAGTGTTTTAATTTGGAGTATTAATTTGGAGTAATATTAAAAAAGTATTTTATGTAGATCTTCGGTTATATCGTACGAATATAACAATGTATGTATGTATGTACAAGTGTCTGTTGCTTTGCATTCTTTGACTTTTGTGGGAATAAAACAAAAAGTATTGAGCAAGAAAATAATGACACATGTGCTTGCACTGGGTCTTTAAATAATTTTAAGTATTAATATTATTTAACCCTGCTGTTAGATTAGGACCATTTGGTCCAAATTTTTTCTGTTTTCCCTTGTAACTTTGGAACGGTGATATATACTGACTAAATTTTTCTGCTAATGGGGTCTTTTAATAAAACAATGTTATGTGCGAAAATTAAATTTTCTAACTTTATTCAGGACTGAGAAAAATACAAAATGACGAATCTTAGGTTAGAGGACCATTTGGTCAATAGTACATTTTTTCATTACCAAGCGAATGTAAATTCATGTCAAATATTTAGAAGATGTTTTTGGTATGTCAAATACTTGCTTTAGAAATTATTGAACCAAAATAGTTACAAAGGATAAGATAAAATTATTATTTTGGATGAAAATTCCAGTATGGACCAAATGGTCCCTCAACCTAAGATTCGTAAATTTTTTCATTACCAAGCGAATGTAAATTCATGTCAAATATTTAGAAGATGTTTTTGATATGTTAGCGGATGTTTTTGATATGTCAAATACTTGCTTTAGAAATTTTTGAACCAAAATAGTTACAAAGAATAAGATAAAATTATTATTTTGGATGAAAATTGCAGTATGGACCAAATGGTCCCTCAATCTAAGATTCGTAAGTTTTTTCTAATCTAACAGCAGGGTTAAATGAAACGTCATCATATGATTGAACGCTGTTTTATATTTTCCAATGTAACATTTACGAATGTGTTCATAGAAATCGAACAGGTACCGTGTAGCAACAAGGTGTTAACACATCGCCCGTGAGTTCGAACACTCATTGGATTTTTTCTAGTAGATGTGATTCCCTTCAACTCATACATTGGTTAATAATCTGTAAATGTCTACTTAAATAAAATAAATAAATGGTTTCCCATTACATCCCATGAAGGGACCGGGGAGAACTTCTCACAATCACTGAGCTGTGCGCTTTCCAGTTTTCACTCACTGATTGGGACCTACAGTTTTACACCGATTCCGACCGGTATTTTGAGAAGCTTTTTCATGGCTATATACTCGATAGTGTCGCCGTCACTATGCGAGGTGACCGCCGCCGAAAGAAATTTTAGGTGGTCAGAGCAGGGTTCGAACCCAGGATCTCATGTACAAGAGCCGCGCACACTAACCATTGCACCACCGACGGCCACGTAAATGTCGACTTAACTGGAGAAAATTGGCGATATTGCCGCACCCATTCTGGTACCTCCCATACAAAAGCTTGGTGTTCCTCCGGGTTGTCTATGCGATAAGTGGCGTGAAACACTTCTGATCTTAATAAAATTAGGTTATGGGCTTCATGTCATCAAACACGAGTCACCAAGTAAGACAAAGGTGAATTTGCCAAGCCCATGTTGTTGCCTCCCATACATAAGTTGTTCGGCCGGCTGGTTGTTCAGCAAGATAACTCCCGCAAAATCAAACCAATCTTTATGAAATTTGGTACTAAACAAAATTTAGTCAAATGCCACAATTCCATAGAAAATGAGTGGTTTGGCCACGCCCAATCTAGTACCTCCCATACAAAAGCTTGGTGGTCGTCGGGTTGTCAATGAGATAAGTCGAGTTGAACATTTCCGATCTTAAAGAAATTAGGTTATAGGCTTCGTGTCATCAAACGCCAGTCACCGATTAAGACAGGGGTGATTTTGCCATGCCCTACCTAAATAAGTTGTGCGGCCGGCTGATTGTTCAGCAAGATAACTCCCGCAAAACCAAACCAATCTTTATGAAGTTTGGTACTAGACAAAATTTACCCAAATGCACATAGGCGGTGGGCGGATGGCCGGTAGATCGACACGATAACTCTCGTAGACTACAAGCGATCTTAAGGAAATTCGGTACTCCGCAATGTTTTCCTAAAAATGAAATATTAACTATCGTCCTCGCCCATTTTCGTACCTCCGACTCGATATCTCCCGTATACAACAACCGATCTTAGCAAAATTTCGTACTGATCAATATTTTGTGCAATACTGTGTAAAAACAAATGAGCAACTTTGCCATGCCAAGTTTTGTCCCTCCCATATAAATATTGGACGGACAATTGCCTGGTAGTCACGATAGCTCCCCATAATCACTTGGGATCGTAATTCAGTTGGGTATTGAATAATATTTAGCGCAATGCCACTCTACTATTGAATATCGACACATTTGCCAATATTCAGTAGAACTCGGTCGCAATGGATGACTTCGGGGGTGAGGGTATGTTTAGGTCGGTTCACCAGACTGAAATTTCTGAACGTTTTGTTTTCTCTGCTTTTGACAACCTGTTACGAGTATTGTGAGGTGAATTATTTCTGACGAGGTGAATTTTTCGTTGTCACCGTTTTGCCAGAATACCAGATACAAACAATGGTGTCAACTGAGTAACAATTTAAAAGATTTAAATGGTTTAAAGCTATGTACAGCCCAAAGCAAGTTTTTCTCATCGGCCACGTCATCAGTTACCCTCCAGCATGTGATATCATAAATAAAAAAAACTAGCTTACATTCAGAATTGGTTCCGATATTTCTACAGTACGGAAAGTTAGTCTCCATAGGGACCTAAAGTGTTGCAGCTCCAGAACCAATCCGTGACATATCCACTAGTATAATGCAACTAAGAACCTTGGTTGAAAGTGTGCGGCCTCATAGCCTCGATGGCGCAGAAGATCAAAATCTACACTTGTAATGTAAAATTAAGCTTGAATTAAGATAGACCTTTGACGTTAACACATAATGATATACAAAGTAATCAAAATATTGTTATTGCGTTTAAACTTAAACCTAACAAATTTTGTTTTAATAGAATATGAAAAAAAAACATCACTAAAAACTAAAGTATATAAAAATGCAATAAACACGATAATTATTTTGCTATTAACATTTTTAAATTCTATGTTAGGGTACTTCCTTTAGTTTTTTCAAAATATCAAAATAATGCGCTTCTGTCATTGATATCAAAGGTGGAGCTAAACTTGTGATCAGAACTCTTGTTTCATTAAATTAAGTGTGGAAACACAAGACAGACGTTAACGTATGATTTAAGTATCGGTTATGTCGTTGATAAGTAAAAATAATAATGAAACTATTGTATTTATTGGCGTCGAGATTGCCTGAAAACCAGGAATCAGGCAACTTGATTATCGAATAAGTGATTAGTCATACATTTTGATTAATCATACTTACAATTAATCGATTAATCTGAATTTTGATTAATCAATAGTCAGGATTAATTAATTAATCTAAACATTTATTAATCAAAAATATGAATAATTGAGCAATTCATGTTATTAGGTTTCCTTAGTTTACATTTTTTCAATAACCTTCTTTACTCAAAACGTTCAAATGTTTCCTTCAAGAGTAATGACGTATAGAGTAGCCAACTCTCTCAGTAAATTGATGACATTTGGTGTGTTGCAGATGGGCGGTTGTACATTGAAAAGTATTGCTTTAATAAGACCAGATAGAGGCAATGCCTCAAACCAACCAACAACGTTTTGTGCGTTAACATTTTTGTGTAAATACAGAACATATGTATATAACAAAAAAGTTTAAAATACATTTAAATTCCACAGTTTTTCATCAAAACGACAAGACATTAACACAACAATTTTTGTGATTCCACGTGGTGTAAGTTTATTTACGTCAAATAACTCTATCGCACCGACCGCACCACGAAGAGTGAATTGAAATGTCAGACGTTTTTATATAGTATATATTTAGTTGAATGTTGAATAAAATTATTCAAATATGATTAAACAATATTCAAATTAATTGATTCATCATAGTTTTGATTAATCAGAATCACTGATTATTCGATTAACTGATTAATCAGAATATCAATTAATCAAAATTTTAATTAATCGATTAATTGCACAACCCTATTCAAAACGTATGTATGAGGTCACATTTTAATTAAAAGCTGTCATCATCGTTCAGACTTTGTTTATCACTGCTATTTTGATACCATCCCCTTTATCTGTATCGAGGACCTAAATATTTATAGATGTCGATGCTATGGTTAACATCACGTCATATCCTGGAAAACACCATGAGAAGTAAATCGATACTTACCATCTCTTTGTTGATTATAAAGCTGCTTTCGGTAGCCTGCTACTTTATGAAGCTAAGCTGTTAGTTACGCATCCGTGCAATATCACTGACCAACACCAAATGGTAAATGAAGGTTAGTTGGTAAAGATCTCAACGAACCATTTCATACTAGGCAAGGTCTTAGACAAAGCGAGTGCCTATCACGCGATCTCTTCAACGTCTTAATGGCGATAATAAAGAGAAGATGACACAAATCTCATTGGGCGAACATTACGAGAAGTTACTAAAGTATTTTCCAGAATGGAAAAGAAATCGGCAAAATGGGTTTGACAATAAATGAAACGAAGTCGTTGTTAAAGGGTTCAACGAACAGAGGTTCTGCAGGATTGAAACAACATGTGAAAATTGTACAACTTTAAGGTTGGTGAACTCTTACGCTGGGGAAGAATTTAGTAACCTCAGATTCACCATCAGAACAAATCGTCAGCCTATAAATCAAACGACGAATTGAGTTTGCGAATAGATGTTATTTCGAAATTAGCAAGCACTTCAGATATAAATTGATCACTCGAAGGGCGTAGAATCCTGGGTTATCCTGCACACAAACGAAGCATCTGCATTACCCTACAAAAGATAACGGCGAGTATCAAAGACGTATGAACCATGAGATGTATCACCATTATTCGTACGTCGGCCTAGTTAAGCCAATCAAAGCAGGACGATTGGGCTGAGTACGACATGCCAGCAGAATGGATAAAGATGATTCAGCGCGAAAGGCATTCGAAGGAATTCGAAGGCAAACTTACAGCCGTGACAACCAGGACTCTGCTGGAATGATCAGCTGGTAAGTTGGTAGTGACAGCTGGGGAGAAACGGCAAAAGAGTGATCCGGTTGGACAAAATATGTGATATTTTGTATGTAAGGACCCTAACTCAAACAGGTTGTAAATGACAAACTACAGTAATGTAGGGGAAAACTATAGCATTGTTTTTCTCGCTGAAGTTGGGAGATCATGGAATATGTGAGGTGGCTGAACAACGTTATTGGGCACTCGAGTATGAGGATCTTCACTGAAAGCGAAGATGCGTTCAAGGCGATATCGTAACATAGGAAGAGGATACAAAGGATACCTGAGTTACGAATGGCAGACTAGGGATCATATAGACTCCAGATAATGCAGTATATTGAGAAACAATTTTTAAAAAAATTTCAGGGAAAGTGTAAATACTACAACAAATTTGGATTTAAAAAAAATGGTTGGTTTTCGTTGGAATAATAGATAATTCAGCAAAGCACACTCACTGGCATGACTAGTTTCGAACTCCTTGGCAAGTTCATCATCAGATGCCTAAACGCTGAAAAGAATCTGTCTCTGTAACATATTCTCTCAAACACATTCTACAGGAACCATGTATATGTTTGGAACACATTCGAAATATTCATATATTTCTTCTTTTCCTCATGCGTTCAAAAAGGATGTACATGTAGAGAAGAAAAAACCGGCGCAATTTCGTAACCCTAGTAGAAGAAAACCAAAAAAGTCGGCGCGATTCACTCAAACGCATTTCTTTCCCGCGTCATAACTTGATTATTTCATGCTTTTTACATATTTTATGTAATTTTATTTAAATATGGTTGGAATTTCTATAGTTAGATACAATAACTGCTAGTGTATTGAAATATTCAACGAAGAGAGTAAGAGAGAGAGGGAGCAGAGAAACGACGCGCTTCACTTGTTTTCTTTGTTGGCATTCCACTCCATGAGTAAGTTTTCTTCTCTATACTATAGTTGCTTTATGAATCTATTTCACAGAGTTGTATTTTTCCGTGGTACAGCTTTTTGATGACCGGGCTAGTGTTAGTTACGTTTAGTTGAATTTTGAATTTCCATTCCACATTTTTTTATGCCAATTATGATATTATATCAATATATCCCCATAATTACAACTAATGGACGCCAAAAACTTTTTACGCGAAAATTGTCAGTCAGTTGTCAAAAAGCAGTCAAGATAGAGAGAGTATGTTCAGTGGATTTCTTACAGTTGGGCGTTAAGTATTGGACCAGTATTATACAAGGTGGCGCAAAAGTAAACTTCTGATGTTTTTTGGCTGTAATTTAAAAAAAAATTAAAAACTTTGATTCTTCTTGTGAATTATTTTTATTTGGTCTTTTAATTTTTTTGACATCAAGTCGAGAATATGATGTCATGTAAATGGCCGCCGCCACAGTTGATTGTCATTTGAGCCCTTTTTATGGCATTATCCACCACTTTTGACAAAACTTCCGGCGATACGTCCGCACATTCTTGACGGATATTGTCTTTAAGAGCTGCAAGAGTCTGAGGCTTGTTGACATAAACCCGCGACTTCAAAAAGCCCCACAAAAAGAAGTCTGGAGCGGTCAAATCAGGCGATCTTGCTGGCCAGTGCAAATCGCCAAAACCGGAGATTAGGCGCCCGGGAAATGCATCCTTCAGAATATCGGTTGTGGCACGTGCAGTGTGTGCCGTTGCACCGTCCTGTTGGAACCACATGTTTTCCAATCCCAATTCATCAAGTTGCGGCAAAAAGAACTCGTTGATCATTGCTCTGTAGCGCTCACCATTCACAGTAACCGTTTGGCCCGCGACGTCTTCGAAGTAAAAAGGTCCGATGACTCCTCCAGCGAAAACAGCACACCATACAGTGACTTTGAGCGGGTGTAATTGCTCTTCGTGGGTTACACGCGGATTTTCAGTGCCCCAGAAGAGTAAATTTTGCTTATTTACGTACCCGCTAAGATGGAAATGGGCCTCATCACTCATGATTATTTTTGATGAAAAATCATCTTCCTCTTGGTGGTGATTAAGGATGGCTTGAGCGTATGTTAGACGCGATTGGCGGTCAGCAGCTAACAGCTGATGCACCGTCTGGACTTTGTACGGAAACATCTTCAAATCTTGTACCAAAATTCGCTGTAAAGACCGTCGACTGATACCCATTTGCGTGGCACGTCGTCTGGTCGATGTCGACGGCGCATCCATGACATCCTCGGCTACAGCAACAATATTCTCTGCAGAACGGCTACTCCGGGGTCTGCCACGCCTGGCAGCATCTCGTGTTGTGCCAGTCTCTTCGAGGCGAGCGGCTAAACGTCGCAGTGTTTCACCAGTAGGTGTTGGACGGCCAGGAAATCTGCGACGAAATTCACGTTGTGCCAAAGTCACCGACCGATTATTGGTCAAATAAATAGTCAGCAATATTCCGCGTTCTGGAGCAGTGTAGCGTAACATTGTTTATTAACGTGTATTTCGCATGTGTTTACTACACAAATGTCAAAACAGAACTGACATTAGGGGCAAATCGCAAAATTTATAGCATTTTCTGATAGGAGGATTTCTTTTGCGCCACCTTGTATATACCAACTTTATACGCAATTTACATATGCGAATTGGTATTGATCGCGAATCCCGCGGTACCAATTCAACCTAAAAGTCAATTATACCAACAACAAGAGTAGAAGGATTTTTTTTCCTCCATGTTCTCATTTCCTCTCAAATTCAAAATCAAATTTTCGCAGGGCTGCAGTTGCAAGGAGGAAAAAGCCTTTTTCTGATCTTGTTGTTGGAATAATTGACTTTCACGTTGCGTCGATTCTGTAGCTCAGTGTTTTTTCGAAGATGATGTGTTATTTATTTTTTAACGACATCGTCGTCGTCATCGTTTTTCTTATTGTTGTTGTTGCAATAATTATTAACTATTTTTGTTCAGCCACTTTACAATAATTTTACTCTGCATTTTTGTTTTATGTTTTGTACTCGTATTCCTCCCATTACACTTGTACTGATACATCCGTATATGACGACGTTGCTCGAGTGGTCTATTAGTGCTAGATCTAATGCATATCGTTTGGTTTGTGGCGTTTTGTTGAATTGCTGCTGTTTTCATGTGTTGCTATTTTCAGATTTCCAAGTACAAAATGCGGCTGCTGTTGGGTGGAGAGGGTTAATGGGTGTCGTCGATCGGTCGGTTGGTACCTGTAGTATTTGAGATGCAAGCTGGATTGAGCTACAATTGATTGCACACCTTTAAAAAAGCGTTATGCATATAACTGCAATAACGTCAGATGCTTCATTGTATGTTAAGTGTTAAATAGTGTTAATTATAGATTACAGCAACAACAGAAAAGGCAAGAAAAACACTAAACAACAAATGCAAATAACATAATTACAAGAAATGCATGATGTGTAGTATAAAATGTAAACTACTACTATATTTATAATTTATGCATAATAGTTCATAATAAAGATTGCATATGCGATATTATACCACGGATATTATAAATGATATTGACAGAATTGGAACGAAATATGGGGTGTTTAAGTTTCAAAAAGAAATACAAACACAGATATGTTAAGATGTGTCCTCATGTGCGGTACCCTCTGCCGTAAATGTTTACCGGAATGCTTTCAGGTATGCATGAACATAATCTAATGATATCTATCAATCTATTAGAAAAAAATCCTAAAAACAGATAATAGGTGTGTTTTTGTTACCCCGTTAAAGTTAATAATAGTTTAATTTGCATGGAAAAGCATAGTGATATTAAGCATCGTTTCAGTTTCCCACTTAAATTTCGACTTAGGCAATGACAAAGTTGCCACATTTTCAGTTTAAAAAAAAAATGGCCACCAGAAGTGACTTTGTTATCATTTCTTGTGAATAAAGATATTACCAAAAAGAAGAAACTCAAAAAAGTAAATTTGCACAATGGGTTATGCTGTTTTAAATTATTTTATTTAAATAAATATTTTGGTTAATTTACAAGTCAATTTGTATATTTGTTTAGTATTAAGCGCAAAGTATGGAGCAGAGTGAAAACGCTGATGTTTTGACGTAGAATACGTCTTACCTTACGGTATGAGGAGTCATGTCAGGTTTTTATTGTTGTAATCTTTATTTCATTGAATTTGAGGAAACGGCTAGATGAATTTTTTTAAAATTTTTTTTGTAGATAAATGAAGATGTTATCTTTCGTTTGATATACATTTCATATTGGTTGATATATTTCTAGTATTTTAATTTCTCAAATGAAAATTGTTTAAACACATACACTCAAACATATGTGTGGTGTTTGGTTGAATGTTTTTGGTTGCTCAACATTGCTTAGGAACATGTATCTAGTAAAAAGTGAAACGAACAGCAAGCTAATGTTGCTTGGCAACATGTATCTAGTAAAAAGTGAAACAAAAAGTAAGCTAACGTAATAAAGCTTTTTTGCGAAAGCTTCAATAAAGCTGTTGTAACATTAATTTTGAATTGTAAAGCGTAAAGCTTTCACACAACGCTCGAATACTAATGCGAAGACTCGATAAGGTAAACCTTTTTTAATATTAGGGCGGCCCTCTCAACATTCGCAGAACTTATTTCAATAAAAATATTAATTAAAATACATAAATTAAATTAAGTTTTAAAAAATTGAACATAATATTTTTTTTTAAACGGACTTGAATCAAATGCCGTGTGTCAGAGACACGGCCATTAAGTTTAACGTAGAATACGCCATCCGATAAGACAGAAAACATATATAACAATAAATGATAAATAATATAAGCAAATGAATTTATTGTTATATATGTTTTCTGTCTTATCGGATGGCGTATTCTACGTTAAACTTAATGGCCGTGTCTCTGACACAGCCTGCAGGGACAGTCCGTGGCCGAAGGCCTCGGACAACTGTCTACTGTAATTTTTTTACCTTGCCGACGAATTCGACCTTCATCGTAGGAAGAAATTGGCCTACTCTCACATACTGGAAGACATGATTTATAATGGTTTAGAGGTAAAACACGGGTGGACTATTTAAACCTTCCGCATCAGGCAACCCTGTACATTTTTGGTATTTGTCGCCACCGGAAATGTTGGTAATGCTTGTCATCAAGGCCGACGTCATCCGAGGCGGTCTGATGGGAACGTCCAGGCTGTAGAGGCCAGCATACCTTCAACATCCAGTCGTCGCCGTTCTTTGCAGTTGGTTATCCCTCGCTTGTCGCATAATTCGGGGTTGTTGAGTCATTCCCGTGCATAATTCAATTAACGCATCGAGGTTTACCGATCAACAACCCACGTCGCTTGGATTATGAGATTTGACTATGGGTAGTGACTGTACATGGAAAACGAACTATTCCAAATCGGTAAAAATTTATTGGTAGGATTTCAATCTGACCCCGGAATCTTTAGAGGAAAAAATGAGAACGCTATTTGTTGCACACGCCGAAAAATCTGTATTTGTTTATTGTTTTTATGCAAATATAACGTGTGTTTGGAGATTGTGGCAAATATAGTCTACTTGTTTCCAAACACATTGTGTTTGCTATTCAATATTACATGTTTGAGACAATGACAGTGATTGATATGTTATAATATTTGTGTTTGTGATTCAAATACAGGTTTGGTTGTGATACAAATACAGTTATGTCTGGTGCGCTGTTTACTTAATTTTTTTGGTCGCTACACTCTGTCGAGAGAAGAATAATAAAAGCGGGACAAAGCGAGATTGTTATAAATGTATTTTTACATTATACTTTCAGTCAGTGGAGTGGAAGACATGTGTAAATGAATTGAGTGTTTATTATGTTGCTTGACCTGTTGCGTTTTAGTTTCATCTCGTCAATCGTTCGTTTGGTGGCAAAAACACGAATGCTTCGACGTAAGCATATAACTGTGTGGGATGAAAGAAGCCTGCACGTAAAAGTATGCATCTTTGCAAGTACACATCCTGATGTTTTCATTTAAATATGACTGAGTTAAGGACTTGTAAATATATGGATGTTTGGAGTGTGTTTCAAACATATATATGGTTGCTGCAAAATGTGTTCGAAAGAATATGATACAGAAGCGGGATTTTTAGCGTGCAAGCATATCGTTGTTTTACCAGCAGAACGGGAGCAAGTCCTTGCCCGGTTCTTTTATGGATGATGGCGCACTATGCCCCGTGGCAGCCTCGTATGGGTTTTGAAGTTTTAGATCCGGAATTTGTCGACGACTTTCATAGAATCATCCAATTTTGCACACGGTGAACAAAAACGGCCCCAGCAACATTTTGTAGGAACCATGTATATTTTTGCAAACATTGTTTTCATGAATTGAAGATCTGATGCTTTTTTTGTTTCTTTGTTGTCTGTGACGTTGTTGTTTTCAGCTGTTTTCAACAAACAGAGCTACATTTGGGTCACAAACACTTATTATAACCTACAAACTGAAGGAATGAAAAATTATATATTTTGTTAAAAATAACGTAAATTAAGTTCTGTGAAAGTTTCGGTATATTAGGGCTGTTTTTTATTCCATTAAGCTATTTTCGCTTATGATTTTTAAAAAAGAAACAATCCACACTTAATGCTATGAAATGTGGCAACATTTGTTGTAATGGGTGGAAAAATATGCGATACGGCAACACGTTTATAGCCAGTGTCAACAAATACATGGTAGGAGCAAGTGTTGTTGTTGTAGGAAGCAACAAGATACATTTTGTTTCTGTTTATTCGTTTGAGTGTCAAACTCTATACAAAATATATATGTATGAGTTTGACAAGTGAAATGAAAAATGACACGGAAAAAATTAAATCATGTCATGTTTAATATGTATAACATTTACCGTGCGTTGTTGTGAAAAATTTAATTCTAATTTTGTTTTCAATCGGAAATAAAACTCTATCCTTCAAACTTAGATTTGTAAAAATATATATGATTTTCCATTAAATAAAATAATTTAAATTAACTTACCATGTGTAACAGCGCGTTTACATGCACTCTTTTATCATGATAATGTTTATCATTCTACGGCAAAAAGGTGTTTACATAGACGAATATAGTATAGACACATTTATTTTCTCAATAAATTAAAGTAAACATTGGATGGTGGAAAGCATAGATTCAATAACACCAGATAGAGGCAATAGTAAACAACGTCCAACAAAGGAACAACAACCGCATTTCGTGTTTTTGTGGCAAACTAGTGGTGTTAAATACTATAAAAATGTATACCAACGATAAAAGTCAACAAAAAAGTGCAAAATACATTTAAATTTCATAGTTCTACACCAAAACGACATGAAAAAGTTAAGTGAACATATTTTGTAACTCCACCTGGTGTAAGTTAATTTTAAATTTAATTGAGATGAGATGAGATGAGAGAATAAATGTGTCTATACTATATTAATCTATGGGTATTTACATGAATTTTTACTCGATTTGGTTTTGACATTTTTGTATTTCATGATTGCATTATGGAATTATACCAGGTGATGGCAGGAGGATTTGTATGGAGTAGTATCATACAATTCTGTCAGTCAGTAATTTTTTTATTAACTTATTAACTTATTAATTTATTTTTTTAATTTAAAATTTCTCGAAATTTTATAAGTATTTAGAAAATAAAGAAAGAAAGTAAAACCTGGTGATCATATAACACTACCTCTTATATCAATCATTTTGTATGTGTTGTCATTAATGTACATGTTCAGTGAAGTACGTTTCCTTTACATTCCAATTTCCGTTTCATGTTCACACAGTCTCATACGGAAAGTGCGTATACAACTCTTTGGTTGAAATGATTTATGACATGATAATAACGTTATCGACGTAAATGTACTCGATATTGGGTACCAAAAATGTATTAGAAGTCACATGATAAAGGTGTGATTTGTCGATTATCGAGTCGATCTGCCAGATCGAGTGCATGTAAACGCCCTATAAGCCATTTTCCAAATATCTGTTTATCAGTCTCTCCATCTAGATAACATTTTCATTCACAAGAAATGATAAAACAATTTATTTAAGATAACTTTTTTTTGCCATTTCTTGGAATTGAACATGTGGCAACATTGTCATTGCTCAAGTCGGAATTTAAGTGGGAAATTGAAATGATGGTTAATATCACTTAGCTGCCTCGTACAAATTAAGCTATAATTAACTTTAGCGGGGTAAAAATAACACACTTTTTGTTAAATGAACTGTTTTGTAAACGAAAAAGTATTTCAAATACTACTGAATAAAAATAATAATAATATACTGAATACTACTACTGAACAACATGTAATATGGAATAGCAAACACAATGTTTGGACACAAGTATACTATATTTGCGACAAGCTACAAAAACGTTATATTTGCATCCAAACATCAAAAGGAGAAAAATTTTTCAGCATGCGGCTCCTTTACAATTTCAACTGGCTAGGAACTTGTAGAGAAACAACTATCAGTGTCAACTTTGATATCCCCCATTGTTATTAGCTCATTTAAAACTTTTAATAAATGTGAAATGACTTAAAGAGTAAAAATTGCTTAAAGCAACGTTTAATTATAAATTTCGCAATTTATTGAATTACTTCTGTGCAGAAAATTGTAGAACAATAACCAAAAAATACAGGCAATGGACAAGTATATTTTCATATCTGTAAATTTGAGGGATTATTTTCCATTTTCCATTGAAAATAAAATTGCAATTAAAGTTTCACAACAGAGCGCGGTAGATGTTATATTCGTGTTGCCGTATCGTATATTTTTTAACACATTCCAGAAAATATTGCCACGTTAATAGTGTGTATCGTTTTATAAAAAACTCATAATCGGCAATGGCTCAATGGAATAAACAAAAAAAAACAGCCCTAATATCGAGTCATTTATTAATTTGACTTTGCACTTTATGACTTTATGCGGCTTGAGAGAGGTAACCCTATTTTTTCATATTTTTGGCAGGTGTCACTTTAGGGGATATATTAATCAAAATTAGAATGTCGCAGTAATAATAGCTTGTTACCACGAATATAACGGACGCCCTAATAACTGTATGTGCACAATTATAATGCACAATCATCATCATTTCATCACTGCACGAGTAGCAAGCTTGAAAGGTGCCTACATACCTACCACAACTACATACGTATCACATCCCAACAGATGAATATAATTTTTTTGCTTATTGAGTATGGAAAATGAAATTATGATGCCAATGAGTTGATGATGTGGATGCTGATGATGATGGAAATTGACGAGATAAATATTGTAGACCTTCAACAATCAACCTGACCAAGACTGACAGTGATTGCTAAAAATGTTGCTTGAGAAATTTTTCGAATTTTTTGGATTATGATTTATAAAAATGTATAAACTTGTACATTAGTAATTATTGAAATTTGGGGTGTTATCTTCATACTTTTAATATGTAGTATACTATACATAACCTCCAATTATTTCCACTCAATACAGTGTTAAATTAAATTATTTATCCCCAATTTATCACACGTTTCGATTTGGTTGGTTTTATGATACAAACTTATAAAATAAAAGGCGTCATACATTACGAGTTCCAAGTGAATATTAAACATTCTACGTCGTCATCGGCAGGAGGAGTCAATGAATGGAAATGTTCACTGAAGTATTGCAAATTAGGTATTAAACCTGAAATTGAGTTAGGTTAGGTTGAAGACGCTGTCACTAGGGACACACTTGCACCCCTATTCTGTGTATGTGGTAATTGTAACCTCAAAATTGCTACAAAGTTGTCACCATTGTTTGTATCTGGTAACACGGTGACAAGGAAAAATTCACCTCGTAACAAATAATTCACCTCACAATAACAGGTTGTCGAAAGCAGAGAAAACAAAACAAAAACATATTAGTGGTCTTCATGAAAGCTCGAAAGAACCTCGTAAACTCGAAAACATCGTAAACTTGCACAGCAAACGTCAAAACAAACAAATTTCCCATATAAAGCGACTTGCTCAAAAGTGGAAAGTTTTCGAGGCAAATTTGCTGCGCAAACGTGGGATGGAGAAATGTGTAAAGTTTTGACATTTCGTTGTCATCTGACTAGGATGGATAAATAAGGTGATAGCACTAGAACAGTAGAAAAAGTACACATACATAATACATGCAATTGCTACTGCTACCACCTTATGTATCCATCTTGGTAAGCTGATATGGTTTTGAGCACAACTACGCTGAGCAACTTTACCTGGTGCCTCATGCAACGGTGCGAGGGAAACTTGCGCTGAGCAAAAGTTTCACGTTTGCATGAATGCCGCTATTGTCTTCTGCACAAAATGAAAGCGGCAAAAAGGGAAAAGTAAATATTTAATATATTTATGTTTTATTGAATTAAAATTTCATAATACATTTGAGCGCGCCGCACAGACACAGGTGGAATGCTATGTTGCCTTCATCAAGGAACCCACAGAGATGCTAAGCGGAAAGAATACACCTGCGCAGCCGCGGCAAATAGAAAAAGAAATGTACTTTAGCACCAACTCTCTGATCTGCATCAAAATTTCATAACCGGCAAAAAGTTCTTGAGATATAGGCCTTTAAAGCTTGAGTATATAATCGCTCATATCTCAGGTTGATTACGATCTGAGGGGCCAAATCGTCCTTTATATAGATCCTACGATTTGTTGAGAAACAAATCGTATTACGTTAAACTTGGAGTTTATGGGAAGTGAAAAGGTACTCTAAGTTTCTATTAGCGAACCACGAAGGCAATAGAAGGGGTTGTTGTTTTTCGTTTTATATTGCTTACATTAAGAAATTTCCTTTATTATGTGTGATGTGCCGGAATACACTTACGTCGTGATCGCCAGTCAAAATCGAAAGAGACCGAGGTAATTCAATTCGTCTCTTCACTATGGCTCGGTTTTGATCTAAAATGTACCCTCACAAAAGAAACGGCGATTATTGCCATATAGTTTAAATAATAATAGTGGGAAATTACAGAGTTGTTTATAATACATGTAAATAATTCTAAGCTATGGATTGTTATCGATAATTCATGCTTTGACAATTCATTGACTCATTAATTTAATTAAATTTAAGACATGTAAATCTAAAGAGGCAAAACTACATTAAACACAGGTATTTATAATCCGATCTGGTTGAGATGGATATCATTACAAATGTCTTTCTAATTTAAAAAAAAATCGTTTTTATTACCTCACTTTTCTGATAAAATTCCCCCCCCCCCCCTAAAATACCCTATTTTACTGATTTTTGGTTTTCTCCGATAATAGACAAGACCTTAATCATTTTTTTAAGGTATAATGTTTACCAAAATCCCTTCAACGACCGGAGATATTTATGTTCAAAATTTTGAAATACAGTTGGCGCTGTCATAGAATAACACATACTATAGAAGTTTTTATTCGCTCAATAAATTAAACGTCATAGGTACGATGGAAATTACACAGTGGAGGGTGGAAAATATGGGTTCAATAATACCAGATGGTGGCAATAGTATACAGCGATCCGCAAAGGTACTACACCCGAATTTCGTGTTTTTGTGGCAAACTAGTTGTGTTAAATACAATACAAATGAATACCAACGTTAAAAATCAACAAAAAAGTGCAAAATACATTTAAATTTTTCAGTTCTACACCAAAACGACAGGAAATAGTTAAGTGAACATATTTTGTAACTCCACCTGGTGTATGTAAATTTTAAATTTAATTTGCTTTCATTTCCACAGACCAACCGAGAGAGTGTGAAATGAAACGTCAGATGAGCGAATAAAACCTTCTACGTATGTGTTATTCTATGGGCGCTGTTTCAATCTTTCTAACATAAAATCAAGCCCTTTCTACTTTCTGGTCCATTTCCATAGCACAAAGTAACAAAAGTGCTTCCTCAATTTAATTATGCCCTCTTGTCATTTTGTTACAAAATATATTATTAATTTTTCCCGGGTACAGTTTTATTGTTTACTTGTAGAATTTATAAAATGATTTTGTATCAGCTCATCAGCTGTTACCTCCTCTTTGGCAGGTAACAGTTTTTGATACTTTTATCACCAACAAAATGTGTCAGAATACCGATTTGTGACAATTGTCACATTGCTGTCAAATACTAACCGTGGTGAATTTTGTAACCCTGTCAGAATAGGGCTGTTAGTCGATTGTGGACCATTGTGTTGCCATGTGGCGCCATTTAACGTCTATATAGTTGACCCTGCAACTTGACTTGTTGCCGAATGTTTCTCATTATGGTGTCCTCGGAAGTGGTTGAAAATGAGAGAAGTAGATTAATTCGAAATTAAAGAAATTGTTCCAAATGAAAGAAATGTTCTTAAGATAATCAGGTTAATTCTCCGAATGAAAGTTGCAGAAAATACGTAAGATCAGTAAAATCTTCTTCTACTCAAACAACGGTCCATACACGCTGAAAAATCTGTTTGTTGTTGTTGTTGTTTAGATGCAAATATATCGTGTTTGTAGCTTGTCGCAAATATACTATAGTTACTAGTATCCAAACACATTGTGTTTGCTTTCAATATAAGATTTTGAGCCCCAAATATGGTTTTGCTTGTTGAAAACCGCTAAAAACAAAAACGAGACAGACAACAAAAAAACAAAAAGGAAGTAGATCTTCAGTTCATGAAAACAATGCTTGCAAACATGTACATGTTTCCTGCAATATGTTGCTGGGATTCCTAGTATAGATACATGTGTCCCTACACGCTGGAGGCATTTATGTTTACACATAATTGTAATATATTTTCATTCCGTCCTCATTATAGGTTCTCACAACCTCATTATAGGTTGGCACAACCGAATTAAAGAATGTTTAGAGAGCGTCACAAATGAATTTTGAAAGATTCTTTATTATTAAATGATGATATATTTTCCTGTATTCTTATAAAAAATTAAATGGGTAATAATAGGGTAACCAACTTCTTCCGAACTTTTTTGAGGTCCCGGCCATCATGGGTAACTGCACCAATTCTGAGGTGTTGCATCTGTTAGGGCCTAAACCGTATTATATCTCAAACGACTACCCTGAAAATTTTCAAAACTTCTGCAAAATAAGACGTTTTAATACAAAAACCTTAATTACAATATTTCTACTTACCTTTCTTAACCCTTTATCGGGCAAGATAATATGTTTAACCAAAACGCTTATTTTTCAATAGGTACTGTTAAAATAAGAAAACAACTTGCTTTAAAATTATTGTTTGAAGGGTTTCAAGTCCTTTATTCACAAAAATGTCCTTTGTTACATAAATGTAACATTGCCTGAAGAGCGCAAAAAAAAACTTCAAAGCGAAGAAACTTATGAAAGGTGATATGACCGGAAACAGTTGCTGTTTGTGTTATAACATAGTGCAACTCGGCATTTTTCGCACAACGTTTGTGAAACCCCTTGGCAGTTCGGCATTTTGCATCTTATTCTTTTATCGGCCCATGACCAATCTGGTCCAGCCGAGTAGCTTGTGTTGGAGCATGCTGAGCCCATAGAGTAAATATGGGTAGAGAAAATCTTTCACTCACCAAATTTCTGACATTTGGCCTGGTGTGATATTTACGTTTGATGTTGAAAAGAATTGCTTTACTAATACCAGATAGATGCAATGGTTCAAAACAACGAACAAAATAACAACAACGGCATTTCGTTTTGTGTGTTAAAATTAATGTGTTAAATACAACACAAATGTATGCTAACAATAACAGTCAATAAAAAAGTTTAAAACACATTTAAATTTCACAGTTTTTCACCAAAATGGCATGAAAAATTAAAGCAAGAAGTTATTGTAATTCCACCTGGTGTATATCACTTTTCGTCAAACATCTCTCTATCACACCGACCGCATCACGAAGAGTGTGAAATGAAACGTCAGATGAGAGAATAAGTTTATCTAGGTATGTATTAGTCTATGGCTGAGCCGCTTCCTAGCATTTTTTAGCGTGTATTAGTGGCTGAATGGACCTGTTTTTTGAATAGACCTTTGTACCAAGCTGCAAGAGAGTTTCAGCAATCTGAAAGCTTTATTAGCTCCATTATTTTTCTTATACAGAAGCCATGCGTTCGCCATAGCTAAGTCTAAAAGGTGGTAAAACACTCGAACTTGCCATCTTTTGCTGCGAAGTTTAATTTTGTATTTGCCCATAATTGCATCAATGGGATCCACACCTCCCATGTGCGCATTGTATTGACCAACAATAGACGGACGCTCGATTTTAACGTATTTTTTTAGAAATTTATCATATCTCTTTACAGGGTGTTTTGGCATTTCACCAACGAATGCGGACGCGAGATTTACAATTTTATTGTCTTTACAATTTGGTGTTCTATTCCGTCGAATTGTTCCAACACTGAACATTATTTCATTTGCCAAATATTCGAGCAGTGGTATAGACGTAAAATAAAGCTGAAAGTTTTGATTACGTGGAATTATACGTGACATTCTCACGACCACATTCGAAAATGATCCTAAGTCCGGCCCGTTGTCCACCGATATATTTTCTTTGCCAGATTCTGGCTCAATTTTGTAAGCAAATCCCGAAGAGCCACAGAGAACATATATTTTATAGCCCCATTTATGAGGTTTACTTGGGTGGTATCGTTTCAAAAAGTTTCGGGCTTTAGTAGAACACATTTGTTCATCAACACAAAGATGTTGTTCGAGAGGAACTTTCCCGAAATTCTTATTCAACTCCTCAATGATCGGGCGTATTTTGAACATTCTGTCGTAATTTTCATCAGTTGATGGTAGATTTCTGCTGTTGTCGTTGAAGTGTATACGACGTGTATATTTTCAAATTTTTTAAAAGGCATCACTTCTTGGATTACCTTTCCAATTTTGCTACTCCCGAGACTTGCTGCACTGGGAAGTTGTACTAAAGACATCATATAAACAACACCAATAAATTGTTGAATATCAGTTTCTGATACACGAAATGCCTCATTGATGTCCTTTTGAACAATATACAAATTTGTTTGGTCAGCAATCAACCGTATTAGTTCTTTTGGAAAGAAATAAAGAAAATATTGTATTGGTGTATCAAGTTCGCTTCTGACATCAGGCAATGATATATTGCCTGTAAAACGCAATTGATGGTCTTCCAAAGCTATATTTTTGTTTTTCCAAACACGATTAGAGAACCGTTTTTTTTTGTGTTGTTTACTCAATGCTGCGTTTGGTGGAATGTCGCATGGTGGAATATCTGTCGGTTCCGTATTTTCATTTCCCATTATATCTTCAAAACGTACATCACTATCATCATAGACAGCTTGGTCAAAATCTTCAGCCACTTCAATTTCTTCCAAGTCTACATAATAATCTGGACCAGCTACACTAACATCATCAAAATCGAGCCCATCTTCACTCTCGTCAAGAATTTGTAATATTTCATCAGTACTCAAAGTCTTCGACATACTGTATGTTGATCCTGATAAAATATTGGTGTTATAAGGCAATGTGACATAAATGTTTCAAACGGAAAATATCCACACAAAAGTTATTTATCACTTACTTCTCAATTACACACTCGATAAGAATTAATTAATTATACACTTATGGTGAATTTTAAAACAAATCTCAGTTTATTGCGATATTTAACCCTTTATCGGGCCATGTGACAGTAATGTTACAAACTCTAATATTGACTCAATTTGTGGCAAAGTGGTTAGTGTAACATATTTGATACGAACTGCGCATCATTTAAAGCGTATGCGCTAGAGAGAAACAGCCTATTGTTTACTTCTTTTCGCGCTAAAATTTTAGTCAAAAAATTTTGCGGGAGCGCATCAGGAGTATAAGTTTGCTGACGAAAAAAGATTTAATAAACCCAAAAAGATCTTCATAACGCCGTGACTGCAACAATGGAGGAGGTTCATTTCTTAAAGTAATGTTTTTTTTTTAATGTAATATTTGATTTTAGAATTTTAAACGTCAGATTTGAAATATGAACTAGAATTATGTTGTGGTAACTAAACTGAAAATGAATTCGGTTGTACCTACAGAATTCATAAGGAATTCGGTTACGAATTGACGTCAAATTCAGTCGTTGCAACCGACTTATGGCAAAATTCGGCTATTGCGACCGAATTGATACCAAATTCTATAGCTACAACCGAATTGATGCCAACTGAACAATTCGGTTGTTTCACCTGAATTGATGCTAGTCCAACTGAACAATTCGGTTGCCTCATTCGAATTAATTCCAAATTCGGTTGTTCCAATCGAAATTTTAGAAAATACGAATATAATTGAAGATTCAGTTGTCACAATCCGAACCAAATTCAGTTGTGGGAACTAAATTTGGTAGTGACTACCTCAATTCGGTTGGCAATTTGGTGGTAACAGCCGAATTTGCGATTGCTACAACCTCTTCTCGCACAAACTACTCTATAAGTATACATATGTATGCTGTGAATGCCATATAGTGTCATTCTTCTCATCTGACATTTTCTTTCACACTATTCGTGGTGCGGTCGGTGCGATAAAGAGTTATTTGACGTAAATCGACTTACACCAGGTGGAATTACAAAAATTGTTGACTTATATTTTTCATGTCATTCATGTCATTGCAAAACTGTGAAATTTAAACGTATATTGGACTTTGTGTTACAAAAATTCTGACGTAAACTTCCAAAACGCCGATACACGTATATTTTTATACCTCCTCTACCAGAATCCGTTATTGGGATATTGTTATTTTTTGTGTTCCACAGTGTAATTCAGGACAGCACACTCACTGACATGACTAATTTCGAACTCCGTGCCAAGTTCATCATCAGATGCCTACTTACTGTGCCTGAATTGGTAGCCTCAGTACCAACTCAACCTGAAGTCAATTATTCCAGCAACAAGACCCAGGCGGATTTTTTCCTCCATGTTCTCTTTTCTTCTAACTACGATTCTACAGCCTCTTCCCATTATAGGTCAAATATTGTATTCAATCACTTAAATACTTGTTACTGTAGGTAGATGAACAACTGGGATATGTGACCTTGAATTGTTTTGGTACAAATATACCAATTACATTTCCATGGGCCGTTAAATTTTAACACCCATAAAGAGTGTTTTTGTTTGTGATACGTATCAATTCCTTGTATTGAGTTTATTTAATTTGTATAATATTTTTAAAAAAAATTCCATGATTAATTTTATTGTTACAAAAATATTTGTTGTTTCATTCCAAATTTCATGCCTTTCGTTTTATAAACAAAACAAAATTTATAACAACCAATTTTCTCCCCTGAACTTGAAAAATATATCAGTGGTGGTCAAAATTAGAATCTTATCTTGCAATGCTGGCCATAATGCTGTGGGTCGAAACTGGATTTTTGTTACTTTACTTTTGATCCTCCACGGACAGTCCCATTCCCCAAACGGAAGCATGAAGTATTTCTGAGGTTCGCACTAGTTTTATATGGGAATATGAGGGTTTTCTAGTTATATTTTGGCTCCTGGCAATACTAGTTTTGCCAGATGCAGACTGGAACTTCCATGGGAAAGTTTGACATTTTTTTGCATAAACACATCGTACATAGTACGTTTTCACTTACAATCACTATTCGTTGAATTTACAGTGTGTTGAAAAATGCATCACGGTGAAAAAATGGAATTAACCCGTGAACATTTTCGTGCGATGATTTTTCAGGATTTTGGGCGTGGATTATCGACACACGAGTGTCTCAATCAACTTGTTTCGCCTTTTGGTGATGAAGCACCATCAAAAGCACTGTAAATCGCTGATACCAAGACTTCAGTCTCCGACGCCGTTCGCTCCAGGATGAATTTCGTGAAGGTCGTCCAACTTTGGTCGTTTTGCCGGAAACCATAATGCTGTACGTGAACTGAAAAAGCAAGACCTACATACATGTGACATACCGTGAGATTGAGGCATCCTTGGACATTAATGACAAGCATCAATAAGATATTGCATGTTTATTTAGCCGCGAAAAAGATTTGTTCTTGTTGGATCCCACATAATTTAACGAATGCTCAAAAAAAGGTTCGTGTCAACTGGAGCAAAGAAATGTTGAAAAAATACAACCGCGGTAACTTAAATGCAGTGTATAACATCCTCACAGGTGACGAATCATGGATTTTTGCATATGAGCCCGAAACAAAACAGCAATCGACCGTATTACGGCATTTTCACCAAACAAGATTAATGCATTTCTAAGGTTAACTCCGATAACCAACGCTAATCCAGAAGATTACTCATACAACTTTAATCTGTAGAAACTGAAGTTTAATTTTTAACCTCATTTAAAACTGGTGTAAATTTTGATGCAACACTGTTAGTCACTAAAAAAATGCAACCATAATAAAAACATGCACAAAAACTCAACTGTTTGACAGACAGAAGCCGATCGAAAATTTTTCGCCGCGTCGCCGCCACCAAAACTTTTTTGAAGCTCACGCCGTCGCCTATATAAATGGCTCTTATTGGTTTAAACTGTGAGCGGATTTTATCGACTGGCCAGATTTGATCCACTGATCCAATTTTAAAGGTTCAGTTATTTCAAAAACATCCCAAAACCAATAACTGCCAACTTAATTTTTCAGTTGTGCCGCCGTCTTCGATAATTGAGTCTCGGCGCAGAGTTTGTCCAAGCACTGTGTTGCCACATTTAATGTAAATTTAATCTCAAATTGGGTGGTGTAAACGGCAAAGCATAAAGCAACTATGGTATAGAGAAGCAAAAACGATGTACAAGTAGACAGTCAAAATATCTTCACTCAAATGCCAACAAACAAATTGAGTGAAACCCTAGTCATTCTTTACTCTCTTCATTGAATATTTCAATACACGAGCAGCTTTTTGATAGTGTTATTGTATATAACTATACAAATTCCAAACATGTTGAAGTAAAATTACACAAACTTTGCAAAAACTATGAAATAATCAAGATATGACGCCACAGCTGTTCAACCTTAGAGTTGGCGAAACATGGAGAATAAAGTAACAAAGAGAAATTGCGATAGATGACTGGAAGTATGTAGGGTTGCTCAATGCGTTTTTCTTACATTTGTCTTTCTGCATTGAACCAAAAGTACAAAGCTCATCAACTGAGAGTATTCTTGTGATAATTAAATCGGGGAAAAATGGATAACAAGTGAAATAAAGCAAAATGTAATGAAGTGTTAGAGTGAAACTGTTTGTAGAGATTGCAATTAAAACACAACTTTATTGAAATAAAGATTTTTCTCATTCTGCGTGGGTTGCCCAGTTTGTATAACTCTGTGCTCCAACTTTTCCAATGACTTTTCTTAGTTTCCGGTCCAAGAAAACAGCTGTTGCAAACTCTTAGTATGTTACTCTATGGCCAACAGTGTTCAAAGAAATAAGGAAAACAACAAGAGAAGAGGGATCATTATGAAACAATGGACTATTTGAGCACTCAACATGTCGAATTGACGGGACATCCACCGTACAGTAGTGCGATTCACTAAGTTTTAGCGAACCGATAATCGCTATGTTACTTAACGATTTTTGTCGCTTGCAGTAACGATTCTGTGATTCACTAACTCATCCTTAACGATAGTAAACAGCGAACTTTTTGTGTTTACTGAAATTGATATTAAGTGGCAGCTCTGTCCATGTAAATGTCAAAATATACGAAAAGCATAAAGAGGAATTGAAAAAAACAAACAAATTTCTGTTATAAAATTGAATTTGTTATTTTATAAACGTTTTAACAATGTAAGTATCTATATATACATATATATTTGTTATTTGTGCATAATATATTTGTTATAGTTTTTAGAATGACTACCAATCCAAGTTGGAAACGGAGCCGCGCCTCGCCGGAGCAACTGTCGAGGTTGCTGGATATTTTTGTTATGTTGAACTTAACAACACAAAAATAGTTGTCGTTAATTTTGCGATAGTCGAATCGCTAACTTCAACAGCTGTTTTAGCGATAGCGAATATCGTTATCAAACTGCCTGCATAATACCAAAATCGATCATTTTATCCGTAACTGAACTTCGCGATTCGATTATCGTTAAAACAGCTTACTGAATCGCACTACAGATCTGATTTGGCACCCAATGACTTCTTTTTATTGCGAGGTCAACGTTGTTCGACGCCTGAATCAGCTTTGGAGCGTTTTGAGCTGTCTCAATCGGAGTGGAATAAGTGTTTTGAAAATTGGTTTGAGCGCACGCAAAAGTGTACTGGTGTTTACGGAGAACATTTCGAAAAACAATAAAACCATTTCCATTGATAAATGATTGTTTTTATATTGCTGGACCCGAAATGTAAATAGCAACCCTCGTTCGCAGAAGTCCCAAACTTCTTTCCCATTTTCTCCACTTTTTGTTTTGTGTAGTTAGATCTTTTGGCCTCTGAGTAGCTCATACGTGTGTTTGAGTCATTCTAAAAAATTTCATTTGTGAAAGTATCAAATAACTGCACACGCACAGCTTTTGAACAGGTCGTAAATCAATGCAGCAGAAATCGAAGAGGCTGATAAAATGTATTCCGAATCCGGAGCATAATATCTTTCAGACTACAACAGTGTGTGATGGAGGTGATAGATGCAAAATTTTGCAAACTCATCTTTATTGTTTTTGACTCCGATCATGGAGTAGGTTAAATACGAGTTTGGAAAATTGCAGGAATTAAAATGTGTAAACAAATGTAGCGAACACTTTGAAAAATTCGGCTCTGGCTTTGGTAGTTTCGGACAGAGAGTATATCAGTTTTTGAGTGTTATAACATTTCATACATCTTTCGATGTGAACAGATGTGCTACATGTTCAGCTGTTTTTTTTTTGTTATCAGAACATAAACAACAGTAAAATGGCCCCCTACTATCTTAGTTGCTCAGATGTTTATCATTCCCACTTCCACAAATATGTTGGTTGACCTTGCTGTAGACCGAGATGAAATTACCCTAACATGTTATAAATTAAGTGGCTGACTCTCCGGTCTACTTGAGAAGAAATATGAAGAAAAAACATTCTTGGCGATAGGAAGTGTCAATTCGGATGAGCCATCTTTTTTATATGTATTTAATTTTATGCTAATTAAGAAACTTCCGGTTTTTTTTCTTCAAATACGCAACGCTATGTTAATTGGTTTGCAACAACAGCAAACAGATTCAGATTCAAATTCGAATTAAAGACGGAAAATAAAAACCGAAACATAATTATTGATAACGCAAAACACAACACAAATCAAACTACAACTCAAAATTCGAAACGATATCAAGTAGATACGGGAGAAGAAATAACAGCTGTCATTAGATTAATTCTTTAGTTCTTGAATGTTGATTATGTGCCGTAGCAAACAAACATACAAACGCACATACAAAATTCGGATACGGATACGGATTTGGATTTAGATTTGGATTTAGATTAAGACTCCGACTCAATTGAAATAGAATTTTGAAACGACCTTTAAAGTTTTCAGACAAATCTCCTTAGCATAGACACTCGCACAAAATTAAACTACAGTTAAAGATTCGGGGTGTCGTATTTCATTTTCTGGTTTTATCTAGCGAGTTATTTAAATTGATTTCTTTATGATGGTACGAGTATCCATCTCGTACCATACACCTCTGTATCTGTGTCTGTTGGGGTAACTCGACTTTTTTATATGTTTTTGTTTTAGAAAGGCATAATAATTAATAAACAATCAATTCTCTGCATATAATCTATTGCTTTGAAAACAAAAATAAATAAAAAACCCAAATCTTTATTTAAAATCAATATTATTACGATTGCCTTTTTATGGCGTGATTGCTTTGAAGACGAGCCTTCACATTGATTTCGCATGAAAATATATGTATGATTTTGAATGCATTCGATGATGATTTGAAGTGAAATTGAAATTTAATATTGAACATAAAATAATTACAATAACCGAAATTGTTGGTTGTGAAGGACACTTGAAAACAGAAACCGGGTTAACATATGAGTTCGCACCAACAATAGCACCAAGTGATACTACATAATTCTCCTTTTCAGGTGATCGTAAATGCAATACAATGTTCATATCACTTAATTAGGGAATTCACATGGTCTCCTAAAGTCATAAGTCGTAAAGTCATATATAACCATTTAGTACATATGACTTATGCATGTGAGCAGCATGTTGTATGTGCTAATTCATAAGTCATAAAAACGTCAAATAAACGTCAAGCAACAAAAGAAAATTAAAAAATGCCAACAAGAAGTGAAAAAGATTAAATTTTTACGGGTTTGTGTGAAAATTTTGTGCACAAAAACTTACCGAAGTAGTTTCTTCTCCTTCCATTTGTCTAATTTCCTTTTTTTAATGCAAAATTTCTTCAAAACACAACAATATATCTGATTAAATAGTAAACAAAAAACAGCTGACACTGAACATACAACATAGTACACTGGAAAATCAGACATGCTCAGGTTGTATAGTCGTAAAATATATTTACATGAAGAATACCAACAACATATTTACAACTGTTGTATTATTTTAGCATATACGATAAATACAACACAATATTACACCATGTGAACTGCCTAAATGATTTATTGACGCATAACTACAAAATATTCATCGCAACAATGAAATTTATTCATCGCAATAATGAAACATATTCGTTCATCACAGTGACGAAAATTTGCCAGTTAATGAAATTATATATAAAAATACACTTCGGTTAGTGACAACACTGTAAGTAGATGAAAATGACACACCAAACCGCCGAGACAGGTCAACCTAATTTTGGATCGTAGAATCGTAGATATTTCGATTTTAAATTTGTAGTAGATTTAAGGCGATTTTTGATATTATTTGAATGGAAAAACTTTAAAAACTTTTTTAAAATCAATTTGTTTATTATTTATTTGTCAAAATTTATATCTAGAAATAATGGACATGGAACTATATTTGCTCTTATTTTGATGATTTTATACATTTTTTTGGATTTATTCAATTTTTACTCTTTGTCTGCAATCGCCCGGCAGAAATCAGCAAGCATTGAGTCTATTCTTTTTCCAGCGAAACGGTCTTCGAATGCCATTATAGTTTGATGAAATCATTCGCCAGTTTCGTCTGTTTCTGTGGACAATTATCATTCGTAAAAATCGAAATGTGCATATAACATGCGGATTTTCAACGACATATTAACGCCAAGTTCGTCGAAAGACTTCATCATGTTATCAATATAATCACGGTACTCTGGTGCGCGATTTTTGCAAAGAACGTTTTCAATTACCGCACGAATTGAGTTCCATGCTTTTAGTCCAGTTTCATCTAACATTTCAGAAAAACTCGTATCCCTTAAAAGTTTCCGTATATCTGGACCGTTAAGTACACCTGTTAAAAAAAATTTATATAAAATATATTGCAGTCACACACTTTTAGTCACACAAAATTACCCTCTTTTAATTTTTCAATTGATAATTTTGGAAAAGCGTTGTTTTTCAAGTATGGTAATGCATTTTCGTTAACGCGAACCAAACGCTTTAAAAAATTCTTTACAACTCCCAGCTTGATCCGAAGGTCCGGAAGCATTATTTTCTGAAGGGGGATCAGTGGTAGACGAATTACATTAAATTCGCCAACAACTTGCGAATCGCGTTTTGGCCAATCTCACTTTTCGTATTGGTTGCATTTTGCACGGCTGTCCCATTTACAAAAAATACACATGTAAAGGGTTTTTCAACAGAGACGCTACAAAAGTAAATCGATAGGGACAGCAAACGACGCCATATTTTTTCCCGCCCTTTTGGTATTTCTCTTCAGTAAGGTTTGCCATTTCATCATGGAAAGATATACGAGCCAACAACGAGTCGAAATTATTAAAATTTACTACCGAAATTTGGAGTCAGTGGCCTCAACTTTAAGAGGCCTCAACAATCAGCGATGAGGCTCATTTCTGGCTGAATGGCTTCGCCAATAAGCAAAATATGTGTTATTGGTCAGACAGCAATCCACACGCAATCCATGAGTCATCATTGCATCACGAAAAAATTACGGTTTGGTGCGGTTAATGGGCCGGCGGCGTCATTGGGCCGTACTTCTTCCGTGATGATCAAGACCGGCACATTACTGTGAATGCGAATCGCTACCGTTCAATGATAACCGAATATTTTTGGCCCCAATTGAATAATATGGACTTGGAGGACATGTGGTTGCAACAAGCCACACAGCGAATGCCACAATCAATTTATTGGAAACCAAGTTTGGTGAACGTGTTATCTCACGAAATGGCCCAGTCGATTGGCCGTCTCGGTCGTGCGATTTGACGCCGTTAGATTATTTCTTATGGGGCTACGTCAAGTCTATGGTCTATGCCAACAAGCCAGCGACGATTGATGAACTTCGTACGAATATCGAACGTGAAAACCGTCGAAAATTGGGTTCAGCGTCAGGACTTCTGCAAGCGTGCCCGTGGTGGCCATGCATAAAAATCGAGTTCCATACATAATGGCATCGAACGTACTTTCACAGGAATAAAGAATTTCATTGGTATCTAAACCCGGTTTTGTTTTATTTAAAAAAACTTTTGTAGCGCTCTTATTGAAAAACCCGTTACTAATAGTGAAAGAACCTTAAAATCACAATTTACGCGCCAATTGTGTTCGTCATAACTGATGCTTTTTTTTTTGTTTTTTTGGAAAAGGTTCTTTATAATGTATTAAACATTAACGGCCTTATTCATAAAAAATCATTAAATTAGCTCTAAAGCATTCATCAGTTATTGAAAGCTTTAAGATTTGGCGAAGGTTTTATTAGAACGGTATTCATAATGAGTATTTTAACTAGGGAACAGATAAGTGACAGACAACCCTGTTTTATATATTCTCACAGTGCTTGTGATGTAAAAATAAGATGAACAACAACCGATTAACCGAATTAAATAATTTTTATTTAAATGCGTCAATTAATTTTTGCAAAATTTTAAACATTAATGGAAAGAATTATTCAATATAAAGATCAATTAATATTTGCTATATTCATAAATTTGGAAGAAGTGTCAAAAAATCATATTGAATTGGATTTCAGTTTTGGGTAGTCGAATATAAAACCGGATATTGGGTTGTAGTTTCAATGTTTTGATTTTATATACATCACTATGTACACAAGAGTTCTTTTTGGTTAAAAATTGGAACGAAACTATTTGGCAGGATAATGTGACACTATAAACGCTGCAAATGTACACAAAATAATTCGAATTGTTTATATCGCATAAATATTTAAGCACATTACGCGTGAAATGTAAAAAAATTATTTCTTTTGTGTATTAATGCGGATAAAATGGCCTTAAAGATGGGTGAAACGTTCAACAAAAATGGCGACGTTAGAGAACTCTTAACAGAGGAATTTTTTGATTATGAATACAATTTTTGGGCTTTACCTTCTTAAACCTCTAACAAACCCATGACAACTTTTTATGAATAAGGCCGTAATAGTGTTGTTGTTATTTTTGTGATCTTAAGAAAAGTAAGATTTTAGTTAAAAGTTATGATTATTAAAAGTTAAGATTTTTAAAAGTAGCGAGATTTTAGTTGTCGACAAAAACTTTAAAAAGATGTGAGCTACTAAAACCATAAATTTAAGTAGTACTAATCATTTGATCGAGAGTGTATTTTAAAACAGGAGCCTCTGTCCACAGTCATCAGTCCGTAGCTAATGAAAAACATGTGATGCTTTCTAACAACTCGTTAAAAATAAATGCAATAAACAGTATTGAACAGCCAGTCTCTCCAATATGAAGAGATACCATTACCGAACCAATTAAATTTGACGTTTGTATAAGTATTTATTTGCATATCAAAGCTGCACATAAAATAAAGATCAAACGCATACGTTCAAATGAAGTTAAAGAGCTGCGACCTTTAGATGAAATGCATATTCCGGAAGACTTAAAATTCCTGGAAGTAGAACTTTTTGTTTTACATAGAGTTTGGCGGAGTTTAGTTTAAAAAATACCTGAATATTATGAAGTCTTATACCGCAACTTTGCAGATAAAGGTGCAAACAAATTGTTCGTTGGATAAAATCCAATTATATTCAAGGAGGGTATGATGTCGAATTTTGGTCGGTCTGTGACATGCTCGAAGAAAGCTTCCCACGCACAGAAAACTCTGTCGAGCCTTGGCACATATGTACACCTTAAAGTTGTTGTGAGCAAAAATCATGCCGGACATTACAGTCTGATCGGGAACCTGGGGGCAAATCACCACTCTCGACATCGAGTTCACATGCATGTAGATACAATTTTCGATAGCTGAAATTTTTTGGATCACTGTAATTGATCGCAATGTGTAGTGGCTACTACTATTTTTTACATAGCTGTAAATATACATATGACAATAATGGACAGTTTTTCGGTCAGTGGTGATCTTCGTTTCTTAATTAAATTCTGGTTAAACATCGAATTGTGTTTTTCAGTCATTGTTTAACTATGATTTAACCCACAATGTTGGTTGGTTAACTTTTAGTCAGAACCATTTGATTTTGACAATGAAATTACTGACTGTCAAAATGAGAAATGTTAGATTGTATAAAATATATGCTTCTGTTATGCGTATTTGTACACACACGTTGAGTCTAGATCGTTAAACGATTGCGCCTTTATAGTTTTTTGCACTTTTTTGTTAAAATAACTTCGATTTTATGCATCTATTTCTTATTTTACATAATTCCATTTTGCTTGTTCTTCTTTGTTGTTTTGGTATTTATCCCAAACCAGTTGTGTTTTCCAATAAGAATACAAGGGTTGCCATAATCGTTAACAATATGGCGACTTACATTAACTCACCACTGAAAAACAAAATGCAAAGTTAACCTCAAATTAACTTTCACTTACGATTAAGTAATCTTATAGTTAACTACCCACTTAAAAACTGGCCATAAGAAACACAAAACGAAAAAGGAAACAAATAAATAAAATGTGAAGATTGTTGTGAAAATACAGAAAACTTTTCATTAAAATGGATCCAAATTATTTTTTTTATATTTCGCCTCTTCGGAATCGGAAGATGAGTTCAATATTGCTATTATTAATAAATATTAGTGACAGTCAATCCTCTTTTATTGCCAGAAGTTGTGCTCTTTATGGTCAGTTTTTAAGTGGGTAGTTAACTATCGGATTACTTACTCGTAATTGAGAGTTAATTAGAGGTGTACTTTGATTTTTGTTTTTCAGTGGCGAGTTAATGAATGCTGTCATATTGTTAATGACTATGACAGCCCTGTTATTCTTATTGGAAAATACATCTGTTTAGGGCTGAATACCAACGCAACAATGAGGAACAACCAAATGGAATTATGTAAAATAAGAAATAAATGTCAAAATCGAACTAATGTTAACAAAAATTTATAAAGTACACCGCCAACGTTTTAACGACCAGGGTATGTGCAGAAATATGCTAAACAAAAATATGTATTTTATACAATCTTACGTCTTTCATTTTGACATTCAGTAATGTGATGGTCAAAATCATATGGTTCTGATTACAGGTTAACCAAGCAACATTGTGTGGATAAATTATTGTTAGTCATTGACTGAAAACACGATTCGATGTTTAACCACAATTTTAACTAAGAAGCAAAGATGGACACTGACTGAAAAGCTGGACATTAAAGTATGTTAATAATATAAATAAAATGTTTTAACGCCCATAGATGTAAAATACGTTCTCGACTGCCGAAAGAAGCTTTTAAATATGTTCTACCCGAAATAAGCATTTCTGCTTATATGACGACGTCCGTACCAACCCTATTGCAGCTTGCCGCTACATTGACCCTTTTGGCCAGTGACAGTTTTCAACATAATGCCGGGAATGATCTTTTTACTTGGATTAGTGCAAAGTACTATGTGCAATATTGCAATTATTTTGGAAAAATATCAGTAATTTCCAACTTTACCTTACCAATTTCTTTTCTTCCTGTTTTACACCAAAAAGCTAGTGTTTGTTTGTTTACGATAACAGATTTCTAATCGAGTACAACTTCGAGTAGTTGTGTTAAGGGGCCCTTAGAGTTGCAGCGACTTCAAGTTGACATCAACTTATCTATGGTGTAAGGTGAAGTTGGTGGTTTGTACAAACTAGTTGATGTAAAATCAAAGCCATTTTATTTTTTTGAAGTTGATATCAACTTATCCACCAGTGTAAGGGGAAGTTGCATCAACTTTCATACGCATTTCGGTGAGAAACGTTCATGAGGCAACATTATCGGCAAAATGTAAATAAATGAACCAAAAATAAATAAATTAAACAGTATCGGTAAAATATATACATACTAAATAAATGTGACTTATGGTGTTATTTATAAATATTTAAAGAAAATAAAAATAGTGTTTTTTCGTCAAATTGGTGATATTTTCGCAGTGCGCTCACCACCTTTCATTTCGACATCTGACAAGAAAATGAAGTTGCGTCAACTAGTTTGAGAGTTGAGTAGAGTAAGGGCAAAATCGAAGTTGATGTGAAATAATCGAAGTTGATGTCAACTTGAAGTCGAGCAACTTATCCACAGGTCTAAGGGCCCCTTTACGATAACGTTTGCCGTGATCCATGTTGACTTTATTCCGATACTCGATTTCGAATGCGGTAATTTGCCCCTGATTGTTGCTAAGATAGCAATGGAAAAACTTAAATTGGGGAACGTTGAACCTCGCAACAAGAAAAAATTGTTTAAAAAATAAAAATGTTAATGTTAAAAACCAAAAATGTAAATCGTGCCTTTTAGATATCAAGTGAAATTAATAAAAACAACAAATTAAAATTATTTGTATTGGTATAGAATTTTCACACTAGCGTACATTTTGGGCGAACGCATGGAAGATGTTGAGAAATGCGTTCACACATGCAACATCTTACATCTTCCAATATTCATTTATTAATATGCCACATGGCTGTAGCGAAATTGTTGTGATCAAAAATAAACGGAACTACAAAGTTTTAGGAAATATTGTCTATATATTGTATTATCTATTGGGGCCCAGGAGCCGAAAGAATGGAGAATAACATTCGTCAAACGTTTATTTTTTAATATTTCATATTTATTACAATTGTTGTTTTCCTACATTTATTTGGTCAAGTTGTACTTATATTAGGTGGTGTTATTGCAACAACGACAATAGCTGTTTTATATTTTTTTTGTTGTCATACCACTGCCAAAGTCAAAGCAAATTTGTTAACAATTGCATTACAAGTACACAAAAACGTACATAAGAGAAATACATATAAATTTAACAGTCAGTTGAGGCAACGATTTCAAAACATTTAAAGCAGCTGTTTTAGAGCTACCACCTGACATAAATACATCTTCTGTTTTGTTGTTTGAATTGCTGTCAGTTTTTCTAGAAATTAAACTTGTTTCTAATGATGGACTCAAAATTATCGAATAATGTGGGGTGAAACGTAATGAGATAGGAACATTTTTCAAAGATGTTGAAAGATGTTGAGCTCACAAAGTGTCAATTTGTATGGGGAAATGTTAACATCTTTGGCAAATTGATTGAAGATGTAAGATGTGGCCTAGTGTGTAAAGGCTATTATGGTTTTCAATTCGGTATTTTCTAAATTCGGGGTTTTGATATTTAGGGTTTCAAAAATCGAGATTTTTAAAAATTTGGGATTTTGATATTTCGGGAATTTCGGAATTCGGAATTTTGATTATAATTAAGAAAGGGATTTATATTGAAAGGTGAAAAATTGCATACGTTCCATGAAACATTGCATTAGTTCAATGAAGTCTTGCCTACACCTACGCGTCATTAAATCAAAGATTTCGTTTAATTGATCCAATGAAATGGTTCGTTGGGGAAAAATTAGTGCAGCATTTTATTTATGTAGAAAATCTCTCAATAATTCAATAGGTTTCGTCGCTGACTTTCACTTTTATATGAATAGCAGATGGATGGATATACCGACGTCCCTTAATGTATAAAAAACGTTTTCACAATACATCCTATGAAGGGATTGTGGACAGCTTCTCACAAGCAGTGAGCTGTGCTCTGTCCAGTTTTACAGTCACTGATTGGGACCTACCTTATTTTTATTGATAAATTCGAATTAACGCCAAATTTAATTGATACCAGATTCGATGGGGGAGAGACACAGAGATAGAGTGAAAGATTATAGTTTGACGAGTGTAGATTGTGGATATTATATATTTTTAAGATGTTACTAACATGTGCAGAAACGTTACATTCCATCGCCAGAGTGTAAAGATGAACGGTAAAACTCAATATTTTATTCTGACATTAGTGAACTGACTCTAGTTTTCGAGATATCATCTAAGAAGTTTGGAAAAAATAATACTTTCCTCTTTTCTCCATCTCCTAGACTGACGAATAATTTGATACACATGCACATCTAGCGTCTTGAAGGATGTCTGGAAAGAGACCTCCTCTAAGGATTAAAAACATCCGATAAACTTCAAGAGGCCTTTTCTGCAATTTTCAAAAGATCCCATAATTATGCACACGTTCTTTCTGTAAGCAGGCCTACGGGTGGAGGGGATAATGTATGGTCATAGGCATGCACACTTCCCTTTCACTGTTTTTCATGAAATACTATTTTACATATGTTCGCAATTCCTCGTAGCAAAATTGAAACATGCGGTAGCTGAATAGATAACACGTCCGACCATAGTACTACAAGGTTGTGTGCTCGAAGCCTGAGGCTGTAATTTAAAAAAAAAAATTTTAATGTTTAAATATTGTATTATGTAATAATGTAGATGGATGACATTAAAATGTCTGATCATTAAGAATGTGGAAATAATTTGCATTTATTTTTCTATTTCGTATTCTCTATTTTTTTCTAAAGTGCTTCTAAAAAGTTATTGTTTGCAGGTCACCTAGCATGCCTTTCCGTGCAGTCCTCTTAGGAAGCCTTCCATTAGCAGGCATACCTGAAGGCCTGAAACGGAAGGCCTTTTTTTTTTTTTTTTTTTTTTTTTTTAATCGAGCGAACCCATCGCCGCCACTCTTACCCGCCCCTACCGACCGAGAGGGCCACGTCCCCATAACGTGAGGACAGCGTACACATTATAGACCGGTCTATAACGGGAGAGCAAGGATTATAAGTTCACACGTTACAACCAACTACAGAAATTCTTCACCAGTTGGTATTACACTAACATAAATAAGTATAAAAGCACATCACGAGATATTAACATAAGATACTTCAATATATAATAATTACGAGCAAAACGAAAACCAAATCATAAATCAGACCAGATAGTAAGGATAAAGTAAATTAAATTTACATATGTACGTCAACGAATATACAGCACTAATGCAATCGGTTCAAATGACAAATTATGCTAGACTTTGTCGTTTCCCAACTACCTGTGAAATCAATAAACTGATATAGCTCATTAAAGTCACGACACATTCTCCTAACTGGATCAAAGGACGCATAATTCGAACGCTGAAACTCGATGTTTACGAGTTTATAGTACCTCGTGGGCCTCAATGGGACATTTATGAAAATCTTAAGAGGTCTTTTCTGTACAGGCCAAAGACAGGAGAAACGAAATGTACAGGCCTCCTTCCTAACGCGCTCTATGTTAATTCAAAATGATGATTGCATTTGTTGGGTGGGCATTCTGGGTGCCTTCACAGGCATGCAAACCACCACCTTTTGCTGCTGGGTTGTTGGAGTGTATTAGTGTGCGTGTGGTTGGTTTTATGTGGGTGTGTTTGCTTGTCGAATGTGTGTAATGGGCTAAGTACATCTTTGAAATGAATTATGTTTTCGGCCAGTACATTTCCACATTTTGAACTGTAGTGTACACTTTTTATAATTTTGTGTACATTTTTTGTACATTCTCGTACACTATTGTGAATACATTTTTGTACGTTTATGTAAACTTTTTACATTTTTGTGTACACTTTTTGTACCATTGTGCACACTGTTTATGCTTTTGTGTACACTTTTTGTGTTTTTATGTACAATTTTTGTACACTCTTGTATTTTGGTGGACACTTCTTACGCTTGTACACTTTGTTACTTTTTGAACTTGTTTTACTTGTCTGTACATTTGTGAATAGTTTTTACACTTTTGTGCACACTTGATGTTTCTTAGTGTACACATTTTTTTTTACTTTTGTCAATACGTTTTGTATTTTTGTGTACATTTTTTTACTTTTGATTATTGAAATTGAACACTGAATTATTTGCCTCATCATCAATAGCTGTTGGATGCCAGTTGCAAATCAACGGTGACTTGTACGGATTCCAAATTGTCCCATTTTATGTGCCATATATTCGAACGGAAATATGAGCATCAACAAATGTACAATAAAAATCCAGTTACTTATGGATTAATAAACAAGTATTATTACTGGTTCAATTAAGATTTGATTTGTGGAATCTTGGAAAAACTTGGCGCTCTTACGTTTTTGTTTTCGATTTTTTTTACAAAATAAATTTATTGGAATTTCTTGTCGTGCATTACGGTCATAAATTGATCGAAAAATGTATATGACAACCATTAAAAGTCAACTTAAATTAGCAATTAAACTGTGTTGGGGAGAGGGGGGCTAAGTGAGAACAATTGGAAGTGACAGAATTATAAGCGGGCTATAAATAAACATAATTTTGTTGAAGCTTATTGAGGGCATTAATATTCCAGGGATGCACAGTAGTGTAAATTGGTGTTTTTTGGTAGATTTTTCAGAAATAAAATTGTGTTGTTAAGCAGTACTGCCGGAACATTTTGTAAAATATAAAATCTGTTTTATGGTCAGTTTTTAAGTGGGTAGTTAACTATCGGATTACTTAATTTTGTGCATTTTGTTTTTCAGTGGCGAGGTAATGTAACCACGCATATTGTTACCAATTATGGCAACACTTTCATTCTTATTGGAAAAAACATCTGTTTTAAGCTAAATACCAGAAACAACATATAGGAACAACCAATTGCAATTCTGTAAAGTATGAAATAAATGCATAAAATCAAAGTCATTTCAACAAAAATGTATAAAAACTATTTATTCGCATTAATTTTACTATCTATGCTCAACGTTTGTGCACAAATACTCAAAACAGATACATGTACATATTTTATACTTATACAATCTAACATTTCTCATTTTGACAACCAATAATGTGATTGTCAAAATCATATGGTTCTAACTACAAGTTAACCAACCAACATTGGGTGGTTAAACCATCGTTAACCATTGACTGGAAGACACAATTCGATTTTTAACCACAATTCAACTAAGAAACCAAGATGACCACTAACTGAAAAACTAGCCATTAGTATTTTAAATTTGTGCTATAAACCACCACACTAATTCCAATTGCAACTCATCAAATATTAATTTAGAAAACTAGAAATTAACATTTAAAAAATCAATTTACTTAATGTGAGTTTCAAAATCTTCATTTATAATTAAATGTTAGCAACTTACTTTGGAATACAAAGTGCAGTGGTAACTAAAGGCCATGTTAGACTATTACAGAAATCGTTTTATATGCAAACAACAAGTAGGATAGTGTAAACTAGAGTAGATTAGATTTCTCTCAGGTTTTGATTTTCCTTAAAAAAGTATGCTATTAGGGTGACATTTCGAATAAAACGAAAAAAAAAACAAAGACAAAAGTAATAAACAATATTATTTCCTTTCCGTTTATTTTTCTTTCTTATTTATGATGAAGAATATATAACAATTTTTTGCAATGAACATTTTTTAAAATCACCAGAAGTGAACACCCCAATGTTCGTAGTACACCAAGATCGTGAATTCCTTAGGACCATGTTAGACTATCAGTGCAAATAGAACGATTCGCAGAGAGAGAAATGGACTGAAACTCTCGTACGATCATTCTGATTTTCGTACGATCATTCTGCTTTCGGTTTACACTATCAGTTTTGGAAATGAAATAAATTGAAATTGGGAGAATGCAAAAACATATGTTTGCATGCAAAACAACTGTTGGGAAATATTAAACAATAGATAAAATAGAAAGTTGTGAACAAAACTTAAGTAAAGGGGTTTTCAACAGAGACGCTACAACAGTAAATCGATAGGGACAGCAATCGACGCCATATTTTTTCCCGCTCTTTTGACATTTATCTTCAGTAAGGTTTGCCATTTCATCATGGAAAGATATACGAGCCAACAACGAGTGGAAATGATTAAAATTTACTACCGAAATTTGGAGCTCATTTCTGGCTGAATGGCTTCGCCAATAAGCAAAATATGGGTTAATGCTCAGACAGCAATCCACACGTAATCCATGAGTCATCATTGGATCACGAAAAAATTACGGTTTGGTGCGGTTTATGGGCAGGCGGCGTTATTGGGCCGTACTTCTTCCGTGATGATCAATACCGGCACATTACTGTGAATGCGAGTCGCTACCGTTCAATGATAACCGAATATTTTTGGCCCCAATTGAATAATATGGACTTGGAGGACATGTGGTTCCAACAGGACGGCGCCACAAGCCACACAGCGAATGACACAATCAATTTATTGGAAATAAAGTTTGGTGAACGTGTTATCTCACGAAATGGCCCAGTCGATTGGCCGCCTCGGTCGTGCGATTTGACGCCGTTAGATTATTTCCTGTGGGGCTACGTCAAGTCTTTGGTCTATGCCAACAAGCCAGCGACGATTGATGAACTTCGTACGAATATCGAACGTGAAATTGCACCAGTATCGGCCGATTTATGCTTGAAAACCGTCGAAAATTGGGTTCAGCGTCTGGACTTCTGCAAGCGTGCCTCTGGTGGCCATGCAAAAGAAATCGAGCTCCATACATAATGGCATCGAACGAACGTACTTTCACAGGAATAAAGAATTTCATTGGTATCTAAAGCCGGTTTTGTTTTATTTAAAAAAACTTTTGTAGCGCACATATTGAAAAACCCGTTACATACATTTATATATAGTGTAAACCGATTATGTCCCTAAAACGAAACGATGTCCGCTTCCCTGACCATGACATTAAGATTGTACTAGAAGAAAATGTGTTTCATCCAACCATTGGCAACTTCAGTCTACATGCTGATAGTTCCAATAACGGTATGAGACTGATTGACTTTGTCGCAGCAAAAAACATGGTCGTTTGGCTACTTGGTATCCCGTGATCAAAGAACGAAGAACCAAATTGATTACGTGGTAATTAATGGAAGGCAGTCATCCAGTGTAATGGATATAGAGTAATGACGTATAGAGTAGCCAACTCTCCCAGTAAATTGATGACATTAGGTGCGTTGCAAATGGGCGGTTGGATGTTGGAAAGAATTGCTTTAATAATACCAGATGGAGGCAATGACTCAAACTAACCAACAATAAATCAGCAAACGCATGTCGTTTTGTGCGTTTAAATTTTTGTCTAAATACACCTCAAATATATACTAACAATAATATATAACAAAAAAGTCCAAAATACGTTTAAATTATTAAATTAAAATTTAAGTCAACAATGTTTGTAATTCCACCTGGTGTAAGTCAATTTACGTCAAATAACTCTCTATTGCACCGACCGCCCCACGAATACTGTGTGAAAGGAAACGACAGATGAGAAGAATGGCAGCTCTATATGACATTACTCTATGGTAATGGACGTACGGCTCATCAGAGGAGCTAATATCGATTCCGATCACTACTTGGTAGAAGCAAAGGTTCACACAAGATTAGTAGTGCGAAAATGGTACGACACCAGATGCAGAGAAAGCTAGACATCGGAAAGCTGAAATTACCAGAGGTAGCCACAGCCTACTCAAGGAAGATCTCGCAACTTTTGGCACAGAACCCACCCCCTCCCGATGACGATCCTAAACCGCAGTGGAAATCTATTTCCGACTCTATAAAAACTGCCGCAACAACCGTACTTGGTTTTGAAATCCCGCTTCGCAACAAGCCATGGTACGATAAAGAGTGCCGCATAGCAAATGATGAAGAGAATGCTGCATGTATGGCAATGCTACAGTCAATTGCAACGCGAGCTGCGCGAGGAAAAGAAAGGTGGTAAACCGTCTCTTAGGGCGGAAGAACCGGAAGTGGAGAAAGCGCGAGAGTGAGAAAATTGACACACAAAGAAGGAAGAACAAAGTTCGAAAATTCTACCAAAAAGTCAAAAATGGAGCTAATGGACATGGTTCGGTGCCCTCTTTCTGTAAAGACACGGAAATCTCATCGCAGATGTACAGAGCATGTTGGGAATATGAAGTGATCATTTCTCCGCGGTACTGGTACCTGAGATATCCAATGACAATGAGACGTACGATCACAATTTGGACGACGAAGTCGATTACCCCCTTCTAACCAAGACGAGGTCAAAACAGCTATTACCCGGCTATGGAACAACAAAGCCGCAGGATCCGATGGATAACCGGCGGAGCTGTTTAAGGCTGGCGGCGATGAGCTGATAAGGTGCGTGCATAGGCTCATTAGCAAAATTTGGTTAGATGAATGCATGTCCGGCCATTGGAGTCTCAGTGTACTATGTCCCAAATTGAAAAAGGTGACCCGAGTCTCTGTGACAACTGTCGTGGTATAAGCCTTTTATCCATAACATATAAGGTTCTATCAAATATATAATTGCGAAAGACTAACGTCAATTATCGTGATTGGACCACCATACCAGTGTGCCTTTAGGCTTGGAAAATCGACAACTGACCAGATTTTCAGATTTTTTTATATTTGTCGATTATAAGGTGGCCTTTGATAGCCCAATACGGGAGAAACTCTACGAAGCAATGTCTGACATTGGAATTCCTGCAAAACTCATCCGCCTTTTCAGGATGACCTTGACGAACACCAAATCCGCACTGAAAGTTGTTAAGGATCTTACCGAACCTATTGAAACTAATGGAGGTCATTAAGAGAAAAGCTGCAGTCAACATGAATAAAACCATTAAACCAGAATTGAGAATGAGTCAGCAAAAGTGGGTCTGACAGTAAATGAGGACAAGACAAAATTAATGGTTTCAACGAGCAGGGCCTCCACGCGATTAGACCAAAGCGTGAACGTTGATAAGCGTTATAATTTCGAGGTGGTGGACGAATTTATATACCTCGTTTCTGCCAGGGGGTTTGTATGGCATAGCTGATCGAAATAATACTAGGGAAATGATGTAGAATGAGAGACCAAAGAAGACATAGAGATTATAGACCATGCAGCAAATTAAGTTTAAATTGTGTTTGCTTGCACTAATGTCAGCTAAATTCTGTTTATGTTGTTTGCATGGAACGAAAATACACATTCCCTTTTATTTCTGTCCGTTTTATGGCCAACAAAGAGTAAAATACAACAGCAACTCGAACTCCATAAAATGGCCTACTACCTCGTCGTCATCGAGAGAACGTAAAGAGTGGGATAGAGACTCTTGTCTATTGCTCTGTGATCTGCCGAAATCAAAAACAACAACGCCAGCCTTGAGATCAAGCGGATAATAGCTTTTATTTTGGGCTAAACAAACACTTTGGATATACGCCCTCTCTGGAGTAACAAAAGTCCAGCTATACCAGACTGTCATACAACATATCTAGCTTTACGGTCTTATCGCAAGCACACGAAACATCTCTAGAAGTCTTCGAGAGGAAAATACTCCGAAAAATGTGTGGCCCTATAGTGCACAATGACGAGTATCGGTGACGCATGAACCATGAGCTGTATGAGCTTTAACCCCACAATGACATAGTTAAGCGGATCAAAATAATGTGATTGTGCTGGCTAGGCCATGCCAGTAGAATGTATGTATGAAGACGAACCAGCACGAAGTGTTTTCGGAACCGTACTCGAAGGAAGACCAACACTCTGCTGGAGGGACCAGGTTGACGAATTCCTGTGTACACTTGGTTTTACCAACTGGAGAGATAAGGCAGTTTGATATGTTATCTTCGTTTTGTAAGGTTCCTGACCCTCCGGGGTTGTTCGACACCGAATAAGTAAGTAAGGGTACTATTCTAAATGTCCCGAAAGTGAACGTAAACGCAAAAGTCAAAAAGTTGTAGCTTATAAATGACTTCGCGCTTGCGTTCGCTCACGAAAGCTATCACTGAAATTTTTGTTTTATAGTGTTGCCGAACTACATTAAAATATAAAAGATTAGAAAAGTTCTCTTGAGTGCATTGCACACAATGAACAAAATTAAGAAGTAAACTCTATTTCAATAGATCAACAGATGTTACGAATGCTATTGCTTATAATACCGCAAATAACAACAATATTTAAGGAAATGTACGTGAAGTGTATAAATAAACATAGGTTTATTTTAATGGCAATGCCGAATAAATTTTTCAATCTACTTATCGCTCATTTGCGACAAGACCGTCATAAGTCAAGAAACATACTTTCGAGTAAAAGTTAAAAGTTTTGCAACCCATTATTTATTTTAACTTCCCATTCGACATTTTTCTTTCAATTTGTAATTTCTTCAACTAACGCCAGCAATATGGCGTGTTGAATTTGACAGCTGACGTGATAGAAAACGTTGCGCTGCATTTTATGTACTATCCACTAAATAACGTAACTCAAAGCAGGTAGTCACAGAACAGCTGTAACGTTTTATAAACCACCAAAACAACAAAAGTAACGCGAATTCACGTCTTGTAGAATACCACAATAATGATCGATTTCACCATGTCTGGTTATCATACAGTTAGAACAACGAACAATTTTACCCAAGGGGGTCTGACGTGATAGAAAACGTTGCGCTGCATTTTATGTACTATCCACTTAATAACGTAACTCAAAGCAGGTAGTCACAGAACAGCTGTAACGTTTTATAAACCACCAAAACAACAAAAGTAACGCGAATTCACGTCTTGTAGAATACCAAAATAATGATCGATTTCACCATGTCTGGTTATCATACAGTTAGAACAACGAACAATTTTACCCAAGGGGGGTCTATGCCACAGCTGATTAGCCTTAGAGTTGGTAAAACATGCAGGATAACGTGAGAAAGAGAAATAGCGATAGATGACTGGAAGTATGAAGGATTGCAATAACGTGAGAAAGAGAAATAGCGATAGATGACTGGAAGTACGAAGGATTGCTCAATCCGTCTTCATACATTTGTCTTTGTGCATTGAACCAAAAGTACAAAATTCATCAACTGAGAGAATTTTTGTGATAACTAAATAGAGGAAAAAAGGAATAACAAGTTAAATAAATCAAAATGCAATGAAGTGACAGAGTCAAATTATTTATAGAGATTGCAATTAAAACACAAATTTATAAAAATAAAATGTTTCTCATTCTGCATGGGTTGCCAAGTCTGTATAACTCTTGCTCCAACTTTTCCAGTGACTTTTCTTGGTTTCCGGCCCAAGAAAAACAGCTGTTGCAGACTCTATGTATATTACACAGAAAAAAACTTGTGTAATATTATCCTAATTCATGGTCTGATATCAGCCAATGCACTGGGCAACATAGAGCCAGTTATTTAATTGGGCAATATTATCAACAAACGTTGACAAACCAATCAGAAATTTTCCTTGTATATTTGTAGATTTACCCAATGCAAAAAGGCAATGAACAAAATTTACTGTGGGTTATTTAAAATATATTAATAGAAACAATATTTTTATTCATATAATGTTTTATTAAAGTACGTGTTGGACGGCGTTTTATACATACTTATAATCAAAACGTAGGAGACAATCACAATTATTCGGCCAGCTCTGAAAATCATCGACTTGTCGGAAACTACGCCAACGTTTGATGACTTCTTAATTGTGAGGATTGGATTAATTGCCCACTTAATTGTAATGCCGCTAAATCACTTTGGTTGAGGTGTTGGATTATTAGCCGCAACGGAGGAAAGGACTGACAGTACTTTGTGTTCTTCCATCTTCGGCAAAACAAACCATAATTCCCACATCATCCACAAATCCGACGGTAATTATTGCTGGTCAGCAAACTATTTAACATCTTTAAAATTTGGTTTTATTCCGGTGGGAAAATAAGTTGTTTAAATGGCGATGTGGTGTTGTTGAGTTGTCTTCTTCAAGAGAGTATAACCACCACGAACGTTCCCGTCTTGTTTAGGCTCATGCCTGATACACGTAAATGTTGTTGAGCTTATCTTGTCGCCGACGTACTGGACGAGGTAACGCCCTTGTATGCATTTTGCTGTACCCTAAGTTGTTGCTAATGAGTCTTACAGTGAGTGTTACAATAGGACTTTGTGGTTGTGTCTGATCGTCCTGTTGTACTGACCATCGGCGCGGGTAGTGTTTCAAGGGACTCCTTTCCGGCGAACTTTTCGACTTGTAGGCTGCAGAAAAAAAGAATAGGAAAAGGTTTATCTCTCGTCCTAAAACGCGCGGGTAGTGTTTGAAGGGACTCCTTTCCAGCGATCTTTTGGACTTGTAGGCTGCAGTAAAAACAGAATAGGAAAAGGTTTATTTCTCTTCCTAAAACTCCACGATTACATAGGCGTTTCTGTGGATGAATTTCCATTGTACCCCTGTGGGCTTGAAATAGTTTTCCTAGAACACCAAATTCTATCTTTAACTGTCCGTAGCAGACGATTACACATCTTAAGGCCTCTATACATACATAGTTATGTCTTCGCGTACTACCACTTATTTCTGTTAAAAAAAAACATTAAAGTAATTGATCGCCAAACGATGTACTTTCAATTGCGAATTGTCGCGGAATTTAAGAGTGAAATCTCAGTAGTCCGTTTTGTTAAAGGAGTTTTATTGTTTCTGAACAAAAACAAAACTCCGCAGTTGTGGGCTTTATCTCACCAGAAATTTGTTTGTCGAGATTTTTATTACAAGAAGTAGAGTTGCCAATATAAATATGCAAATTCAGCATTGTCCTTAGTAGTGTGTTTTGCACTTTCGACTTTGGCAATGTTTCCTCTTTTCTTGTCCTCATACAAAAACAAATCACCAAACCCAAATTAGGCTATATTACCAATGATTATTTTTTCTGTGTACTCTATGGTTTTACCTGTCAGTTTCTATGGAATTTATAATTTTTAACTCTCAGTTAGCTTTAACTTTGTTTGGTGAAATTTGGCGTAAGAAATTTTTTTTGGCCTTGCCACATTTTTTTGTAGCTAAATTTATTATAGTTGGCGACCCTGTACCGTAGACAAATATTTTTTTATCACATTAGAAAATATTGGTCGCCATATTGCAGTCGCCATTCTGATTTCAAGATATTAAAGGTAATTTATTGCGGATGACAACGTTTCTAACTGTTCGCCGCAATGTTGGATCCGCCATTTTTAATTGTATCATTTTAGGTTAATTATTGAAATTTCCAACCCCGAAAATCCCAGTATACTTCTTTTTTTGCAACCTATGATAAATCGAAAGACTTTTTGCTGGAAAATTATATTTATGTCCCAGTGTGCAATGGAATGACATGCACAATTATTGTACTGAAACATTTTGATAAATTCTTCTACAAGTATCTGGTCTTACTACAGGTATCTGGTGCCGGATATGGAGAAAATGCAACTCAATACTGTATACTATACCGTAATAACGCATTTACAAAGCCGTTTATCGCAGCCAGGTTAGCGATAACCTTCTTCTCTAATCTTTGCCGTTTACACCACCCAATTTGAGATTAAATTCACATTTCAGTTGGCAACTCCGTGCTTAGACAAACTTCGCGCCGATACAAAATTATCGAAGACGGCGGCACAACAGAAAAATGAAGTTGGCGGCTATTGGTTTTGCCAGTTTTGTAAAAATTTGGAATGTTTTTGAAATAACTGAACCTTTAAAAGTGGTACAGTGAGTCAAATCGGGCCAGTCGATAAATTCTGCTCACAGTTTAAACGAATAAGATCCATTTATATTGGCTGCGACGTGAGCTACCGGCTTCCATCTCAAAGACGATCAAGAATTAGACAACCAGAATATGAGAGCAATTTGGCAACCCTGGTAAAAGAGAACCAAAAAGTGCCAGATATTCACTGAAACGAATTTCTCTCTCGTGTCATATCTTGATTATTTCATACTTTTTGCAAAGTTTATGTAATTTTATTTCAACACGATTGGAATTTGTATAGTTATATACAACAACGCTATCAAAAATCTGCTTGTGTATTGAAATATTGAATGAAGAGAGTAAGAGAGAGGCCAGAGAAGTCCTAGGGTTTCACTCGTTTTATTTGTTGGCATTTGAGTGTGGAGAATTTTTGACTGTCTATTTGTACATCGTTTTTGTCCATCTGTCAGACAGTTGGTTTTTTGTGTATGTTTCAAAGACGATCTAGAATTAGACAACCAGAAGATGTGCGCAATTTGGCAACCCTGGTAAAAGAGAACCAAAAAGTGCCAGATATTCACTCAAACACATTTCTCTCTCGTATCATATCTTGATTATTCCATACTTTTTGCATAGTTTATGAAATTTTATTTCAACACGGTTGGAATTTGTATAGTTATATACAATAACACTATCAAAAAGCTGTTCGTGTATTGAAATATTCAATGAAGAGAGTAAGAGAGTGGACAGAGAAGTGCTAGGATTTCACTCGTTTTGTTTGTTGGCATTTGAGTGAAGAGAAATTTTGACTGTCTATTTGTACATCGTTTTTGTATGTTTTTATTATGGTTGCATTTTTTGGTAGCTAACAGTGTTGCATTAAAATTAACGCCAGTTTCAAATGAGGTCAAAAATTAAACTTCAGTTTCTACAGATTAAAATTGTATGAGTAATCTTCTGTGTTATCGAGGGTTAACGGAGTTAACCATCGAACTGCGCTAATCTTGTTTGGTGTAAATGCCATATAACACTAAATGGTGATTATATTTAGTTGGTTGTGATCCAATGTAGAAAGATAATATCCAACGAACTTAAAGCCTATTCCACTTCCCTCTTCTGTACTTGATTTATTTAATTCAACATTTGAGTTTTAGTTTATATCTTTTGAATTTTAGACGAGGTATAATAAATATTTAATGATATTCTTTAAATTCAGTTAATATCTTTGAATTTCAACTGATGTATTTGAAATTTCAAAGAGAATTTTCGAAACTCAAATGATTATAATTAAATTTAAAATGGAATTTAATTTGTTCATGTGATATTACGTTCAAGACGCGAACGCAGATGAGGTAGTTGAATCATAGATGGTTGAATTCGATACGATTAAGAACGTTTACGTAAATCTATATATGTACATATAAATGAATGTTTGTCTGTATGTCCTTTATAGAATCGTAAACTATGCATTTGATCATGTGATGATCTTTAGCAACTCAGCGGCGGAATTTGCGAGGCCTTCCACGAATAAGGCATGCGGAATCATTCTTTGGTAATGCCTACTTTAATAATGCCTGCGAAATGCATGATTTTATAAGGCTTCCACAGGCCTGTTAAAAGAATGCCAGAACACGCTGTTGTTCATCGAACCCTGTCTTTCCACATGTTCGCAATTCGTCGTTGCAAAATCATAACATCCTATAGCCCAGTAGATAAAGCGTCCGATTGTAAGTTCTAAGCTCGTATGTTCGATTCCTGTGGCTGCAGAATTTAAAAAAAAATCATTTATAAGAATTACAATTGGTTAAAGTATAAATCTGAAATATGAAGCTAATTTCCATATATATTTTTTTATTTTCTCTAAATCTACTCTTTTTGCAGGCCTTCATAAGGCCTTCTAGTAGAGAGGGATGGAAGGCCTTGCCTCCCAATCTCACGCAATGTTAAAAAGAAAGGAGTAGGTAATGTGTAGGGAAGGCCTGCTGTATTCTATAGAATGCCTTCTTGGTCATGATTTCAGGCCTTCCAGCTTCTGATTTCCGCCGCTGGGAAAGTTGTTGTGCATGAGCCCACGAAGGTTTCTGAGTTGGTAGATCAATATTCGACAGATGGCGCCACTGTCATTCATACATAGATTGCGTGACAGTTCATGCTGATTTGAATTGAAAATTCCTCTTCGAAATATCAATCCACCATGACTTTGCAACGGAACCAGACTTGCAGTGAAAATAAAATTTGCAGGCAAAACAATGAATGTCAGATTTTTTTTAATAGTTATTATCTTATTTTCAAAAATTTGGTAATTTAGTATTGATCTGAATTAACATTTGGCAAGAATACACATGAATACTAGTGTTGTTTTGTTTTTTTTGTAGTATTTTGTTCCGTTTTTTGTCATCTGTTATTTGTTCGATATATAATCGAATACTCGTACAAAATAATCGCAACATTATTTATGAATTTGTTTTAAAGTGCACTTGTTTGACCACATCATATGACAAACGTTTAAATGGTGACAAACGAAATGAGATGGAGATGGAGATTCGCCACAGACGGACATGGCTGCGAGCCACGAGTCTAAGCCAAACAAGAAACAAACAAACAGACAGACATGCGCACTGCCATCATATGACAAATGGATGGAGAGACGATTTGGATGGGCCCAAAGTCCGTCGGTTTGTTTGTCTGTCACCCAGACAAACTGTTAACGCCAATCGTAAAATTAAACAATTTTGTACCCTGGACAAAAACAAATTACTTATAACAAATACACACGATATCTACCTTTGTAAGCTGGATTGTATGTGTGACTGTGCAAGTACGAGTACTCGTATATAGTCAACATTACTTATAAAAATTATATTAACAACAATTCTGACATTTGCCAGTAAATTAGGAGGCGAAAGAACGCAATGTGTGCGACCGACCGAACGACCCATGGTGATGCTTTGACGATCTTCGAGATGAGCTAACACATTTTCAAATGCAATGTAATTTGTTTCCAATCGAGCAAAGGGGGACGGACGGCTCTTTATGTAGGGGTTTTTAAAAATATAGTATTTAAAAACACACACACACGCAACCACTTGAACGCAATATTCATTTAAAAACGAAATTTATATAAAAAGAAGCAGCAACAAAAAAAAAACACAAAAAAAATCTCAAAATAACAAAAATTAACGAAAACGTGGTTAATTTTTTGTTTTTCGTTTTTGATGTTCTGCTGATGGTCACGGCGACTCTTGAACTTTACAAAATGATTACAATGGCCGCGACTTGTGTACCAGTTTGAATCTTGACCACATTTTATACGTTCATACACGCGGAGTCGTATATAATACGAAAATTTACGTTTATGACGGCGTATTTAGTTTTCTTGGGCGCATAAATTACCGATGATTTGTTGCTAAATTTTGTCTAAACTTGCTACTTATTTTCAACTTTTTGGTCGGTGTTTTCTGTTTTCGTTGAATGCCACAAACAACAAAAAACATTTATAGTCGCCATTGACTGGATTCGAATGAAATTTGAAATTTAAAATTATTTGATGAGTTGGATTTCTAATATTTTTTGAGACATATGAATTTGGTGTTCATGTTAGACACAGCAGAATTTTTTTGTTTGGAGTTGAGTCTAAATTACCATAATTGTTGTAGAGAAACTTTATAAATTTTTAAATTTAATCGGAAAAATACCAAAAAAAAAAACGAAGCTTATAATGTACTAGTAAGACTGTTTACAAACTGTTGTGGTAGGTGGTTTACAGAGTTGCTATTTATTTTTCCAGGTCCTGTCAATACAACACTGAAAGAAAATCTTTACATCAAACCGAAGATTAATGTTCATCAGTTGTTCTTCATTGCATTGACGACAAATTTCAGCAAATTAATAAAAAGGTTCTTCAGTTTGAAGATCTTTTTTCATCAATCATCAATCTTCATCATTGAAATTCAGAAATAATCAATTCAAAATAAGGACGTGGTATTGAAAAAATAAAGAGAAAAAGAAAAAAAGGAACGAGAAAATTGAAAATACTTAGTAGCGACTAAAATACTGTTACTTATGTTACTTATGTATGGATCAGATATAGTATGAATTTGGGATCAAAAAGTAGCCTGAATGATGGCAGAAGATCATTTAATTCCCTTTTCAAAACTGGCTCAAGCATTAAAATCTGTTCACCCATTCTGTTTTTATAGAACTTTTTATAATAGTATTACATTACAAGTGAACCTACACGGTCCTTCGAAGCTTAAAAATTGATTTTCTCAAAATTCTGACGTGCTACAGCAAAACACCGAGACACGTATTTCTTTATTTTAAGCCTATTTTCATATTCCGTTAACATTTCTCATGTGTACCAATCACTGTCGTACTGTGTTATAGATTAAAATTAATTATTTTCGTCATGGAAGATATTTAGTAGAACTATTTTAATTTTATTTAATCAAGCTCAATCTCTATTAATAATAGTATTCTTTATTAAAGAAATGTTTTGCAAAATGCATCTTCATGATTCCTGGCAAACCGTATAGCTATTTCAGATCTAGCCATAAATCTCCATGAGCGGTTATTGGAATGTGGCTATTGAAAAATTCATCAAACTAAATGCAAAGGAAAACTCAATTCATATGAGAATCCCAAGAACACATTTGCAAAACTTATTTCCTTCTTTCAAATTCATCAGCCAGATACAACGGCATCGACCAAGCTCGTGCTCATGAATGACAAGTCCATAGAGTAATGTCATATAGAGCAATTACAAAAATTATTGACCTAACTTTTTCATGTCGTTTTAATGAAAACTTGTGCATTTTAAACGTATTTTGGAATTTTTTGTTATATTTTATTGTTGGTATATATTGGTGGTCAATGTTTTCTTGTTGGTTGGTTTGAGCCATTGCCTCTATCTGGTATTATTAAAGCAATACTTTCCAACATGCAACGTCCATATGCAACACACCAAACTTCGTAAATTTACTGAGTCAAGTCGCTTCTCTATACGTCATTACTCTATGTTGTTAACGATTATGGCAACCCTTGTAATCTTACAAAAACGATCAAGAAGTAGATGCGCACATCAGAAGATGTGCGCAAATTTGGCAACACTCGTAAAAGAGAACATAAAGTAACTATGGTATAGAGAAGAAAATTTATTTAAGGAGTGGAATGCCAACAAAGAAAACGAGTGAAGCGCGTTGTTCTCTACTCTGTCTCTCTTACACTTTTCGTTGAATATTTCAATCCACGAGCAGTTTTCTGATGATGTTAGTGTATCTAACTATAGAAATTCCAACCATATTTAAATAAAATTACATAAAGTATGTTAAAGGTATGAAATAATCAAGTTATGACGCGGGAAAGAAATGCGTTTGAGTGAATCGCGTCGACTATTTTGGTTCTCTTGTACTAGGGTTGTGCAATGGTTAGTGTGCGCGGCTCTTGTACATGAGATCCTGGGTTCGAACCCTGCTCTGACCACCTTAAAATTTCTTTCGGCGGCGGTCACCTCGCATTGTGACGGCGACACTATCGAGTATATAGCCATGAAAAAGCTTCCCAAAAACCCGTTCGGAATCGATGTAAACTTGTAGGTCCCAATCAGTGAGTGATAACTGGAAAGCGCACAGCTCCGTGATTGTGATAAGTTCTCCCCTGTCCCTTCATGGGATGTAATGGGAAACCATTTATATATTTTTATTCTACTAGGGTTGCCAATTTGCGCCGTTTTTTTCTGCTCTATTTGTACATCCTTATTGAAGAGAACCAACAAGTAGTCACAATTCACTCAAACGTATTTCTCTCTCACGTCATATCTGGATGATTTCATACTTTTTGCTTAGTTTATGTAATTTTACTTCATCTACATGGTTGGAATTTGTATAGTTATATACAATAACACTATCAAAAAGCTGCTCGTGTATTGAAATATTCAATGAAGAGAGTAAGAGAGAGAGAGCAGAGAATGATTAAGACTTCACTCGTTTTGTGTGTTGGCATTCACGTGAACAGAAATTTAGACTGTCTACTGTAGTACATCGTTTTTGATTCTTATTGGAAAAAAACATCTGTTTGATCTAAATACCAAAACAACAAAGGGGAATAATCAAATTGGAATTATGTAAAATAAGAATTAAATGCATCAAGTCAAAGCCATTCAGGCGGTTTCTATGGCACAGCTGATCGAAAAGGTACTAGGGAAATGATGTAGAATGAGAGACCAAAGAAGACCGGAACTAAGTTTAAATCATAGAGTAAGTCACACTAGAGAGAATATTTGGCTCATCTGACGTTTCCTTTCACACTCTTCTTGATGCGGTCGGTGTGATAGAGAGATGTTTGACGAAAAGTTACATACACCAGGTGGAATTTCAATAACTTCTTGCTTTAATTTTTCATGTCGTTTTTCTGAAAAACTGTGAAATTTAAATGTGTTTTAAACTTTTTTATTGACTGTTATTGTTAGGATACATTTGTGTTGTATTTAACACAATAATTTTAACACACAAAACGAACTGCAGTTGCTGTTATTTTGTTCGATGTTTTGAACCATTGCCTCTATCTGGTATTAGTAAACCAATTCTTTTCAAAATCGAACGTAAATATCACACCAGGCCAAATGTCATAAATTTGGTGAGAGAACTATTAGGTCTACTATAAATATTAGTCTATGGTTTAAATAGTGTTTATTGGTGCTAATGTCAGCTAAATTATGTTTTATGTTGTTTGCATTGAATGGAAATACGGATTCCCTTTGATTTCTGTCCGTTTTATGCCCAAGAAATGTGTAAAATTGGTAAAATACAGCAGCAAATCGAACTCGATGAAATGGCCTACTACCTCGTCGTCATGAAGAGGCAGCGAAGAGAGTAATAGAGGCTCTTAAGTATTACTCTATGAGCCACTATAACAAAACTGTATAAAAAAACTATGTATGCGCAACAATTTAACGGTCTAGGCTCAAAGTACTCAAAAAAAAACTCAATACTCAGAATAGAAACATGTATTTTATACAACCTTACATTTCTCATTTTGACAATCTGTAATCATATGGTTCTGACTACAGGTTAACCATCCACTATTGGTTTGTTAAATCATTGTTAACCATCGACTGAAAAACGCAGTACGATGTTTAATCACAGTTTAAGTAATGGTGATTTCGTTTCTAAAAAATAATGTTGCCCTTGTATGAGGCGACATTTAAAAAATGTTGCCATCGCCCCTTCAAAGTTGTCTTTTTTAGGTTGAGAAACGAACATAGAAATGTTGAATTTTCTCGCAACTTTACGCTTTTTTAGCATGTCTTTATTTCTTAGCTTAACTAAATTTTTCGAGCAGTGTATATTGAAACTTAAACGATATTTAGCAAATTTTAGGCGACTCTTCGTGCAAACTGGTCGAATGCCTACCAATACAAATGGTAATTTTGGTTATTCCCGCTTAACTAAAAATTTGATCACTTTGTTTGAGAAGGTAAACGAATTTAACGAAAGCCGCTTAAATGGCCCTTGCGCCCCTACAAAGGTAGAAAAATTAGCTTAGCGAGGACAAACAACACAAACAAATTGACAGAAAATTTCCCATTTTATCGAGGATCATTCTCTCGCTGAGAGGGCAGAAAATTCAACATTTTTGCTCTTTTTGAGTGCAAAATTCTTAGAAACGAAGAACACAAAACCTTCAAGTGGGGTTGTACTTTTTTCACAAACTAATACAAAAAGGCACTTTTAGAGCAAAGGGCAGAAAAAATGTAAAATTTTTTCTCAGAAACAAAATCGTCATAAGACACAAAGTTGCCCACTGTGACTGAAAAATCTTTAATCTTTTAATCATCTTTAATTCTGAATATATTTATTCGTTGCAGCAACGAAAATTGGATTGTTAAAAAAACGTAATGAGGAAAATCGTGCTTCACAAGTTTCATCTCAACAACTACAAAGTCGCCGGATGTACAAACATTTTCATTGTAAAGAAGTTGTCTTACCCCAACGACGACGCGTTTTTCTTTCAGCACATCAATGTTATGGTTTACTCTGCTGCGATTGAGTAACATGTCTTCATTGGCTGTGGTTTCCCTTGGATCTGACTAATCATTATAGTGCATTTGTTTACGTCGGATAATGATCCAATTCGATAATTGTGCCACTGTGGATCAAAATGACCAAAGGCGCCGCCGTGCCTAGGTTGTGGTAAAAATACCGAATCCATAAATTCAATTTCGAAATTTACTCGTATCTACGACGAATGAAAAATATGTGAGTCTATATTTTCAAATGGTTTTGTAGGTCGTTACAGGTACTTGAGCCGTCAAAACAAAATCCAACACAAGAAAGACAATTGAATGACCTATACATGTATATGCCAATGCTCGTAAAACATGGCTTGCATTACAATGCAAGATGCCGTCGACGACGACTAATGTATTGGTGGCGATGACGTGAAACTTTGCCAGTCTGCCGGTGTGTCCGCCTTTCTGTTTGTTAGTTAATCCATGGACTCCGTGAATTGTGTGCAGTAATATTTACTTGCATAAAACAAAAACAATCAAATCGAACAGAAACCCTCTGATTTACTCGCTGCAAGAGAAAAAGAGCCAGTACACATTGACGGTAAAAGGTAACCCAAAAAATCAGCTAAACAAACAAACGACAAAAGAATCATTAACAAATTTCATAAAAACACTTTAAGGGTTTCGAATGAATGTAACTTAGCTACCACCGCAAGTAGACATGTACAATGTAACTTACCCATCAAGAGTTGTGCCAATTTCTTAAGACTCTTTGCTTTTCTAGTAGATTTGAACATGGATTTATGAGCCACCGCCAATAGTAGGGTCTGTTAAGAACAGAGAAACGACACTTTCCGATAAGATATGAAATCCTTAAAATAATAAAAAGCTTAATAATGAAATTCCGAATAATGATCAATGTTTGTATTTTAAGAGTCTACTATAGAGATACAGAAACCTTCCCTGGAAACGGTTGCTGGGGACGACCTTACATGCTCCACTGAATGTGCAAAGCTCCCAGCCAGGTGTCTGACAGAAAGTACAGGAACACCACCCTCAAAAGACAATTTATTTGAAGTTTTGTTGTGACAAGCGAAAAATACATTTGCCACCACCGAATTGAGGTTGTCACAACTGAAATTCGGTTGAAACAACCTGCTAATTCATCCGGTTTCTGAAATGTTGTATAATCTATGCTACATCATCTGAATTTTCCAATAATTGAATTTGCTCTTGATTCGGTTGCAGCAACCGAAGTTGTATGAATTCAGTGACTACTTTTATTGACTATTTTACAACCTCATGAGGTCAGACGTTTTACACCTATTATTTAAACAAACAAATTAAACAAATTTCAACATATTCTTCCAACTGGCTCTATCCTTCGCCTTTTCCCGCCAGTTGGCAACACCAAGGATACGGAGGGATTCTTCTGCCTGGTCTTTCCAGCGGAGTCTTGGTCGCCCCCCTTTTGCTGCTTCCATCGGGTACGTTATCGAAAACCTTTCGCGCTGGCTCATCTTCATTCATTCTGATAACATAGTCTAGCCAACGCAATTGGCGTAATTTGATTGTCCTAGCTATGTCCACGTCAGAATATAGATTATATAGTCCTGCGTGCCAGCGTCGTCGGTACTCGCCTTTTCTCTAACAGGATCATATATTTTACGGAGAATTTTTCCCTCGAAAACTCCCAGGTGTTTTTCATCCGCTTGCGATATGACCCAAGTTTCGGAGCCATATGTCAAGATATGTAAAATGAGAGTCTGATATAGCTGGACTTTTGTCCGTCGAGAGAAGGCTTTGTTCCTAAACTGCTTGCTGAGCCCAAAATAACATCTATTTGCAAGCACAATTCTCTAATATATCTCCAGGCTGACGTTGTCCTTGTACAATCTGCACTATCTTCCACTATCATTACCTCCTGATCTTCAGTGGAAGAATCCGAGTGGAGTAGTGCTGAAAAGCGGTCTCTCCACATTCTGTGCACACACTGCTTCTCAGTCACCAGATTCCCATTCTCGTCCTTGCAGGAGGGCAGCCTATTATTAGGCCCGTTATTCAATCTTCTTACCCTCTGGAAAAACTTTCGGGATTCACCATTCATGCTGCACATTTAGGTTTTTTCACTGTCTCTGTCTGCTCCCACTGCCATTTTTTCCGCCTAAATAGTTGGTTTTCCTCCCTTCTCAGCTTCTTGTGCCGCTCACTCGCAGCACGCGTTGTAAATGACTGTTTCGTTGCCATACGTGCAGCGTCTTTTTGATGTGTAAACATCTATACGCTGGGGGTAAAAATCGTTTTCACAATACAATCACAAATTTAGAGTAAGATGTTATGGGTGGAGATTTTAATACAAATTTTGCAAACCCACAGTCGCAAGCTTTATCAAAATTTTTATTTGACGTTTTCCACTTGGATATGAGCAATTCTCCACAAACCCCCACAACTAACAATTCCACTACTATAGATGCAGTTTTCCATAGATTTTTAAATACAATCGAGTCAAAAATTTAAATATGTATCTTATTTTAGTTACCATAAGCCAATATTAACTATTTGTACTTAAGGCATTTACCATTGATGGGCACTTTGCAGTACTACTAAAATTTCAGTAAAAATAATTCTTTAACTAGTAAATTTTTACTGATTACTAAAATTTTTTTCAGCAATTTTTATAAAGCGCCTACATGATTACGATGAGGTGCATTGAATTTTCTGTAATCAGTAATGCCCGATTACTGATTATTATGAATACGCCCCTATGATTTGACTGGTAATGCAAATTAAATTTCATTATCAGTAAAAATTTACTGAATTTTTTCAGTAATCAGTAAATTTACTGCTTACTGTAATTTTTATTGCAGTACATATATACTGCAGTGTGCCCATTTACTAACCAAATAAGTTAAATAAAACAAACAAAAACCAGCAAATTCCTTGTATTTACAATATTGAAAGTTTTGATACTTTTAATTGATTAATTAAAAAAATATACTAAAAGCATAAGTACTTCCAACTTAAAAAAAATTTTTCATTACTAGATGTTTACACATCTCCCCTGTGATCGGACTCACATTAATTTTTTTTATCAGTTGCAATGCGACATTCTTCGTCGTACCATGGCTTATCCTTCTGCGGTTTTTGATAGCCAAGTTCAGTCCTTGCAGCGGTTTCCAAAGTGTGGGAAATGTGTTTCCACTGCGCATCTGGGTCTTCGGGAGGGGGTATTATGCTCTAGCAGGAGAGAGAGCTTCTGTCGATAGGACATTTATATCTCCGGTATTTGTAGCTTCTTAATATCCAGCTTTTTCCGTCTTCGGCTTCGTACGTTTTTCGCACTGCTCAGACTTGTGCGAACTTTCGCAGCCACCACGTAATGATCCGACTCGATATTGGCACCTCGAATCACACGTACGGTGGCGGCCCACCGTGGTTTGCATTTTACCTACTGTCAGGATGATTATGTTTCAGCCGCCCATGATGGATCAGACGCTGGCCAGAATGCAGTGTGCCGAAACTGGATTTTGGTTTCTTCAATTTTGATCCGCCGTTGGCCAGGGGTCCATTACTTCGAAGAGCTTCAGTGACAGAGTCACCTAATAATCCTGAGACGTATAAGTGTTCGCATTACCACTCAGGTTGCTCATTCGTTTCTCCTCCTCACATACTGCGTGGAAGTAGTGAACTGCTTGGACTGCCCAATGAAGGAATCATTTCTGGCTACTCCCAAGTGAATGTATATCAGAGTTTCCACCTCCAACGACAGTCCCATGTCAGTTACAGCAACTGATTTATCGAGCACATCAATTATAATTTAATTTTAATTATATAATTTAAATTCATTGTTCATTTCATTCAGCTTTCATAATTCTTTTTTAAAAATCGTCCCGCTCATGGGACTTTAGTGCTAGGCACGAAGTATTTTTGGAATCATCACAAAACCAACCAAGGTCCATTTTGAGGGGTGGACAAAAGGAACTTTTTTTGTGAGTCGGTCTAATATATATACTTTAACTGGTTCATTCTAAAATGCATACAGGGGATAAAATTCATGCACTCACCTCGAAAAAATTGTACTGTGCAACTCTAGGCGTGCTTGAATTACTTTTTCGGACTCTAACATTAAATTGAATCACGTGATCAATCGCTGAAATTTTTGCTATTCACGGTCACGAATCACGCTTTCAAGTCTTAACATGTAATCAACAAAATCTACACAATTTTAACTTCCCGTCTCCAAAAATTCTTCCAGTATGTTTTAAAAAAATGTTATTTGTTTTGTTTTCCGGACAAACGTACAAACGTACGTACCAGTTTTGTAACAAACGAATTAGAGACGGTCGTCAAATATGTCTGTTTCCAAATGTACATACATTTTTTTAAAATATACATACATTTTTTGTTGTTGCTTCGTAAACTAAATTGTCATTTATGGTGCAATTTTAAACGGCTCTTCATAAGAAATTAGTCATTGAAAGTGTGAAAAGTCATTCCTAATATTCGGTGTGTTTATCAATAAATAAGAACAATATTTAAAAATGGTATTGAAATGTTGTGAGTGGTCGTGCGTGATTTCTTTTTCTTGTCTCCTCAGCGTGGGTGATCGTGATAGGTTGAAAATTTGTCGTGCGTGTTGTCGTGATGGTGAGTGAGCATGAGGCAAATTCTCTCACGCACATACCTCGTAGTATAAACAAGGAGAGAGTTATGTATAAACAAGAAGTTTTAGTTTTAATAGCATTGCAATTTCAAAATTGTTAAAATGTGGAGTTCGATCAATTGGTATTTGAGTAGCTCTAACCTCCCTGTAGGAAATGTCTATAGTGAAACAGTACTGACTTACTATTGACTGTGTCACCAGTACTACTGACCAAATATACCCCAGGCAATGTAAAATTCTATTGACATTTAACATGTGCTTGTCATTGAGAATGAACTACTGACACAAGAACTACTGACTAGGTGGTACTTTTGGAACCATATGGAGACATTGGAACCAGTGAATCAGTAGTCCATTGTAGCTATTTTTGTCAACACTTGTGATTTTTTTACCAAATAAAAAGACGTAAAATTCAAAATTAAAATCATATTTACGCGACACCACGTGTTTTCACAACCAAACAAAGCGAAACAATGAAAAAGAAGAAGAAGCATTGACGTCCATCTGTCATAAATTTCTCTACACATCAAAGCCAGACAAATATTTGTAGACAAGTTGTAGACAAATTGTCGACAATGTCACCATAACAGTTGACAAAAGTGGTGACATGGAGACACTTGTCCCCAGACTTCCTACAGGGCTATACAAAGACATTAAAATGCTTTTTAAAAAGATTTCTTTTATAGAAAATTCTTCCGGCGTTGTTGATTTTCTCCATCGACAAAAAAAAAACCTTGGCATGAATACGATATGCAAACCATCAGCAGCGAAAGTGACATGCTGCTCGCGTATGCTGACGATATACATAGATATCATTTGGCGCATAATGAGAAAACGTTACTGCGGTGTTTTCGAGAATTGAGAAGGAGTCATCAAAAGAGGGTCTGACAGTAAACGAGGACAAGACAAAATTAATGGTTTCAACGATCTGGGACTCCACGCGATTAGACCAAAGCGTGAACGTTGATGACCGTGGTGGACGAATTTATAGGCCTCGGATTTGCGGTAAATAAAAACAACAATGGCAGCCTTGAGATCAAGCGGGGAATTGTGATTGCGAATAAATGTTATTTTGGACTAAGGAACCTTTCTTTTATTGGTTATTCTGCAATATTATGAGGTCAAATGCCTTACACATATTAATTAAGCAAACAATTAAATAAATTAAACACATTTTAATTGGTAACACCAAGGATACGGAGGGATTCTTCGGCCTGGTCTCTCCAACGGAGTCTTGGTCGTCCTCTTTTCCCGCTTCCATCGGGTACGTTATCAAAAACATTGCGCGATGGCTCATTTTCATCCATTCTGATAACATGGCCTAGCCAACGCAATTGGCCTAATTTGGTTCGCCTAGCTATGTCCACGCCAGAACATAGTTTATATAGCTCCTGGTTCCAACGATGTCGGTAATCGACATTTTCTTTAACAGGACGATACATTTTACGGAGAATTTTTCATCCGCTTGCAATATGACACTAGTTTTGGATTTGGACAGGTAAAATCAGAGTCTGGTATAGTTGGGCTTTTGCCTGTCTGCTTGCTGGGCCCAAAATTATCAACTATTTGCAAGCACAATTCTCCTATTTATGTCCAGTCTGACGTTGCTGTCTTTGTTCACGGCGCAACCAAGGTAGATAAATTCATCTAAAACGGGTTGTCTAGTCATTGACGCCACCAATTTTGTCCTGTCCTCATTAACAGCAAGACCCACCTTCGCTGATTCTTTTTCGATTCTTGAAAATACTGCAGTAGCCTCTCGCAAATTTCGCCCAATGATGTCTATGTCGCCAGCATACGCCAACAACATATGGCTTTTGGTATTGATGGTCTTGTTCTGCACTGTCTTCCACAATCAAACATTTTTTTCGGGATTCATTATTTGAAGTAGAAAACCATGTACTAAAGTAGACAGTAAAAATTTCTCTTCACTCAAATGCCAACAATCAAAACGAGTGAAGCCTGAATCATTCTCTGTTCTCTCTGTCTCTCTCTTACTCTCTTCATTGAATATTTCAATACACGAGCAGCTTTTTGATAGCGTTATTGTATATAACTATACAAATTCCAACCATGTTGAAGTAAAATTACATAAACTATGCAAAAAGTATGAAATAATCAAGATATGACGCGAGAGAGAAATGCGTTTGAGTTTATTGTGACCACATTTTGGTTCTCTTCTACGACGGTTGCTAAATTGCGCACATCTTCTGGTCGTCTACTTCTTGATCGTCTTTATACTTACTAACTTACTTATCCGGTCTCGGAAACCCCGGGGGGGTTGCCAACCAGTTCGATCTTTTGCTTTATTTCTCCAGTTGGCAATACCAAGTGTACGCAGGGATTCGTCAACCTGATCCCTCCAGCGGAGTCTTGGTCTTCCTATTTTTCGTCTTCCTTCGAGTTCGGTTTCGAAAACCCTTCGCGCTGGTTCATCTTCATCCATTCTACTGACATGGCCTAGCCAGCGCAATCGCGTTATCTTGATCCGCTTAACTATGTCAATGTCAGGATAAAGCTCATACAGCTCATGATTCATGCGTCGCCGATACTCGCCGTTGTGCACTATAGGGCCATACATTTTTCGGAGTATTTTTCTCTCGAAGACTCCTACAGATGCTTAGTCTGCTTCCGATAGGACCCAGGATTCTGCGCCATAAAGCAAGACAGGTTGAATGAGAGTCTGGTAGAGCTGGAGTTTTGTTACTCGAGAGAGGGCTTTATCTCTAAAGTGCTTGCTTAGCCCAAAATAACATATATTTGCAAGCACAATTCTCCGCTTGATATCAAGGCTGACGTTATTGTTTTTGTACACAAATTCGTCCACTACCTCGAAGTTATAACGGTTATCAACGTTCACGCTTTGGTCTAATCGCGTGGAGGCCCTGTTCGTTGAAACCATTAATTTTGTCTTGTCCTCATTTACCGCCGGACCCACTTTTGCTGACTCCTTCTCAATTGTCGAAAAACAGCAGTAACTTCTCGGTGGTGCAATGAATAGTGTGTACGGCTCTTGTACATGAGATCCTGGGTTCGAACCCTGCTCACCTCGCATAGTGACGGCGACACTATGCGAGGCTTCGAAGCTTCTCAAAATACCGTTCGGAATCGGTGTAAAACTGTAGGTCCCAATCCGTGAGTGAAAACTGGAAAGCGCACAGCTCAGTGATTGTGAGAAGTTCTCCCCGGTCCCTTCATGGGATGTGATGGGAAACCATTTATTTATTTATTTTTACTCTTCTCTAATTGTGCGCCCAATGATATCTATATCATCAGCATACGCGAGCAGCATGTGACTTTTGCTGCTAATGGTTTTATTCATGTTGACTGCAGCTTTTCTCATAATGATCTCCATTAAGATGTTAAAGAGATCGCACGATAGGGTGTCGCCTTGCTTAGTTTCGAAAGGTTCTGTAAGATCCTTACCAACTTTCACTGCGGATTTGGTGTTCGTCAAGGTCATCCTGCAAAGGCGTATGAGTTTTGCAGGAATACCAAGCTCAGACATTGCTTCATAGAGTTTCTCCCGTATCGGACTATCGAAGGCCGCTTTATAGTCGATAAATAGATGATAGGTGTCGATTTGTTTTTCGTGTGTCTTCTCCAGGATTTGGCGCATCGTGAAAATCTGGTCAGTTGTCTATTTTCCAGGCCTAAAGCCACACTGGTATGGTCCAATCAGGTCAGCGATAATTGGTTTTAGTCTTTCGCACATTATACTTGATAGAACCTTATATGCTATGGATAAAAGGCTTATTCGACGGTAGTTGGCACAGATACTCGGGTCACCTTTTTTAAATATGGGACATAGTACACTGAGACTCCAATCGCCGGGCATGCATTCATCTTTGTTGATCTTAAGCCGGGCAATAGCTGTTCTGACCTCGTCTTGGTTAGGAGGGGGGCAATCGACGTCGTCGTCCATATTGTCTTTATCGTCTTTATAGACAGTCAAAAATTCTCTTGACTCGAATGCCAACAAACAAAACGAGTGAAGCGTTACGACTCTCTGCTCTGTCCTTTACTCTCTTCATTGAATATTTCAATACGCGAGCAGTTTTTTGAGGATGGATTGTATATAATTATACAAATTCCACCCGTGTTTAACTAACGAATGTAAAATGTATGAAATAATTTAGAGACTACAAAGACGATCACGAAGTATACGCCCAGAAGTTGTACGTAATTTGGCAATCTTTGTAAAAGAGAGCCGAAAAGCCGACACAATTCACTCAAACGCATTTGACTGTCTACTTTATGATTGGTTTATGGAGGCCAAAGTATCGAAGACGGCGGCACAACAGAGCACTTAAATTGGCGGCTCTTGAGTTTGCCAGTTTTATACAAATTTGGTATGTTTTTGAAGCAACTGAACCTCTAAAATTGGGTCGATCAGTCAGTCAAATCGGGCTAGTCGGTCGAATCAGCTCATATTCAAAATCGGCGGGGCGTTAGCTTTGCGTTGGCGACAAAGCGCCGGAAAATGTTCGATCGGCTTCCGTCTGTCTAACAGTTGATTTTTTTTAATGTTTTTGTTATGGTTGCATTTTTTGGTACACAGCAGTGTTGCATCAAATTTTACACCCGTTTAAAATGAGGTTAACAATTAATCTCCAGTTTTTACAGATTTAAATTGTATGAGTAATCTACTGTGTTAGCGTGGGTTAACAACGGAGTTAATCTTCCAAATGCGGTAATCTTGGTTGGTATAAATGCCGTATAACTACACGCTGAAAAATTTGTCTTTTTTTGTTGTTTGGATACAAATATAACGTATTTGTAGTTTATCGCACATATAGTATATTTGTGTGCAAACACATTGTGTAAAACGAGATTGTGTTTGGGATACAATGATTGATAGGTTATAATATATGTATTTGTGGCCAAGATACGGCTTTGTTTGTTGAAAACTGCTGAAAACAAAAACGTGACGGACAATAAAAAAATAAAAATCAGCAGAACATAAATTCACGAAATAACAGCTTGCAAACATGTAAATGGTTGCTGCAATATGTTGCTGGGGCCTTTATTTTAACCTTCTGTTAGTGATGAGGTCTCTGTGAACCTTTTTGATTTGTATGTAGGGCTTGGGGCTTCATGTTCTCGTACAAATAATAGTGATTTAAATCATGTTTTAAATAATTTTTTAAATATTTTAATTACACAGTGTAACAACTTTTTGGGGGGTGAATGATTCCTTTCCAAAATGAAAGCCCTATAAATCTACTCAGTAATCGACAAATCACTCTATTTTCATATGATTTCTCATACATTTTTGTATAACAGATCGAGTAAATTTATCTCTACAATGATATTATCATGTCACAAATCATACAGTAATATACTAAGAGTTTGCAACAGCTGTTTTTCTTGGACGGGAAACCAATGAAAGTCACTGGAAAAGTTGGAGCACAGAGTTATACAAACTTGGCAACCCATGCAGAATGTGAGAAATCTTTATTTTAATAAATTTGTTTTTAATATGCAATCTCTATAACTAATTTTACTCTAACACTTCATTACATTTTGCTTTATTTCCCTTGTATCCCATTTTTCCTCGATTTAATTATCAGAAGATGTGCGCAACTTGGCAACCCTGGTAAAAGAGAACCAAAAGGTGCTAGGAGTTCACTCAAACGCATTTCTCTATCGCGTCATATCTTGCTTATTTCATACTTTTTGCATAATTTATGTAATTTTACTTCAACATGGTTGGAATTTGTATAGATATATAAAGGGTTTTTCAACAGAGACGCTACAAAAGTAAATCGATAGGGACAGCAAACGACGCCATATTTTTTCCCGCTTTTTTTACATTTCTCTTCAGTAAAGTTCGCCATTTCATCATGGAAAGATATACGAGCCAACAACGAGTCGAAATTATTAAAATTTACTACCGAAATTTGGAGTCAGTGGCCTCAACGTCCAATTTATGGTCGAGATAATCATCTTCAGCGATGAGGCTCAATTCTGGCTGAATGGCTTCGTCAATAAGCAAAATATGCGTTATTGGTCAGACAGCAATCCACACGTAATCCATGAGTCATCATTGCATCCCGAAAAAATTACGGTTTGGTGCGGTTTATGGGCCGGCGGCGTCATTGGGCCGTACTTCTTCCGTGATGATCAAGACCGGCACATTACTGTGAATGCGAATCGCTACCGTTCAATGCTAACCGAAGATGTTTGGCCCCAATTGGATAATATGGACTTGGAGGACATGTGGTTCCAACAGGACGGCGCCACAAGCCACACAGCGAATGCCACAATCAATTTATTGGATATCAAGTTTGGTGAACGTGTTATCTCACGAAATGGCCCAGTCGATTGGCCGCCTCGGTCGTGCGATTTGACGTCGTTAGATTATTTCCTGTGGGGCTACGTCAAGTCTATGGTCTATGCCAACAAGCCAGCGACGATTGATGAACTTCGTACGAATATCGAACGTGAAATTGCAGCAGAATCGGCCGATTTATGCTTGAAAACCGTCGAAAATTGGGTTCAGCGTCAGGACTTCTGCAAGCGTGCCCGTGGTGGCCATACAAAAGAAATCGAGTTCCATACATAATGGCGTCGAACGTACTTTCACAGGAATAAAGAATTTCATTGGTATCTAAAACCGGTTTTGTTTTTGGCATTTGAGTTTGTTTGTTGGCATTTGAGTGAAGAGAAATTTTGTTGATTGACTCTTGTGCTTTTGGTTCAATTGCACAAAGGCAAATGTATGAAAAACACATTGAGCAACCCTACACACTTCCAGTCATCTATCGATATTTCTCTTTCTTACTTTATCCTGCATGTTTCGCCTACCCTAAGGTCGATCAGCTGTGGCATAGAACCCCCCTGATAATCACTTTCACTATGAGACTGTCTGAACATGAAACGGAAATGGGAATGTAATGGAAACGTACTTCACTGAACATATACATTAATTACAACACATACAATCATGATTAATATAAGAGGTAGTGTTATTAGGACAGCTGATGTTGCTTTCTTTCTGTGTTTTCTAAATACTAACAAAATTTAAAGAAATTTTATATAAATTCCACATAAAAATATCTTTAATGAATAACTGACAGAATTGTGTGATAACTAATACATACAAATCCTCCTGCCACCACCTGGTATAATTCCATAATGGCATCATGAAATACAAAATGTCAAAACTAAATCGAGTAAAAATTCATGTAAACTCAGGAGTTTCGATGACACATCTGTTCGACCTCCTAGCTGCAAATTTGATACAGGATAGGATTTCAAAGAGAACGAGCGACAGGCGAATTGAAAAGACTGATTTTAAATTTGATTTTGTTATCACTTACGACTTTCAAAATAATTTTATGTGCAACAAATTAATTTTGATTTGAACGATCACAACAATTATGTTCAATTTTGATTTGTATAACGTCCAAATGCTGGCAGAAAAAACTGGCATAAAAAAACATATCAAAACGGTCGTTAGCCCAGCGACTTTCGACGAGAATTTGGTGGAACTGAAACACACATGCACACTCTTTATATCTTTCTCTATGATGGAAACACCTTATTGCCGTAGAATGATAATCACGACATTATAATGATAAAAGCGTAGCACAATTTTGAGTTCTGATGTCTTTAGTGAAATTGAATGGGACTTTTTTTTCGTAGATCATTTCAAATCCTTATCTCGATTCCTTAAGTGCCCTTTTGTCCTTATTTCGAGAAATGCCAAAGAGTACCTTAAAACTGGACTTTGAGCCATTCAAATGTCAAGGTCCTGTTGGTTCTTTTTTGAAGGCAGTGTCATATCAAAAAAATCATAATCACATCTTAAAAATGCGGTACGCTATTGGCTACTTTAGTTTTTTGGACATTTTTATACCCTCACCCATAGGGATGGAACAAAATGTAACCCATAGAAGGCGCCATATTAGGCCCTCAGTATCTTTGGACGTAATTCGTTTTGGGACTTTTAAAGACGATTGAGCCATGTTCATCTGTCTGGCTGGCTGGTCAACACGATAACTGCCGTAAATCTTTATCGATCACAGTGAAATTTTGTCAGTGACTATTATTTGTCCATAGTTAGTTTGGGATTTAAAATGGACGTTTTGACCACGCCCCTTTTGGTACCTCCCA